>CAUYUJ010016809.1:52500-105000 GCA_963575745.1 Prorocentrum cordatum
GGGCCTTGGAGGGCCGTCTCGAGGCTTCTCAAGAGGGGCGCGGCCAGCGAAAGTGGCCACGGATGGTCCGAAGGGGCAAGGATGCAAGGCTACCCTTGAAAAGTTGCCCATCCTTAACAATGCGGGTTGTCTTTAGCCCACTACGCCCGCGAGATGGCCCTAGAGGCGCCCAGGGCGGCCCATACAAGCCCAGAATTGTCCGAGGCGACGCAAGGATGGCCT
This sequence comes from Prorocentrum cordatum, assembly GCA_963575745.1. Classification (NCBI taxonomy): domain Eukaryota; class Dinophyceae; order Prorocentrales; family Prorocentraceae; genus Prorocentrum; species Prorocentrum cordatum. Next base: position 52,723 of record CAUYUJ010016809.1, read on the forward strand.
TACGTTGCCCAAGGTGGCCGAAGCAAGGGCCCCACGATGCCTGCGGGACAACCCAAGAGGGCCCCAGGAGATCCCCAAAACGGATAGAGGGGCAAAGAGGGTCCAAGGTCATCCCGCGAGGCCCCAAGATTCACCAAGACGTTCCAACTTGAGTTCTTTTATCACAGGAGACTCGCGATAACCGTATTTGATAATGCAACTGTCAGGATGCACAGGTGCAACAATTGCGGAAGAACGCGGAGCGAACACTGGATGGGGGTACGCGCACGTCCTGCTCGTCCTCTCACACGGAAGAACAGCGGAAAAAAAAGCGCAAGCACTTCACAGAAAGCTTGCTGCGGCAGATGACGCCATGGACGGACCCTGGCTGGCCGATGCTTTCGCCACAAGAGACACATGCTTGACACATGCCTCTGGAGGAATGGCCACGCCTGTGTGGTCGTCTTCGCCCAATAGACCTCCGACAGCAAACCCTGCTCGCCCTAGATGTTTCACGTACAGATTCAAGTACTGAAGGCCACGTTGCGTACGTCCATGGACGATCTTCAGTTCGACTGTATAGAAAGCCATCCATTCTGGAGTCTCGACTGCACGTTGCGACACGCTGTAATGATACCCTCCGGCTTGCATCGCCTCTGCCCAAGATCCTGTGACGTTCAGTTCTTGGAAGTACATATCCGCACAAGATCCCAATCGACGCGCATCGGCCTGCACGCGAAGCATTGGATCCTCAATCGTTCCACGAGGGATGTTTATCAGAACATGTTTGCCCGGCTTCATCAAATCGAAGCGCTCACCATGAACGTTTTGAAGGTGGGGGTCGCCAGTCGCGGCGATAGGTCCAGGCAGTGGCGCAACGGGCATTTAACCTGGAGGATGCGTCGGGCCGGGCCCTGGGCTGGGCGTCGGGCGGTGCGTCGGGAACGCCGCCGGGTAGGACGTCGGGTAGGGCGTCGGGTAGGGCGTCGGGTACGGCGTCGGTTGCGGCGTCGGGTATGGAGTCGGGTATGGCGTCGGGCTCGGCGTCGGGCTCGGCGTCGGGTTCGGCGTCGGGTTCGGCGTCGGGTTCGGCGTCGGGTTCGGCGTCGGGTTCGACGTCGGGCTGGGCGTCGCCGCGCTGACCCCCCAGATGTAAAACACTACATCTTCCAATTTCTTATAGCTGGAGCAGTCAGAGCCACCGTTCACGCAGCGGTAACCTGAGGGGCCACCCCAACAATCCAGTTGTCCATGCCCAAAGAAATAACGGCAACATGACTCACCTCCGAGGCCAGGGCTCGTATACAGCAGGTCAATGCCGTGTGATGTGGAAGGTAATGTAGCCCAAGTCGAACAGGATTCGTATGATGGAGCCAAACAGACTCGGGTACTACATCGTGTAAGGCCGAACGATCGCGATGTATCGACGTACATGTCGTTCGACCTGACGTACAAGTACGAAGAACAATCTGAGCTCTTGATTTGGTATACGTGCGAATAACCGTCCCGCGCGACGGCCATTGAGTTGATATCCGAGTCTGAATACTTTGCATGGCTTGAGCCAATCGACGAATCGATGCTTCCATAAGCTCCTGTTGTCAAAGGAAAGGAATACGAACCTCTGCTACCATCCTGGATCTGATATATTTTAGTCCATCCCGTCGCGTTTGAAAGCTCCTCCATGTCAAGTTGCGCGGCTCCGGCGCAGCCCAGCAACATCATGATCGCCAGGACTCCGGAGAACGTCATGCTGACGACAAAGTGCGCCGGGAGCGCGTCAAGTGTATATGTTGCGATGTGTTGCGTTGGATATCAGAACCAACAACTCGAGGCAGAGAAGACGTAGTGAACCCCTCGCACCTTACAGTGGGAAACTTGAAAGGAATGCCCTGTGCAGCCCCATCAGTGCCCATATAAATGCCCGTCCTCTGCCCCCAAGGATGCCCATCAGATGCCCATCTGGATACCCATCATCTTGGAGAAAAATGACAACAATCGCCCAAAAGATTCCCGCCTGGAGTGCCCATCAAATGCCCATCTAGATGCCTATCACCTATCACCACGCTGGAACGATGCCCAAGAGAAATGCCCATCTTGATGCCTAGGCGCTCTCCGCAAAGGTGCTCATCAGACGCCCATCGAGATGCCCATCCCCGTGGAGGAATATGCCCCTCAGATGTCCATCTAAATCCCCATCCTCTACCCCCAAGAATGTCCATCATCTACCCATCGCCTGTGTCGTCAAGATGCCCATCTGGATGACCATCTAGGGGACTTTGCGCGGAGAGATCCCCATCGGGTGCACGCCCGTGCCCCCCGGGAACCCCACCCATATGCCTATCTGGATGCCAAATTGATGGTCACCCATTGCCACCCTCCTTCCTTTACTCGCTGCGTCACAGCAGGAAAGCAAGTCCTGGGACCCAGGTCCTGGCCTCCTCCTCCACCACTTCCTCCTCCTCCTCCTCCTCCTCCGCCTCCTGCTCCCCCCTCCTGGTCATCCTCCTCCTCCTCTTTCTCCTCCTCCTCCTCCTCCAATAATCATCATCATCATCATCATCATCATCATCATCATCATCATCATCATCACCACCACCACCACCACCACCACCACCACCACCACCATCATCATCATCATCATCATCATCATCATCATCATCATCATCATACCATCATCATCATCATCATCGTCATCATCATCATCATCGTCCTCGTCATCATCATCATCATCATCAGCAGCAGCAGCATCAGCATCAGCATCAGCATCAGCATCATCATCATCATCATCAGCAGCAGCATAATCATCGTCAGCACCAGCAGCATCAAAATCATCGTCATCATCATCAGCATCATCATGACGAGCATCATCATGATCATAAGCATCAGCATTATCATCATCAGCAGCATCATCATCGTCATCAACATCACCAGCATCATCAACACCACCACCACCATAATCCTCATCATCAGCATCATCATCATCATGATCAGCAGCAGCATCATCATCAGCATCATCAGCAGCATCATCACCACCACCTCCAACCTGATCAGCATCATCATTATCATCATCAAGATCACCATCATCATCGTCATCGTCGTCGTCTTTACCATCACCATCACCATCATCATAATCATCAACATCATCATCAGCATCATCTTCACTAAGACTATCATCATCATCAGCATCATCATGATCATCATCATCATCATCATCATCATCATCATCATCACCACCATCATCATCATCATCATCATCATCATCATCATCATCATCATCATCATCATCATCATCAGTATCATCATCATCATCATCAGCAGCAGCATCATCATCAGCAGGCCTCGTCCTCCTCCCCTCAGGGAGGAGGGGAAGGGAACGAGCAGGGAGGACGAAAACACCAGCTCGATCAAAAAAGCAGAGAAGGGAGTCGGAGCAGGAGTAGAGCGGGCGTACCATATTGGGCGAACCTGGCGGGCGGCCCCTAATAGGTGGTTCTGCGCGCGAACCCTCACTGGCGGGAGGGGCGGCGGAACATCCAAAGCGGACGGGAAAAGCTCGCAAACAACCGATCGGGGTGGACTCCGCCAGGCGGGTGCAAGGGCTGACCCTAGCGGTCGGACCAGAGAAGCCCACAGCGACTGGATTGTGCGTGCTCCGGACGTGCACGCCGCGAAGCGAGAGGACTATGTAAATATATACAGATATCTCAGTATACACATATGTAGATAGATGCGTGTTTATGTAAAGATACACCTGGACAACGCCTGTCAAGAGAAGTTGCATTCGTTTCTCTCCCGCTCCTACTTCTCCTACTCATGCTGCACATGCTAGTTTCTCATTGTGCGTCTCCTCTCCTGTTGCCTCATTCTCCCTCGCTGCTTATCTCCTTTATCTACTGCAACTTGCAATCCCTGATCCTCTTTCTTGCCGCCATTCTCCTGCATCGCATCTTCGTCCCCTAAAGGGCTGGTGGGATTGTCAGCCCCACTGCTCGCGCAATCATCCCACCTAACCACCCGCAATTCCACCAGCCTATTAGGGCGTAGGTGGTCGAGGGTGCTTTGTCTTCCATCTGCCCCTCTTCCCCTTCGGGGAGGGGTTTACCCCTCCTCTTACCCCCTCCAATGGACCTGGACGGGGCTGGTCGCGAGGTGTCAGAGCGTTCAAAACGGCCTCGGCGAGGAAGCCAAAATCACTGGTTTAACTAGGGTTTGGGCCCAATGTTGGCCTCTTGGGAGGCCCCGCTAATTAAAGCTCCTCTCTTGTTTGATCGATGTCCTCCAAGACGGCCCAAACATGGTCACGAAGGCTCCCAAGGAAACTCCACAAGAGCCCCATGAGGTGCCCAGGAGGCCCCCAAGAGGCCCCCAAGAGGCCCCCAGGATACCCCCAAGAGGCCCCCAAGAGACCCCCAAGAGGCCCCAAGAGGCCACCAGAGGCACCCAAGACGCCCCAAGCGGCCTCGGCGAGAGTGTCAAAATCACTTATTTTACCACGGTTTGGGCCACATGTTAGGGGGGGCATTGATTCAGATGTCTCCAAGAGCGCATGGGAAAGCCCAGGATGACCTCCAAAAGGGCTCAAAATACCCCAAGATACCTCAAGATGGCTCCCAAGATGCTCCAAGAGGTCCCAAGACCGCTCAAAGACGGCTCCAAATGGCCAAAGGGCTCCCCCAGGAGGCCCCGAAGAGGACAAAATCCTTCCAAAACCTTGAGCAATCCATGTTTTTTGCTTTCTTGCCTTTTCGCTTCCGACGGCCATCCGTCAAGATGGCGCCAAGATGGGCCAAGGGGGCCCAAGAAAGGCTCAAGAGAGCCCCAAGACGGCCCCAAGAGGGCCCAAGAGCGCTCCAAAGCGCCCCAAGAGCGCCCCAAGAGGCGACCTTTGGGGCCCCCAAGGGGCAACGCCAATTAATGCTCCCCTCTTGTTTGATCGATGTCCCCCAAGATGGCCCCAAGAGCGCCCCCAGGGCTCCCAAAGCGCCTCAAGAGGGCCCCAAGAGGCGCCCAGGAGACCCCAAGAGGCGCCCAAGAGGCCTCCAAGAGGTTCCCAAGAGACCCCCAAGAGGCCCCAAGAGGCCCCCCGAGACGCTCCAAGAGACCCCCGGGACCGCCAAGAGGCTCTCAAGACGCAAGAAAGGCCCAAGAGAGCCCCAAGACGGCCCCAAGGGCGCCCAAGAGTGTCCCAAGAGCGCTCCAAGAGGGACCCTTCATCTGCGTGCTGCCCACTTACCTGATCGAAGCAAATCCTCTGGGCATCGTCTCTGGATGGGCTGGTGGGGCTACTTCTGGTTAGCGTGCGCGCGAAACGGGTCGAACGCCGAGCGTGCTACGGCGGGCCGGGCCGGTGGCTGGTGTTTTTTTTTGTCGCAGCCGCAGGCGAAGGCGCCAGCGGCGAGTCGAGTCGGCTCGGGCCACAAGACCTCATTGCCGGCGCGCGCGCAAAAGAAAGCAGGACCTACCGCAGGGGGAGGCAGCTGCGCCGGGGGCCGTGCTGCAGCCGCCGAGGCTGAGAAACAGCGCCGAGGGTGGTGGCTGCAAGCTGCTTGGGCTGTCAAGAAGCTGCAAACGTGCGCTGGTGGGGTTACGCGAAGCGTCTAGAATTTGGCGTGCGAAACCACTGCGGCGGCGACTGCGATGACTGTTCGGCTCTGGCTGGCGCATCGGTTCGGCCGCGCTAGCGCGCGAAAGCTCGCGCATAAAGCGGCCTGCTAGCTTGGCGCGACCGACGCGGCCGCGGTGGCACGGACCGCTGGGGACTTCCCAGCGCGTCTCGCAAGCCGCGCTGACGCGCAGGCACTTCAGTGCGAGTCGGTGACTCGGTGGCGCGATATCCTGGCGACGTCGACAACGGCAGACACGCTGATGATAGTAGCGTTAGGTCGGGCATGTCCCCCTACAGACGGATTCTGGACGAAATTAAGAAAGACTCAAAAGACACTCAAAAAATATTCAAAAATAGTCAAACAATTGTCCCCTGGCTATTTTTTGAGTATTTTTGAATATTCCTCCTGTAGAGGGACAGGCCCGACTTAATAGTAGCGATGACGGTGACGATGATGACGGTGACGACGGCGAGGCCAATGACGGCGCCGATGCTGATCATGCCGATGAAGATGATGATGTCAACGCGTCGGTGATGGAGGTGTTGGAAGGATTTCGGCATGCGCGCGCGGCCGATGCGTGCGAGTGGCCCGTATGGTGATATTTGACGGGGATCGTCTCCCCCCTCCCACCAGTAGGCGAGCAAGGGCGATCGAATGATTTCGACATGCGCGCGAAAGGGGGCCGCTTGGTTGCATGACGAAAACCTTGAGAAAAATATCTTTCCTGGATAATTCGCAAGAGCGCGCGCCGTGTTTCGACAGTCCGGTTGAAACACCATTGTTAAAAATGGTTTCGGAAACTCCAGTCTCGAAATCCTCACGAGGCCCAAAGTCTTGGAACGGCTTCGGCATATGCGCGCGCGACGCCGCCCGCGCGTGGACTCTGCCCCATGTGTTGCGAGGAGCCCTTGGAAGCCAATGGGTTGCGATAAGCAAGTGCGCGCGCATGGCCTGCTTTGACCGTGCTGATGGGGGGCGAGAAGGGTCCCCACCACGAGGATGGCACGAATGCCTGGTTGCAAGGTGCACGGTGGGGCAGAATCGGATGCGACCTGCAGAACCCTGGCAACCTATGCGGGGAGGCCACGGGGCAGCGACGGCGGCAACGGAGCCGCCAGGCCAACATTCGGGCCCAAACGACGGGCGGCGACGGGGCGGAGACGGCGGCAACATAGCCGCCAGACCGACATTTAGGGCCAGCTTCTCTGCCAAAAAGTTCACCGGCGCAACGGGTCACAGGCGTGCAAGATCTCCCGGCTTCCCGACACCCCAAGACGGCCCAAGAAGCCCCCAAGACCGCCACAAGAGGGCCCAAGAGGCCCCCAAGAGGGCCCCAAGACGGCCCAAGAAGGCTCCAAGACAGCCCAACAGGCCTCCAAGACGGCCCAAGAAGGCCCCAAGACCGCCCCAAGAGAGGTCCCAGGAGGGGAACAACATTTCGAGCCCTCGGCCCTAAGAAGCCCCCAGGAGTCCCCAACAGGCCCCCAACAGGCCCTCAGGAGGCCCCCAAGAGGCCCCCAAGCGGCCCCAGGAGGCCACCCAAATGCCACCCCGAGCACGCAAGCAAGTGCCAACGACCCGACGCGTTTAAGAGTGCCCAAGCGGCCACCAAGAGGCCTCCCGAAAGAGTCCCCATAGGCAAAACGCTTCCAGACGGCCCGCGACGCGTTCAAGACTCCCCCAGCGGCCACCAAGAAGCCTCACATGCCGAACGCAAAGCCTGATAAAAACAGCCACCGCCCCTGCAGCTCCGCACCGCGAAAGACCACTCGGTCAGTCGACAACGGCGCGCAATATGGGCTGGCGGAATGAGCGAAGCGATTCAATAAGAACCCCTGAGAACAAGCACCTTCTGAGGAATACATATGAATAGAGAGAGAGAGAGAGGGAGAGAAAAAGAGAGGGAGAGAGAGAGAGAGAGACAGACAGACAGACAGACAGACAGACAGACAGACAGACAGACAGACAGACAGACAGACAGACAGACAGAGAGTGAGAGAGAGGAGGGAGGGAGAGCAAGAGCGAGAAAATACAAAGCGAGAGACAGAGAGAGCGAATATGGGAGAAAGAGCGGCAGTGCACCCTGTCCTCCTGCTCCTCCTCCTCCTCCTCCTCCTCCTCCTCACCGTCATCCTCCATCGACGTAGACAAATGCCAGCTGCACCACGGAAGCAAGATCAAATCCGCCGACCTCCACTTGCCGGGGGGCGACATGGCGTGTGGGACAATTGGCTGTCCCCCTCACCCCTTCCCCCTCCCCCAGGGTCCAAAATCGCATTTGGGGGCCCCACACACCCCGGTGGGGTCCTCGAGTTCGTCAAAGCACCCGAAGGGCCTCTGGAGACTCCAAATTCTGATTGCGCGACCTCCAAGATGCCTCCGATTCTAAGCTCGCTCCATCTGGGCACCAACACGCCAAGGGAGCCTCCAAGACACCCACGACGTCCAAAAAACTGCACAAAGGCTTCGAAGACGCCGTAGAGGTCTCGAACAGGATCTCCAAGAGGGTCACACAATGCAAACTTGCCCCAATGCCTCAGGAAAACATACATGGTCAACGGATTCGCAATCTTCATGTTCACAGTGTCCAAGACGGCGCAAGAGGCCCGCCACATCGCTCCAAGGCGACCCAATAATCCCTTCGAGGACCCCAAAACCGCCCAAGCGAGTCCTGTGACGACCCAAGCATAAAAGCGACCCAACAAGCCCGCTGAAGACCCCAAAACCGCCCAAGAGAGCTCCAATACGGCTCAAGGAACGCTTGCGACGGCCCCAAGGGACCCGAACAGGGCCCCAAGGGGTACATCGAACTCCCCTCTCGGGCCAACCGCCCAAACACGACCCCCGAAGGCGGAGGCAGGCGCCCAACGAAGAAACCAAGAGGCCCCAAGAAAACCTCAATGGGAAGAAAGAAGCATCCAAACGCCCTTAAGATGTCCTCGTGGAGCTCCAGAAGGCCTCGCCTCTGGATATTCCGCACCTCCTGGTGGACTGCCTGCACAAGCGCCCAGGAGACAGCGCGCCAGTCATTGCGATTTCAAGTATCATCATCCAGCCTCTTAATCATCCACCTTTTCCTGCTCCATTCGTCCTTCGCATTCTTCTCCTCCTCCCCCTCCCCCTCCCCCTCCCCCTCCCCCTCCTCCTCCTCCTCTTCCTCCTCCTCCACCTCCACCTCCACCTCCTCCTCCTCCTCCTCCTCCTCCTCCTCCTCCTCCTCCTCCGCCTGTTCCTCTTCCTACCTCCGCCCTTCTCCCCCCTCCCCCATCCCCGCCTATTCTCCTCCTCCTCCTCTCCTCCTCCTTCTCCTCCTCCTCGCTCCTCTTCCTGCTTTTCCTCCTCCTCCTCCTGCCTCCTCCTCTCTCCCCCCTCCTCCTCCTCATCCCTCCTCCTCCCTCCCTCCCTCCCTCACCCTCCCTCCTCCCTCCTCCTCCCTCTTCCTCCTCTCTCCCTCCTCCTCCTCCTCCTCCTCCTCCTCCTCGTCCTCCTCCTCCTCCTCCTCCTCCTCTTCCTCCTCCTCCTCCTCCTCCTCCTCCATCCCTATCGCACCCCTGACGTGTCGGCAGGGCAGGCCGGGAGTTTCGCCTCGGGCTCCCTCGCCGCTCACGACCCCGAAGCTTGCAGTTCACAGCATGCGCAGTGAGGCTCTCGCTTTGGTCCCGCACGCAGTCGCCGCTAAGCCTCGGAGTTCTTGGACCCCCCCACACTACGATTTCTCGTCCAAAAACCAACGTTCTGGCCCCGGCATCTTTACCCTCGAAGACACTGGGCGACACCCCCACCGCGCCCCCACCGCGCCCCGACACCCACACCCCATGGAGCCTCAGTTCTTGGACCCCACCCACACCACGATTTCTCGTCCAAAAACGACCGACACCCCCCACCGCGCCCCCACCGCGGCCCGACACCCACACCCCATGGAGCCTCAGTTCTTGGACCCCCCCACACCACGATCTCTCGTCCAACAACGACCGACACCCCCCACCGCGCCCCCACCGCGCCCCGACACCCACACCCCATGGAGCCTCAGTTCTTGGACCCCCCCACACCACGATTTCTCGTCCAAAAACGACCGACACCCGCGCCCCCACCGCGCCCCGACACCCACCGCCCCCACCGCGCCCCGACACCCACACCCCATGGAGCCTCAGTTCTTGGACCCCCCCACACCACGATTTCTCGTCACCCCCCACACCAACGATTTCTCGTCCCAAGACGACCGACACCCACCGCGCCCCGACAACCACACCCCATGGAGCCTCAGTGCTTGGACCCCCCCACACCACGATTTCTCATCCAAAAACGACCGACACCCCCCACCGCGCCCCCACCGCGCTTCGACACCCACACCCCATGGAGCCTCAGGTCTTGGACCGGTACCGGCCAGATGTCAGGGGATATGTAGGACCCCCGAGTAGGAGTTCCACTTTGATGAAACACAATTTTTGTAATTCCCTATCCTTTTTCCCAAATCCTCGATCTTTGAGGGCTGGAAGCGGGAAAACGTGAGAAGGCGAAAAACATAGGAAAAACCATTGGAAATCAACGATGTTACCCTCTTTGGGCTCTCTCGGGACGGCTCTCGCAGCTCTCTTGGGTTGTTCTTGGAGCCTCGTCGGGGTCTGTTTGGGGCCTCTCAAGGATCGGGGGTGTGCTGGGGGCCTCTGGGGGGTCCCGGAGGCCTCTCGGAGGTCTCTGGAAGCCTCCTGCTCCCGCTCTTGGGCCCATCTTGGGCCTGTTCTGGGGTGGTCTGGGGCTGTGCTGGGCGCCTCTTCGGGAGTGTTGGAGCCTTCTTGGCCCGTCTTGGGGCCGTCCTGAAGGTATCTTGGGTGGTCTTGGGGCGGTCTTGGGAAGCTCTTCGGCGCTCTTGGACCGTTGAAGCTCGAAAACGCGAGAAGTCAAAAACATTGAAAAAAACAATTGAACATATACGACTTTGGCCTCTTCGGGCCGTACCGTGATACCTATCAGACTTCTTGGGGTCTCTTGGAGGCCACCTGGGAGCCTCGAGAGACGTCGGAAGGCTGACTTGGGCTGCTCGGGAGCGTCTTGGGCCATCCTTTCGCATTCTGGGGGCTCCTGGGGGGTGTCTTGGGCCCTCCTGGAGCGCCGTGGAGGCTGCCCGGAAAGGCTGGGGGAGCGGTGTCGGGAGCGTCCCCGAGATGTGGCCATATCTTTTCAGCGCGTTCCGGGAGCATCTTCCTGGAACGCGCTCGTGGCAGGGCACCCACGTCCGAGGACGTGGGCATGGGAAACCGCAGCGCGTGATCATTCCAGCGCGTTCCGGCGAAGACCGTCCGGAACGCGCTTGGGCAAGCGCTGGGTTTGGGGAACCGCTCAGGCAGTTTGGGATGATCGGGGCACGAGGCGGAAGCCATCCTCATAAGACATGCAGTCTGCCTGGAGCCGTCTTGCAGAAAACACAAGAAAAAAGAAGACACAACACAAATGGCTCAAGGGGCCCAGCATTCAAGGCGCGCCAAGCATTTCGCATACCCGTACACTTCCCTCCTACTACCCACGCAGGTCTTCGATTGTTTTTCTGGGTGCTCGTGTCTTCGGCAGCTTACGTGAAGATGCCGGCTGAAAAGCACCATATGGGGACACCAGTGAAAAGCGTGCTGAAACCACCATCGGATAAAATGCGACGTACGGGAAGTTCACCACTACAAGTTGACGACGAAGGACCTCGAGCTTTACAAGACCAATTCCAGCAACGTCTTGCGGGAGCTGGCGAGGCGACTGGCTCCAACATGATGAGCAAGACCCCTCAAGCACTCACTACCGATACTTTCCGGGAGATTTTGAACGAGCAGTTGGACCCGATCCGGAAAGATATTTTGGCCATTAAGGAGCACGGTGTTTCACAACATGACCTCCAGACGGCCATCAACCCACTGAAGGACGAGATTGACGGCTTGACCAAGAGGATTGGCTTATTGGAGTCGAATTACACGTCACGTCCGCCAACTTCAGGTCCCACTTCTGCAAGGACAGCGTCAAGTATAGACACGGCGGCGCACAAGAAACTGCAAGAGCTTGAACGGGACCTTCAACAGCTTAAACAACAGCGTGGCGCACCTGTTTGCCGTTCACAGCATGATCCTGATGAGAAGCGGTCGTTGACTGGTGTCTTTGGGAACCTTGCGGGGTTCGACATGTTCAACACAGCGGCAGCATGGATCAAGGAAAAACTATCCGAAGCAGACGGCCCCACCCCGTACAACCTGCACATGAAAGGCGATACGACCACAATGTTGTATGCAGAGTTCGCCACCACGCTGGACAGGGATACTGCCGTGGCTCTGATCAAAAGTGCGAAGTTCGATTTGAATGGGAATACTGTATGGGCTTCGCCCGACCGCCATCCATTAGAGAGGGCCGCTCGGAATTTCTGTTTCGGGCTGAAGTATTTCCTCAAGGACACCATGCACTCGACCTACACCATAAATGTATCAAATAACGCTCCTTACCAAGTTCGAGTGGGTGGTCAGTTGGCTCTCACTGTTACTACGGACGGCACGCATCTTACTCGTAAGTGGGAGGAGGAATGGGAGAAGTGGGAGGAACTACAACAACACGAAAAACTAAAAGAATTGATAGCTAAATGCGATTCCTTAGTCACCCGGGCGACTGCAGGGATGAAGGGAGGGGCGAAGGGCAAATCTAAGGGTGACGGGAAAGCGTAGGAAATGCGGCAACTATCAGGGAACGTCCGACTTGATACCGGAGCCGGTGAACAAGGACATCCGCAATCTGACCCGCCTAACTTTTTGATCATTGGGGATATGCTGGGCAAAGTTACCAATTTCTCCAACAAGTCGGTTTCAGATGTCTGCCCCAGAAAAGTCGTCAACAGATACGTTGAAGATGGACCTCCTCATCCTAGTTCTCTTGAGTCCGATGGTTCTGGGCGTAACCAGGGCAAAGCTACCGCTATGTTCAGACCTCTGGCATCCCGCACATTTTCTGCAGCCGGCATGGGCGACAACTCCAAGCCGCAGCAACAATTACAATTTCATACTCCATCTTATTTATCTTCGTCTCCTCCTACTCCCCCAGCTTCTTCTACATCAGCGTCTCGCGTGCCACCGCCGAGGACTCTGGCCCGCCAGGCTACTTCGGCGCAGGCATCCCCAGCTCTGACGTCCGCATCTTCCCCTCCTCTGGGATCTGGTTCGGTGATGGGCAAAGCTACCGTTTCCGTAAGCCTTCCAACGCATGATAGTTCATTTTGTGATGGACGTATACTGGACAAAGTTGCCACTACGGCCATCTACACATGCACACCTTCATCACATACATCCTCACCATCTTCTTGCGCGGGTGCCGTTCCCGAAGGGCGGGCCCATCGTGACCATGTTTCACTCAGGGCCCCGGCGGTCCTCAACCTTCACTTCGCCGCTGCCCCCGTCGACGGGCTGACCGACGACAACGAGGGCCCCGACATCGAGGCACAGTCGGCCAGGACAGGCTCGCATTCTTCTTCCCGTACTTGCGTGGGCCACCGAACTCAGCAACAGGCCGGGGGACAGACACATTCCACGAGGCAGACAGCTTTATGGTGTCAACCTCGCCGCTCTTGCGTTCCGCTGGGTTCGGAACAATTGGGTTCTTGGAATGTTGAAGGACTCCGAGGCGACTCCAGGATCAAGCTTACCGAGCTGTTCCGGATGATGAACTCCATTGGGCTGGGAATTCTTTGTATCCAAGAGACGCAACTTCATGGCGCATATTATGAAGAAGAGCTTGGATTCTTAATTTGTTTATCCGGGGAACTCGACGCAGAACGGCTTTCCAACGCAGGAGTCGGTTTTATAATAGCTCCATGGGCACGGGCATCACTTGTAGCTTTCAGGACATATTCGCCAAGATTGGCATCAGTGCGGCTTCGAGTGCAACATGGTGTCTTGGATCTTATCTCCGCGTACGCGCCACACAGCGGGCACGATTACGACGAGAGGCAACATTTCTTTTCCGAGTTGGGCGCAATAACGAAACCCACGACAACGCACAGCACTACTTTAGTACTGGGCGACTTCAACGCCAAGTTGTTGCAGCAAGGATTGGGGGAATCAGACATTATTGGAGATAGTGTATTCTCGGGTGGGTCAGCCCGCAGCATCCTGCAACAAGTATCTAACAGACAACTTTTGATCGAATACTGTATCGAGAAGGACATGTTGGTAGCGAATACGTTTTTCAAGGTACCAGTGGAAGAACAGATTACGTTCAGAAACTTGGGGACTCGACCGTCAGAGCCGATTTCGCCGGACAAATTCAGTCAAATTGACCACGTGTTGTGTCATAACACGGTATTACCTTGGGTACAAGATTGCAGGACAGACCGTACCGTAGCATTGAACAGCCACCACTTCCTGACCAAGGTGATGGTGAATTTCGCATTCAAGAAACACCGTGACACGCAAGCACAATGTCAAAAAGATGCATCTTCTGTCCAGGAGCCGGACACCAAGGCTGCATTTACCAGGGCTTTCACTGAGGCTTGGGAGGCCAACCGGCCGCCGAAGGGATCGCATAACGACATGGCCAACAACATCGAGCGAGCGTTCGCTTCAGCGTCTTCCACATTACGGACAAGGCCCGCTCGAGCTAAGAAAGAATGGATTTCCCAATCTACATTGGATTTGATTGAACAGAGAGACGCATGCCGCCGCTCTGGAGATTATCAAGCAGAGCGCCTACTTCACAAGCGTATCCGGAAGGCAGCCCGGCATGATCGCACGAATTGGATTCATGAGACGCTGGTGGGAGGAAAATGGGACGCCGTAAAGCAACTCAGGAAGAAGCCGCAGATGAAGCACGCAGGAGTACGTGACATGAACAATAATTTGACTGACACCGCTGGCAGGCCAGACGCTTTGGCAGATTACTTTGAGAAGATCCAATGGGAAGTCAACTTTGCAGATATCAGCCCTACGTCAACAAGCACTTTGGGCAGCGAGTTGCCAGTGGATGTGTCTGCCTTCGCGCTGGGGGAGCTACAACAAGCTTTGCGGAAAATGAGAAATGGGAAAGCCGCTGGCCCAGATGACGTCCCGCCAGAATTCTGGAAAATCGTTTCTGAAGATGCCCATGCGTGCGGGGCTCTACTGGAAATCTGCCAAACATGCTGGGCGACTAAAGATATCCCGGACAAATGGAGGAGGGCGAAAGTAATACTTCTATTTAAGAAAGGAGACCACACGTTGCCTAGCAACTACCGCCCGATTTCTTTGTTGACTGTTGGCTACAAGGCACTGGCGTCAATGCTCCACCAGAGGCTCTTACGAGGAGGAGCTGAAGAACGAATGAGATCATCTCAATTCGGTTTCCGGCCTCGGCGGGGAACGGCAGACGCTCTCATGTTGATCAGGCGAATCATCGATGCGGCCAACGTGGACAACACCGGGGGCCTTACGATAATCTTGCTTGATTGGGCAAAGGCGTTCGACAGGTTAAAGCCGGAATGCTTGTGTGCAGCTTTGATGCGCTTTGGGGTCCCTTCTCCGATGGTAGACATGATCAAAGGCATATACTCGGAGCGCTTCTTCACCATAGTGGATCATTGCGGCTGCTCTACGGAAAGGCGGCAGGCTGCTGGAATAGCTCAGGGTTGTCCTCTATCCCCGTACTTGTTCATATGGTTCAGAGTGTCATGCTTCATGATGTATACCACGGTCTCCAGCTACGAGATGAACCCGGATATGTGGTTACCCGAGACGTGCTTTACGCGGATGATACGTTGCTACTATCAAGACATGGGGAAAACTGCCAATCTCTACTTAATGCTGTCGTTTCGGAAGGACGCAAATATGGCCTGGAGCTTAACTGGGACAAGACTCTGCAGATGCCAGTGGCTTCAGACAGCGTGGTGGCGAGGCCGACCGGGGAGCCCATTACACAAGTTACAGAGGCAGTCTACTTAGGAGGCTTGATCACGCACGATGGGCGAGTGGGAAATGAATTGAACCGGCGACTTGGCGAAGGGAAAGGCATATTCCAACAGCTTTGTAAGATTTGGAAGCATGCTGCAATCAGCAGGGCAAGGAAGTTGCAGATCTACACCAGCTGCGTGTTGAGCAAGGTCCTCTACTCCTTGGATTCTCTGTGGCTGCTAAAGGTTGACAGAACAAGGCTGGACGCTTTTCATTGCAGGTGCCTGCGCAAGATATTAGGCATACCTCATTCCTACTTTTCGAGAGTTCCGAACGCAGCCGTTCTGACGCGTGCCGGTTCCAAGCCTCTCTCTGCAATTTTACGTGATCGCCAATGCAAGTTGTATAGGAAACTTGTTGCACAAACAGACGATTCCTTGGTGAAGCGGGTGGTGTGCAACGCAGACGGCACGCCCAAAGATTGGGCACTCCGCCGGCGCAGAGGGAGACCAAGGCAGCAATGGGCACAATCCGTCTACAATCTCGAACACCTGAGCATCTGAAGCTTTTCTGCCTCCTCCGCCGCCTCCCCCTTGAGGCGCCCGCTGCGGCCGCGGCAACTTTTTAGTTGCTATTTCTGCCCACGCGTCCTTCATGGATGCACGGCTTCTTGTCTTGTCTTGTCTTGCAGTCGTTCCTGGAGCCGTCTTGGAGCCCTCTTGGGCTGCCCTGGAGCCTGTTGGAGCCCTCTGCGGAATGGTCTTGGAGCCCGCGCCGAGGATCTGGAAAATGTCCGGGACCATCGCGGCGGCCTCCGAGGCCCGGGACGCCGAAACCCAATAAAAACAAAGGGGAAATGAGCCCCGGTACTCCCATGGAGTGTCGGGCAGCTGTTTTCGGGCCCCTGGGCTAGAAACATCGCGCGCGCTTCGCGCGCGCTCAGGTTCTAGCCCAGGCCGGGGGGGCGCTGGACGATCTTGGACAACGCTATCAAGCACAGGCGCGCGACGGCATCTGAGGAGCTTCTGGGGTGTTCCGCATGCTTCGTCAACTGGCTGTTGGAGGCACCTCTTGGGTGCTTCTTGGGGGGGCGTCTGAGGGTCCCTTGGGGGCATCGGTTCTGCAATCTGAAGCCGTCGGTGGCCGTCTTGGCTGCGTGGAGGCCCGACTTGGGGTATATGACTATTTTACCGTGCCCGGGCGCGTGCCCGGGTGCCCAGGTGCGTGCCCGGGCGCGTGTCCGGGTGTCCGTGTGTCCGGGTGCCCGGGCGTCCGGGCGTCCGGGCGTCCGGGTGTCCGGGCGTCCTGGTGTCCGGGTGTCCGGGTGTCCGGGCGTCCGGGTGTCCGGGTGTCCGGGTGTCTGGGTGTCCGGGTGCCCGGGTGTCCTGGTGCCCGGGTGTCGGGGTGTCCGGGTGCCCGGGTGTCCGGGTGTCCGGGTGTCCGGATGTCCGGGTGTCCGGGTGTCCGGGCGTCCGGGTGTCCGGGTGTCCGGCTGTCCGGGTGCCCGGGTGTCCGGGCGTCCGGGTGTCCGGGTGTCCGGGCGTCCGGGCGTCCGGGTGTCCGGGTGTCCGGGCGTCCGGGCGTCCGGCTGTCCGGGTGTCCGGGTGCCCGGGTGTCCGGGTGTCCGGGTGTCCGGGTGTCCGGGTGTCTAGGCGTCCCGGCGTCCGGGTGTCCGGGTGCCCTGGTGTCCGGGTGCCCGGGTGTCCGGGTGTGAGGGTGCCCAGGTGCCCGGGTGCCCGGGTGTCCGGGTGTCCGGGTGTCCGGGTGGCCGGGTGTCCGGGTGGCCGGGTGTCCGGCGGGTGTCCGGGTGTCCGGGTGCCCGGGTGTCCGGGTGTCCAGGCGTCCGGGCGTCTGGGCGTCCAGGCGTCTGGGTGCCCAGGTGCCTGGAAGTCTGGGCGTCCGGGTGTCCGGGTGTCCGGGTGTCCGGGTGTCCGGGCGCCCGGGTGTCCGGGTGCCCGGGTGCCCGGGTGCCCGGGTGTCCGGGTGTCCGGGTGCCCGGGTGTCCGGGTGTCCGGGTGTCCGGGCGCCCGGGTGTCCGGGTGCCCGGGTGTCCGGGTGCCCGGGTGTCCGGGTGCCCGCAGGTGTGCGGGTGTCCGGGTGTCCGGGTGTCCGGGCGTCCGGGTGTCCGGGTGCCCGGGTGTCCGGGTGTCCGGGTGCCCGGGTGTCCGGGCGCCCGGGTGCCCGGGTGCCTGGGTGTCCGGGTGCCCGGGTGTCCGAGTGCCCGGGTGTCCGGGTGTCCGGGCCCGGTGTCCGGGTGTCCGGGTGTCCGGGTGCCTGGGTGCCTGGGTGTCCGGGTGTCCGGGTGTCCCGGTGCTCGGGTGTCCATGTGTCCGGGTGTCCGGGTGTCCGGGTGCCTGGGTGTCCGGGTGCCCGGGTCTCCGGGTGCCTGGGTGTCCAGGCGTCCGGGTGTCCGGGTGTCCGGGTGTCCGGGTGCCCGGGCGTCTGCACCATGGGTGTCCAGGTGTCCGGGCGCCCTGTTGCGACGGCGTTCAGGCTCCCTGATGCCCCAATGCGAAAGTGTATGTAGGCCCGGTTACAAACATGAGTATAGAACACCAGAGAAAAGAAACAATCATATTTGTTGTTGTTATGGGGCTATAAGGTTATTGAGCTATGGGGCTGTATCGCAACATGGAAACATGGCTAACTATAGGGATATAGGGCTATTGGGCCATCGGGCTATAGGGATATTTGGCTATAGGGCTATAAGGTATATAAAGCTATAGGGCTGTAGGGCCATAGGGATAACGGGCTGTAGGTCTATGGGGGTATAGAGCCATAGGGCTATATGGCTAAATGGCAATAGCGTTATTTGCCTATGGGGCTATAGGATTCTAGCGCTATATGGCTAAAATGTTATAGGGCTATCGAGCTATACGGTTATGGGCTGTAGGGCTAGGGCTATAGGGCTATAGGGCTGTAGGACTATGGGGCTATGGGGCTATAGGGCTATATGGTATAGGGCTATAGGGCTATACGGCTATAGGGCTATGGAGTTATAGGGCTAATGGGCTG
This sequence comes from Prorocentrum cordatum, assembly GCA_963575745.1. Classification (NCBI taxonomy): domain Eukaryota; class Dinophyceae; order Prorocentrales; family Prorocentraceae; genus Prorocentrum; species Prorocentrum cordatum. Next base: position 71,201 of record CAUYUJ010016809.1, read on the forward strand.
TAGGGCTGTAGGGCTAAAGGGCTGTAGAGATATAGGGCTATGGGGTTCTAGGGATATAGGGCTATGGGGCAACAGGGTTGGCGGGCTATAGGGCTATAGGGCTACATAACTATAGGGCTATAGGGCTATAGGCCTATAGGGCTACAGGGCTATAGGGCTATAGGGCTATACGGGCAAGGGGCTATAGGGCTACAGGGCTATCGGGCTATAGGGCTATAAGTCTATATGGGCTATTGTGCTATATGGCTATAGGGATATCGTGTTATATGGCTATAGGGCTATAAGGCTATAGGGCTATAAGGCTTGAAGGCTTTTGGACTATAGGGCGATAGGGCTATGAGCTTGAGGGCTATAGGGCTGATTGGCTATTTGGCTATTGGGTTTATGGGCAAATTGGCCTAATGGGACCACTTGGGCTAATTGGATTGATGGGGTTATATGGCTATGGGGCTATAGGGCACCCCCGGGCATCTGGGCCCGGCCACCGAAATCGGCGGCCCGGTTCACCTAACCATGGGAATCCGCTAGAACCCCTGCGGAGGCAAGCTCTGATTGCGGAATATGTATACACGTATGAACGTAAAGATGTGTATGTATGTATATATGTACACGTAGAGATACAGTGCAAGCCAAGACCGGGACGCTATGCTAGGCCACGACCGGGACAAATTCTGGAAAGATTGAGAGGATGTCGTCTCAGGCGAATGTGGCTGGGCCACCAGGGGGCAGGACATCATCGAGGTCAGAGTGGTGAGGATGTCTCTGGCGAACATGGTTAAACCACCTCAGCTCAGGGCGTCTTGGAACCCAGAGTTGCGAGGATGTCTCATGAAGGAGTGGCCCGACCACCTGCTGAGGGCTTCTCGGAACCCAGAGTTGCGAGGGTTTCAAGCGAGAGAGGCCGAACCACCATGGAGCAGGGCATACCCGAGATCAGAGTTGCAAGGATGTCTCAGGCGACAGTGGACGGACCACCTAAACTCAGGGCATCTCGGAATCGAGACTTGCGAGGATGTCTCAGGCGAAAGTGGCCGGACCTCCATGGGGCAGGACATCATCGAGGTCAGTGTTGTGAGGATGTCTCTGGCGAAAACAGTTAAACCAGCTCAGCCCAGGGCGTCTCAAAACCCAGAGTTGCGAAGATGTTTCAAGCGAAAGTGGCCAGGCCACCATGGGGCAGGGCGTCTTCAAGGTCAGAGTTGCGACGATGTCTGAGGCGACAGTGGCCTGACCACCTGCTCAGGGCATCTCGGAATCCAGAGTTGCGAGGATCTCAGGCTAGACAGGCCGAGCCACCATGGGGGAGAGCATATCCGAGATCAGAGTTGCGAGAATGTCTCTGGCGACAGTGGCCTGACCACCTGAGCCCAAAGCATATCGGAATCGAGACTTGCGAGGATGTCTCAGGCGACAGTGGCCGGACCACCATGGGGCAGGAGATCTCTGAGGTCAGAGTTGCGAGGATGTCTCTGGCGGAAATGGTCTGACCACTTCAGCTCAGGGCGTCTCGGAACCCAGAGTTGCGAGGATGTCTCCGGCGAAAGTGGCCGAAACACCATGGGGCAGGGCATCTCCGAGGTCAGAATTGCGACGATGTCTCAGGCGACATTGGCCAGATCACCTCATGTCAAAGCATATCGGACTCCAGAGCGCCGACGATGTCTCACGCGGAGCCAGCCGAAACACTTCGAGACCCGCATTTGCGAACCCAGAGTGGTGAGGATGTCCGAGGCGAGGGTGCCCAGATCATCTCAAGTCGCGACATCTCTGAACCCAGACTTCCGAGGATGTCTCACGCGAAACGGGCCTCCTCCTCCTCATCCTCCTCCTCCTCCTGCTCCTCGCCCTCGCCTTCTCCCTGGATGCTGTTCGCCGGCATGCAGCCCGAGATGCGGGTTGCGAACGCCTGCTGCTCCCCGTCCTCCTCCATGTCCTCCTCCCACTCCTCCTCCTCCCCCGCCGCCCTCCCCTTGCGTCAAATTCCACCCCCGGCTCCTCGCTCTCCTCCTCCTCCTCCTCCTCCTCCTCCTCCTCCTCCTCCTCCTCCTCTCCTCATCAACATGATCATCATCATCATCATCATCATCCTCGCAGGCCGAGCCGAGGCGAGCCGAGGCGGCCGGCGGGCCGGCCGAGCGGGACGACGACGACGACGACGACGACGACGACGACGACGACGCGGGACGACGACGACGACGACGACGACGACGACGACGACGACGACGACGACGGCGGCGGCGGCGGCGGCAGCGGAGAGAGAACAGCAGGACGAAATCGAATGGTTCGCACACTATCTAAAAAATGCCGGACTGCCGGAAGTCTCCGGAAGTCCCCACAAGTCCCTGGGCACCTTCGGAACGCCTCTGAAGCCCAGCGGGGGCCCAAAACATTCAGAAACCTGACATCCTCGAAGACGACGAGGACGACGAGGACGACGACGACGACGACGACGAGGACGACGAGGACGACGACGACGACGACGACGACGACGACGACGACGACGACGACGACGACGACGACGACGACGACGACGTCGCGACGGCGGCGGCGGTGGCGGCGGCGGTGGCGGCGGCGGCGGCGACGACGACGTTGTTTTCGCGGCGGGAGTGCTGCTCCACTGCCCGGACTACTACGAGTGGTGTTTAAAGTGGTACTACTCGTGCTGATACCAATGCTATACTCAATGACGGGATCGAAACCGACAGTATTTCTCTCGAGGAGAGCGCCCCTAAAGCTCCCAAGAGCGCTCCAAGAGGACCCCAAGAGGCGCCGAAGAAGCCTCCAAGAGGCTCCCAAGAGACCTCCAAGAGGCCCCCAAGAGGCGTCAGGAGGATCCCCGAAGCACCCAAGATGCCCCCCAGACGCTCCAGACATCCGCGGAGGCTATTATGTCTGTCCGTTTTCCTCCTCCTCCTCCTCCTCCTCTTCCTCCTCCTCCTCCTCCTTCACCCACATCTTCATCTGGATCTTCCCCGTGCCCGGCCGGGTGCCTGGGTGCCCGGGTGCCACGGTGTAGGTCTGGGTGTCGGGGTGTCCGGGTGCCCGGGTGCCCGGACGCCCGGGTGTTGGGGCGTCCGGGTGCCCGGGTGCCCGGGTGCCGCCTGGGTGTCCGGGCGTCCGGGCGTCCGGGTGCCCGGGTGTCCGGGTGCCCGGGTGCCCGGGTGCCCGGGTGCGTGGGTGTCCGGGCGTCCGGGCGTCCGGGCGTCCGGGCGTCCGCGCGTCCGGGCGTCCGGGTGCCCCGGCGTCCGGGCGTCTGGGCGTCTGGGTGCCCCGGCTTTCTGGCTTTTAGTGTGGGTTTTTGGGTTTTGGTTGTGGGGCTTCGGAAAGGGGGTGGGGCGAGGTTTGGCTAGTTAATATGTGTATGGGGCACAAACATCACTGACCACAGCACAGAAAACGTATGGGTGTCCGTATGATATACCTGTCGTAACATATAACACGTCTGTGCTCAAACTCTAGCATGGCATACGTATACACATAAACGTGTAATGTAGGACGCATGTCATACGTACGCGTGCTCGTTATGTGATGTGTAAACATATTATGAACACGCGCTCGCGTAATCTAGCGTTTTAGGTGTGATTAATAAAACGTGACGCATGATGGCACGCATAATAAACGCAGACATGTGACGAATGGTCTGTGCACGATACACACATCAAGATGGCGGATGTTACTACACTGTGTAACACACACATGCGTGATGTGCGAGTGTATGCGCACGGCTTATATATGTATGTACTTTTGTGTGTACGTTTAAACCACTTTGTGTTAAGCGTGGATGCATGAACGTACGTATTGGCGTATGGGGTTCATGCGCGTGCACAATCATATGCATACACGCACGCATATACACAAAGACACCTGCATTCACACGCACAGACCTGCATAAGTACGTACACGCACATCTTATGTGTATGCACACACATCTTTATGCGTATAGATGCATCGACGACGCACGTGTTTTGTATGATACGCGCATGCATGTGCACAATATGGCGTGGTGGCGCGCCATGTCGCGGCGCCGTGCGATTGGAGCATCAAGTAGTTTCTCACACGCCTGGTCGAGGTGCCTCGGCGATCGGGTTGGCCGAGGCGCCTCGGGCGGTCATTCTTCCCTGCCGGACGAAAACTCTCGGGGTGTCTTGGTGCCTTAGGCGTCTGGGGGTGTCTTGGGGCCTTAGGCGTCTTAGAGCGTCTCGAGGCCTTAGGCGTCTTGGGGCGTCTTGGGGCCTTAGGCGTCTCGGGGTGTCTTGGGGCCTTAGGCGTCTGGGGGTGTCTAGAGGCCTTAGGCGTCTTGGGGTGTCTTGGGGCCTTAGGCGTCTTGGGGCGTCTTGGGGCCTTAGGCGTCTTGGGGCGTCTTGGGGCCTTAGGCGTCTCGGGGTGTCTTGGGGCCTTAGGCGTCTGGGGGTGTCAAGAGGCCTTAGGCGTCTTGGGGTGTCTTGGGGCCTTAGGCGTCTTGGGGCGTCTTGGGGCCTTAGGCGTCTGGGGCGTCTTGGGGCCTTAGGCGTCTCGGGGTGTCTTGGGGTGTCTTGGGCCTTAGGCGTCTTGGGGCGTCTTGGGGCCTTAGGCGTCTTGGGGTGTTTGGGGGCCTTAGGCGTGTTGGGGTGTCTTGGGGCCTTAGGCGTCTTGGGGTCTTAGGCGTCTTGGGGCCTTAGGCGTCTTAGGGCGTCTTGGCCCAAGCCGTTGTCGGCACGAAGTAGGTGTTGCCAGGCGAAGGCCTGCACAGGGCACGCCCTGCCCCTTTGCACGATGAGCCTACAATCGAGCTACGATAAGATGGCGTCCACTGTTGGAGATATAGATATGCAGCTCAACGTTAGGTTGTCGGACGAATCTATACCAGCTGACCTTGATGGCAAAATGATCACGACGATGATACCTTGTAAGTTCTATTTCAAACGAGGGCGGGCACCTACGCTTGTTCAGATCGAAGTTCCTGAGGTCAAATACCCTTTTCGCAGTTCGCCTGGCCTCCGTGATGTTCCCGAGGTCGCAGGTGCAGGTGATGATGAATCCAGGAAGCGCCACTGTGGCGCAATCGACAAGACGGGCATCATTGACAGCAGGCAGCAGTGCGCCATGGCGGCGCCGACGGAGCCCCCCAAAGACAAGAAGGCTCTCGCCGCTGTCAAATCTTCGATGCCTGCTCCCAGCAGCGGGTGGCTGTGCAAGAAGCCGACGAAGGAGATGGGCCAGACGCTGACAAATGAGATGGGCCAGACCTTCGGCTACGACAAGGGCGATGGAGGGCAGCAGAGCAGCAGCAGCAGTGCGGGTACTTGGCCGCGCCGCTTGCTGCTCGAGGCGCCGGCGCCGGCGCAGCCGCCAGCAAAGCAGATGGTCATTGACATCGACGACGGCCCCGAGACGAAGAGCGACGCTCCCGCCGGTGATGCGTTGGCTACGGCGCCGACGTTGCCAGCGGCGCTCCCAGACCCCTGCGCCGAGTCGGCCATCTTGGCTGAGACGCAGGCGGTCGTGGCCCCCAGCAGCCCACAGCCGCCCGATGCGTTGTCACAGGAGCCGCAGCAGCTTGAGGAAACGCAGCTCGACTCGCTGCCCCCATGTGGATACGACGACTACTTCTCAGGCTTGCAGAACTTAGGCCTCGAGGAATCGCAATCGCAGTTAGGTTAGGAGCTTCATTCTGCTAAGTGTGGCGTTGGCGCCGCGGCGCCACGATCGCGCCCGCGTGCATTGTATCTCTAAGACATTCCATCCGCAACGGCGCTCAGATTTTGTATTGCAACGTTCCTCATCCGTGGACCTTAACATGATGTGTCTCTTTTTGTTATCATGCAATTACGCTTGTCATTGTTGCACCCCCAGCCTCGGAACTGGTCCACAAGACACGCAGTTTAGCCATTGCAAGGTTATGAGTGTTGGAGTCGGTCTCTTTGGTATTTCATTGGGTCAATAAAACAGGCTCCATAAAAGGCTCCATAAAAGGCTCCATAAACATAGGCTCCATAAAGGCTCCATAAAGACGGATTCCTTTCGTATTTCAATAGGCTCCATAAACTTTTCAATGGGCCCTCTGGTATTTCACTTGGCTCCCCGTGTATCTCAACCCGCACCGGTTCCCATGCTCCCGTGCATTTTTGATGTCAGATGCCCCTCTGTATCCACAAATTGTTGTATATATGTGATGTCAACACTGGTACATCCTCAAAACTGCCAGCCCATCCGGAAGCGGTGCCTAGGTGATTTGCCAGGAGATTGAGTGCTGGAGCGTTTTCGTGTCTCGATGTTCTTGGTATCATTCACGCTTCGTATATTGATCTTCTTAACATTCTGGAGATACCTGACGCTTCGCGTCGCGGTCACGCGCACCTGCATGTTCTTGAGGCTCGGCCGCTTCATAATATTGACTATTCATGACGCTTCGCGTCTTAATATTCATGACGCTTCGCGGTGTGTGATTGTTGACGGTGCTTCGCGTTGTGTGATTGTTGACGGTTCGAATACCCCGCAACAGCCCACCTCAAAGTTTCGAGTGATGTTGGCCCATCTGGAATCGTCATGTAATGTTCCGCTGCCTTTTGAGGCCGTCTTGGAACTGGCATGTAACCTCTTGGATGCATGTTGGAGGACATGAGCCATCATGGGCTGTCTTGAGCAATCTCTGAAGCCGTCTTAGCTTATATGGGGCGTATTGGAGCCATCCTGGGCCCTCTTAAAAAAACTCTAGCGCACGTTAGCCACTCTCAGACTCATGTGGGCCCACGTGGATTAATAATCCGCCACCGTGGCGCAAGGCGCGAGGGGAGTGTCCTAAGGCTCTCAAGGGTTCTCTGTCCTGAGTCCTGTGCCAATTTCCTGGGCGATCCTGCGCGCTCTTGCGCGCTCCTGGGCGCTCCCGGGCTCGTCGGTCGCATGGATTTTCCAGAGGCCACGGGGCCCCAAGACGGGCCAAGAGGGCCCCAAGAATCGCCCAAGAGGGCCAAAGAGGCCTCCAAGACGGCCCAAGAGCGCTCCAAGACGCCCCAGATGGCACAAGACTGCTCAAGAGGCCTTCAAGAGGCCCCAAGAGCGCTCCAAGAGGCCTTCCAAGAGGGCTCCAAGAGGCCAACATCATAGGTTCTCGTTGTGCGTTTTCAATGTTTTTGGTGCTCTCGTTTTTGTTGACCTTCTGACGTTCCAAGACGGACCACGAGGCCCCAAAGACCGCCCCAATACGGCCCAAGAGGCCCTCAAGATGACCCCAAAACGGCCCAAACGGGCTCCCAAACAGCCCAGGAGGCGCCCAAGATGGCCTGCGAGGGCCCCAATATGGCCCCAAGAGGGGCCCAATAGGGGGAACACGAACCGACAATTCGAGACCTCCGCTCCAAGAAGGCCCCAGGAGACCCCACGAGGCCTCCAAGAGACCCCTAAGAGGCCCCCGCGATGCTCCACGAGGCCCCCAAGAGGCCCAACAGAAAGCCCTGAGAGACCTCCAAGCAGCCCCCAAAATGCCTCAAAACTGCCTCCAAGAAGCCCCCGAAAGGCATCCGAGGGGCCGAAGGCCACTAGATAACTTTGTGGGGCGTCGCACAAAGGATCCCGTGGATGTCTACGGACCCAATCGGGGGCCCCTCATCCTCCCTCTCCTCCTCCGTAGCCGTTTTGGCTCGCAGTCCTTGCCTTTTGTACTGACCACGACGATTGCATCTTATTTCATGGACCACGAATGTGGCTTCTTCGACGATGCACCCGTGACGCCGCATAAGCCGCCGCCAGCGGCAGCCCTGAAGACTGTGACGAAGTGGACGGCCCCAGAACCCACGCCTGAGAAATCGACGGACACGAAAACGGGCAGAACCAGACAGCGCAGCGTGGAGGCGACTTTCAAGGAATTGTCCCACCTGTGGCGCAAGCGGGACTTCATGTGTATCGACCCGTCCGATTTGGAGAGCGGTCTCTGGCTGACGGTGGTCAACGGCAAGGCGGGATGCCGCCTTTGCGCTGCTTTTCACACGGATACTGCTTGGGGCCGGTACGAGATTGACTCGCCTACGACGCTGCAGATCAGCCACTTGAAACGGCATGCTGAATCCGTCGTTCACGCTGATGCCTACGGCCGTTTCTTCGGAGCACCCGTCGCTGAGAGGATTGGTGCCCCTAGCAAGGAGGAGTTCCTTTCTGTGATCAAGTCCAGGCAACAACACCATTCACTGCGTGACGGCGTCATCAATTTCGGATGCAGGGGCAAGGTTCGAAACGCAGAGTGGTGCATCGCAGAGGCCATACGTGAGGACACGCGCGCCTTCCTCCAGAAGGCCACTTCGTTCGCGCTGCTGCAGGATGCTCGGTCCCCTCGCCTCTTGATCCGATTCAGCGCTTCGCAGCCGCTGCCCTCGCTAACCTTCCGGAAGGGCTACCTCGGGCACATCCACCAGCCAGCGGGCGACGCTGCTGACACCGCGAGAGGTACCCAGCAGATCTTGCGACGTTTCTGCACCAGACGACTAGGGTCTGGGCGCGGAGGAGAGGAGTTCGACGAAACACTTTACAACCACCTCCTGGTGATTTGCGAGATGTATGTGTCAGATGCTGCGTCCGACGAGCGAACTGCCGGCGAGGCTCTACGCACGCCTGCGGCCGTCCTCAATGCCTACCACGCTCCGATGCCTAACATCATGGTGATCCAGGCTGACCTCACCCACGGCATGAGAAGGACGGGCATCAGAAACGGCTGCCTCCTCCTCCTCCTCCTCCTTCTCCTCCTCCTCCTCCTCCTCCTCCGACTCCGCTCTGCGCGTGATTTAGCACGAACGGGTCGCGTAAGCCCATTCAGGGGTCCGACAGCTTAAAAATTATCCCAGTGCGACCGTACCTAGGAGTCGGAGCCTCTAGGAAAGCAACATTAGCAGCAGCAATAGTGGATGCTGTGCTATGCTCTGCTCTGCTCTGCTCTGCTCTGCTCTGCTATGCTATGCTATGCTGCGCAATGCTATGCTGGGCTCGGCTAGGCTAGGCTAGGGTATGCTATGCTATACTATGATATGCTATGCTGCGCTGTGCTATGCTAAGCAATGCCATGATATGATATGCTACGTTGCGCTATGATATGCTATGCTATGCTATGCTATGCTGAGCTATGCTCTGCTATGATATGCTGTGCTATGCTTGGCTATGTTATGCTACGACATGTTGTGCTAATGCTGCGCGGAGCTATGCTGCGCTGCGTTAAGCTAAGCTAAGGTAAACCAGGCTATGCTAAGCTAAGCTAAGATAAGCTAGACTAGGCTAAGCTAAGCTAAGCTAAGCTAAACCACGATAAGCTAAGCTAAGCTAAGATGGTATAAGCTAAGTTAAGCTAAGCTAAGCTTAGCTTAGCTTAGCTACGCCCAGCTAGGCTAGGCAAAGCTAAGCTGAGCTACGCTAAGCTAACATGATATAAGCTAAGCTAAGCTAAGCTAAGCTAAGCTAAGCTAAGCTAAGCTTAGTTAGGCTAAGCTGGGTGAACCCAGGGGGCGCAACTGGGGGAACCGCGGGGCGGATCCTGGGGGAACCGCCCGGGGCGTTTAGCACTCCCCGGCCCTTTAAGCCAACAGGGTAAGAACCCTTCTAGGCAGAGTCTAGGTAAGGAACCAAACCAGAACAACGGGGCGCAGCTCGTGAGTTAACCACGGGTCACTGTGACTAAACCAAGAGGAGGAGGAGGAAGAGGAGCAGCAGGAGAAAGGGGGCGAAGGGAGGAGGAGGATGAGGAGAAGGAGGAGGAGGAGGAAGAAGAAGCTGAGTATGAGGGCGAGGCGGGGGACGAAGATGGGGAGTCGGAGGAGGAGGAGGAGGAGGAGGAAGATGCTGAGTATGAGGGCGAAGCGAGGATGGGGCTATCTTCGCCGTCAGGGTCGCAACGCCGAGTTGCCAGCTGATCCGTCCCCACAAGTGTTCCTGCCTCTCTTCCTCGTCCTCCTCCAGCTCCTCCTCATCCTCCTCCGACTCCTCCTCCTGCACCTCCTCCTCCTCCTCCTCCGCCTCCTCCTCCCCCCCATCCTCTTCCGCATCCTTATCCCCTGTCCCCTGGTTTGATCGCTTGCCCCCTCAGGATCCTGAGCAAGCCGCAGCGCGCAGAGCCCTACCTCGAGGCGACCATGAAAGTATTGCTCACGGATAACCATTCCATGATAAATTGCATTCAATGGAGCCACAAGCTTCAAGACATGTTCAACAAGTTTTGCCGTGAGATTGAAGGGGACCGAGTGAGTGGCGATCGTATTCGGAACATGCGCCACAGGAAGCACCGCTACGAGAGTATGCAAAAGCCGCTGGGCAGGCTGATCCTCTTCCTTGACGCCGTCATTATGGTGGCGCAGTGGGTTGCAGTTAATCGGGCGGGCAGTGCTGAGGAGCTCTACGCTCTCGATTTCTTGCTCGCCATAGACGAAGAGGCTCTCATTTGCGTTGCCCTTTGTGCTGATGCCGGCGACGAAGGAATACTAATGGTCAGAGATGTGGATACTGAGAAGCACGATACTTCCCGGGTGGCGACGCTCCTGGCAACGTTCGTCGCCCACCTCGACTACCTGTTCGTCCAGGCGCACGCCCCTGAGTACGGCTACTGCGCTTACGTCCTCAAGCTCTTGGAACGCCCGAGAACAGTCTGGCTGCGCGGCGTGCCGAAGACGATCGGCGGGACGGGCAAGGTCGGGCAGGAGCTGATCACTAAGTGCTTGGCCCGCATGAACAACTACGTGCGCGTGGCCATCGACACTTTGCGAGCGGAGTTCCCTTCTTTCCAAATGCTCAACGCCTTTCACATCTTCGACGTCAGCAAGAGCAGCAAAGCACTTTATGGTGACAAACAGGATGTGCGAGCCGAAGCTATGCACCGCCTCGCATCCATCTTCCGCGTGGACGTCGGACGGCTCGAATCGGAGTTTCTCGACCACGAGGCGATCGCACGGCACCTACTTTTCCGGGAGGCGGACACCAACATGGGCGCATGGCAACTGGCCCTCCTGCGGACGCAGGGGCGGGCTGATACAAGGCGACAGCACCCGGCGTCAGCATTGGCCCCAGTCGTGCAGCGATACCTGTGCTTCAGCGGTACAACAACGTCTGGCATTGAGCAAACGTTCACACAGCAATGCCAGAACTTCTACTCCCAGCGCGACCACTGCAGCGTCGAGCTCGAGGTCGACGAAACGTTCATCCTTGACTTCAACAACGGCACCAAGGAGAACATTGACGAGATCATCGCTAGTGCGCAGAAGATCTGGGCTCAGACATACGGCATTCCTCGTACGACGCCTGACAGGCTCCAACGTTTGGATACACACGGCAAGCACTCTTCCGCCTCGGCTTCAGCCAATATGACTGAAACCACTTTCATCACTGAGCGTCGTGCTGCCGTGGACGCGGACGTTACTACCTTCAGGTCCTTAGACGCGGTCATGGGCGATGCGTCCGTGCACGGCCAGGGCGCGTGGTGCGAGTCTCTGGCCGTCGAGGAGGCGAAACAACACAAAAAGAACCGTGCCGCTGCAGCCGACGCCTTGCTCGACGGTGTTCTCCTTCCCAGCGAGATCACATTTGATCTCATGGACGAGGCAGCTGGGCGTCAATCCACAAAGCAGGCAAACGACAGGAAGCGGGCGCGGACCAAAGCCACGCTCGCAGAGACTCTTGCTAAGCCTGGCGTGGGTCTTGCGCTGGCCGGAGCGCGGGTCTGCAACAGAGCGGGTGCGCTGTCGGCGGGCATTCCGAACACCATAGCTTTCGTGAATGATCCCTTGCAGTGCGAGATCCTGGTCGTGCGCGACCCGAGCGCACTGGCGGAGATGGACGCATTCGCTCTGGCGCTCAACCGAGGTTTGGCTGTGAGTCGTGAGTACCTGACTAGCGGTGGGCAACGTGGGCCCAGTATCTTCTACAATGCTGCGACGGCCACGCCGCGGCGGATCTGGCTGTCCGCTGCTTTCTGCGCTGCTGAGGCGCGACTGGCCGACATCGTGCGCAGAGCAGCCAACATGGGAAAGTGGAAGCTATTGATGACCGAACTTGAGTTTCTGACGTTCTTCGAGAGACTCGAGAAACAAAAAAGGGTGATGGAGGTGCTCGCAGTCGTCACTGCACCGGAGAAGGCCGTCCTGGGCGGCAATGAGTTTCGAAACGTGTTTGTCAAAAGTGAGTTCCTCGCTTTCTGCCGGCGGCCCGTGCTAAGCAAGAGCACGATTGGTGCATGTGGAGTCTAGGTGCATCTTCGTCGGTGATAGCGAGGGCGAACGAGTATTGATGTATCAGCAGTGCGAGTTTCACTGCATACTGGCGCGCTTTTGCGCGCGATGTGGGGAAGCATCAGCCGCGCATGATATACCGCCGTGGCCCTCCTCCTCCTCCTCCTCCTCCTCCTCCTCCTCCCCCTCCTCTTCCACTCCTCCATTCCCCATCCCTCATCCTCCTCATCCTCGTCCAACGCCGACTCCTCCTTCTCATGCTTTTACCGCTCCTCCTCCTCCCCCTCTACCTCTACGGGCTGATACGGCTTATATAGCTCATAATGATGTAAGGGCTTACAAGGGTTACAGGGCTTAAAAGGCTTATCGGGCGTGCATGGCTTGTGGGACTCATGAGGTTCCTGCGGCTGTTAGGGCTCACAAGGATCATAGGGCTCATCGGTCTGGTAGGCCTCATACGGCTTATAGGGCTCATAGGGCCCAAAGGGTTCGTAGGGCTTATAGGGCCTATAGGGCTTATAGGGTTTGTCGGGCTTACAGGTCTTATAGGGCTTATACAGCTCATTTGGCTTATAAGGCGTTCAAGGCTCATATGGCTTATAGGGCTTATCTGGCTCTTACGGCTCGTATGTCTTGTAGGCCGTATCAGGCTTTTAGGGCTTATTGGGCTTGCAGGGCGCCTGGGGCTTGTATGGCATTTATGGCTTACATGACTTAGAGTGTTTATATGGCGTATGTGGCTTACAAGGCGTCTACTGCTTACGGGGCGTATCAAACAAAACCTTTGGTAGGGATCACCACTTGCCCGAGTGCTGATCCCTGCCAAACCGTGGTTCCCACCGACGATAGGTCTTATATGGCTTATGCGGCTTATAGGGCGCATGGGGCTTATGTGGCCTATGGGGCTTATAAGGCTTATATGGCCTACAGGGCTCACAGGGGTTATAGGGCTCGTAGGGTTTATATGGTAGCTACTACTCCTCCACCTCCTACTCAATAGCTCCTCCTCCTCCTCCTCCTCCTCCTCCTCCTCCTCCTGCTCCTTCTCCTGCTCCTCCTCCTGCTCCTCCGCCTCCTCCCAACCCCCTCCGTCTCCCTCCCTCCACCCTCCATCCCCATCCCTCCCTCCCTCCCTGCTCGCTCCCTCCCCCCCTCCCTCCGCCGTTCCCCCTTCGACGACGCTGGATGGTCGGACACCGTCGAGACTGTGGAGCGGGGGGGGGATATTATCCCCCCCCCGCTCCGGCCTCTTGGACGTCCGAGGCGCGCTGTGGAAACGGGTGTTAAAATCAAGCAAGCGTTTCCACACAGCTCGCACACTGAATAAATCATTACACAATTTCTCCGCAGTCTCGGACGTCCTTCCTGGGGGGGCGTTTTCCGCAGCCTCGGACGTCCATGACAGTGGAGCGGGGGGGGGGATAATACCCCCCCCCTTCTCCACAGAGCTCCAGTGGCTTTCAGTCGGGGTTACAGGGGTTACCAATGATGAGGGCGATGATGCAGTGGTGGACGTATGATGATGATAAGGAGGGAGGAGGAGGAGGATGATGAGGAGGAGGATGATACGGAGGGAGGAGGGATGAGGATGAGAAGGACGACGACGGAGAAGGAAGAGACGGAGGAGGAGGATGAGGAGACGGGGAAGGAGGAGGAGGAGGAGGAGGAAGAGGAGGAGGGAGGATGATGAGACACTTGCTCCGCGAATTACGCCTTCAATACGTTGCTAGTTCAAGTTCTCCCTTTGGGATATCAATGGGTTAATGATCCCCTATGTTTTTCAACGGGTTCTTAGATTGTTCACTGGATTCCTCGTGGGCCTCTCTTGGAACCTCTTGGGGACCTCTTCGATAGGGCCTTGTCGGGGCCCTCAATCTCATACGCCTTGGGAACCTTGGGTCCTCTTGGGTCTGCTCTTTTTTTGGCCTTCAGGAGTGGCGCCCCTGGGGGTCCTCTTGGGGCCTCATGCTGTCCCATGCCGCGCCTCGCCTGAGTGAGCGGATGCATCCGACAGCAAGTGCGAGCTCCAAGGCTCGCCTTCGGTCGCCTACTTGGGCAATGTCCGTAACACGTTCTAAAGCTGTTTCGGTTTCCGTGTCAAAGCGCCATTGCTGCAGCGACCTGCACACACAGGCTTCCATGGACCACGAGTGCTCGGGTGGGGCGCCGGCGGGCCCGCCGCGGCCACCTGCGAACGCCTCATCCAGGAAGCGCCCAGCAGCAACGACCACCAAGGTCAAGCAGGTGAAGAAGAAACCAGCCAGGACGTGCCGACCAACCATCGACATGCTGATGACCACCATCCTTGCATCCATCACAACTATCGTTACCGAGACCATGTCAATCTACGATAAGGGCTTTGCTGAGCCCTGGGATGGGACAACTCCCATAACAGTGGGCTCAGCGTGCTCTGGCTGGAACTCAGAGATCCTAGCCCTCGAAGCCATGAAGATCCCTTTCCACCACGCCTTCTCGTGCGACAACAGCAAGCACGTGAAGAAGATCGCCGAGTTCCTCCACGGCTACCACGAATACTTCGACGACGTGATGGGCACCAACTTCCTTGGCTCCGCCGCTCCCGTGCAATTCTTCATGGCAGGCTTCCCTTGTCAATGCTGGTCAGTGGCAGGCCGCCGCGATGGCTTTCTGGATGTCCGAGGGCTCGGGCTCATCATCGTGTTCCTCATTGCCTACATCACTACGCGGAGACCTTTGCTCTTCCTGCTGGAGAACGTGGACAACATTGCGGCTGGCGATAACGCTGACAGCTTCAACGCTATCGTGTCAGCACTCCAAACACTCACGGACAAGGACAACCGCTACCTCTACACTGTGGAGTCGCAGACCCTCAACTGCCGCATCCACGGCGGCTTGCCCCAGAACCGTCGGAGGAGATTCATTGTCGGCGTGCTACGTGGAGCTCAACAAGCACCCCTGCAGTGGCCAGGCCCAGTCACGATGCGCAACCTCATCGACCTCATGGATCCCGCCACGGACCTCAAACCTTTCCCGGGCAACCTACCAAGTAAGTCAAGTGGCACGAAACGCAAGAACGTCTTGGACGCACTCAAGGCCATCGCCTCCGACGGTAGCGACCCGCTTGCCGTTCCTGCAGTGGTCGACCATGGCTCTTCTAAGATGAATTACGCGATCGGATATTCCCCGTGCTTGACCAGGAACAGGGCTATGTCGCACGGCCACTGGGTGACGTGCCTTCAGCGCGAGATGACTACTGGTGAGATGCTTCGACTGCAGGGTGTCGAGGAATGGCGCGTGCGGGGATGGAAGCATATCATTTGCGAGGGGCAGTTCCATGCAATCATCGGCAACGCCATCCCCCTTCCGATGATCGAGCGCATCTTGATGAGGGCCTTGTACTCAGCTAGCCTCGCGAAGCAGCCGTTGCATGATAAGTATGAGGATTGACTTTCTTGGCCTGCCTCGCACTACGACGTCGCAGGACAATGTAGCTCCTCCTCCTGAGGCCCCAAAGAGGCCCCAAAGAGGTCCCCAGGGCTCTCCCCCAGGAGGCCCCAAAGAGGTCCCCAAGAGGCCCCAAAGAGGCCCCAAAGAGGCCCCAAAGAGGCACAATGGAGGTCCCCAAGAGGCCCCAAAGAGGTTCCCAAGGCTCTCCCGCCGGCCCCCAATAAGGCCCCAAAAGGTCCCCAGGAGGCCCCAAGAAACCCCCACGAGGCCCCAAACCGGCCCCCAAGATGCCGCATACCTGCTTCGAACAGGCCCTCGAGAAACAGCAAGGGGTTGTCACAGAAAGGGGCCCTGAGTGACAACCCCAGCGCTGCGCCCAAGAGTTTCCCGGGAGGCCCTACGATGCCCGCAGGAGGCCCCAAGAGGTCCCCAAGATGCCCAAAAGAGGCCCCAATAAGCCCCATGAGGTCCCCAAGATAACCATCTTGGGTCCCAAGAGGGCTCAAGACGGTTAACGAATTATCCCAGTGCGACCCTACCTAGGAGTTGGAGCCTCTCGGAAAGCAACAGTAGCAGCAGCAATAGTGGATGCTGTGCTATGCTATGCTATGCTCTGCTCTGCTCTACCCTGCTATGCTATGCTATGCTATGCTATGCTGCGCAATGCTATGCTGGGCTCGGCTAGGCTAGGTTAGGGTATGCTATTATATAATATGATATGAGTTGCTGCGTTGTGCTATGCTAAGCAATGCTATGCTATGATATGTCATGCTATGCTATGCTATGTTGCGCTATGCTATGCTATGCTATGTTATGCTATGCTATGCTATGATGTGCTAATGCTGCGCTGCGCTATGCTGCGCTGCGCTGCGCTAAGCTAAGGAAAGCTGAGCTATGCTAAGCTAAGCTAGGCTAGGCTAAGCTAAGCTAAGCTAAACTAAACCAAACTAAGCTAAGCTAAGCTACGCTAAGGTAAGCTAAGCTAAGCCAAGCTAAGCTTAGCTAAGCTAAGCCAAGCTAAGCTAAGCTAAGCTAAGTCAAGCTAGGCTAGGCAACGCTAAACTAAGCTAAGATGAGATAAGCTACGCTAAGCTAGGCTAAGCTAAGCTTAGCTAAGCTAAGCTGGGTGAACCCATGGGGCGCAACTGGGGGAACCGCGGGGCGGATCCTGGGGGAACCGCCCGGGGCGTTTAGCACTGCCCGGCCCTTTAAGCCAACAGAGTAAGAACCCTTCTAGGCAGAGCCTAGGTAGGGGAAAAAACAAAAAGATGTGAATCGCGATTCCCATATTTTCCTCCATCTCGTGAAGTCCGCAAGAGGCCCCAGGAGGCCCCAAAAGGCCCCCAGGAGGCCCCAAAACGTCCCCAAGAGGCCCAAATATATGCGCCAAGAGGCCCCCAAACGGCCCCCAATATGACTCAAAACTGCTTCCAACATGCCCCCGAACGGCATCCCATTGTATCCCAACGAACATCCAAGATGCCTCTAACCTATAACCCAGGCACGGTGGCGGGATGGGCCGAAGGCCACCAGATAACAACCATGACAGCAAGGCAACGAGACACCAACACCAAACATAAACATGAAACAGCAAGAAGCACCGCACTGATAAGAACACGCATAACACGAATAACATTCAATTGGCCATATTGGGCCGTGCTCTCGAACCCATGTCCACGCGCGATTTTGCCCAGTGGATCGATCTGTGAGGGTCCCGGGCCTCTTCGTCTTCGCCATTGTCCCCCTGCTGCAGCGGGCGCAGGGTTGCGAGGTGTTGCCTCTCCCCCTCATCTTCCCTGTCCTCCTCCCACTCCTGCTCCACCCGTCTCATGTCCACCGACATTTTTACTCAAATAGGCGAGCACTTGCATCGCCTGACTTTTTCTCACTCGGCGGCCTACTTCCTCGCAGGGATGGCCCCGACGAAGGGCGGCAAGAAGGCGAAGGCGAAGGCGAAGAGCGAGACGCCGCCGCAGGACGGCGAGGCCGACGACATCGCTCCACCCCCCGTCAAGGTGCAGAAGACCGTCTGCGCAGGGGCGGCCCTGGTCGTGGACGGGCAGGTGACAGGCATGAACACCGACCATTTCGAGCGACTGGATGCAGCGAGAGACGACGTGCTGAACCACGCCTCCTTCAAGGGCATCAAGACCGCCGCCCCCTTGGGTATAGGGAAGGGTGGTACGAAGTCGCCTTTCAATCTGGATGACTTCAAGATCGCCATCAAAGATGAAGGCGTCTACGAGTGCGGTGGCAATTGGTGGTGGATCAATCAGAACTACCAGCCTGTGCGCAACGTCTACATCAACGAGAAGATGGTCGAGAAGGACATTGCAGAGAAGTTCGCAAAGCCAGTTTCGCACGTGGAACGTGAGATTCTCGTCGGGGTCAGTCGTGACACGCGCAATGCTACAGTTCCAGTCGCAGGTACTTTGGAGCGTCTCTCCCCATCAGAGTTCGACGACGCCTTTCTCTTGGCCGTGCACGCCTCTGTGAATGCTGACGACAAGGCCGCACTCAAGATCTGGAACACGGCGTTCCTGACCGTCAAGTTCCGGTTCGTCGCCATAGACAACGAGGATGATAAGATGTACAAGAGTATTAAAGAACGGAATCGCGTCAGCCACAACGCAGAGGTGGCCAGCCGGACCATGCTCCAGCGTTTGCTCGAGTTCGTCTACGTCCTGCAGCGCTCGACCTCCAACCACGGACCCCTCGACGCCAAGGATATGGCCAAGCTCTGGAACGATAACATCGGCGGGACGTCTGGACCCAGTGGCGAGCCTATCTCGGAGACCTATGCCAAGACTGCCGTGGCCGTCTACAAGGCCATGATCCTGGACACCGACGTGCGGCAGGCCCTGATACACTCCGAGAAGCACTTCAATAAGAAATCACCCTTCGACTCGATTTACAAGCTCGAGGCGATCATGTCCAAATGCAAGAACAACGGTGCCGTCATGAGCTTCGTCATCAACCATATCACCGACACCGTTCTCAACGGGCTCACGAGCCCTGGCGAGTACGCGCATCGGACGATGGTGGGAAAAGGTAACAACAACAAAGGGACGATCGACGTGTTCATGCTCAAATACCACGCCCTGATCCACCTGACTCTCGGGTTCCCGGGCGAGTACAGCATCGACGACACTTTCGTCATCGAGACTCTGAAGAAGATCGGCAACCACCAGGGCTACAGGCAGATGAGCGGCTACACAGCGGACAGAAAGGAGTTGTCGTGGTGGGCAAAGATGACGAAGAGCGGCCGCAAGCTGTACGAGCTCATCGAAGACCTGGTCTACAAGACTACGTTCGACGGCGTCATCAAGCAGGTCCTGCGAAACGCTGGGGGCAACAGCCAAAGCATGGTCGCTGAAGTCCTGAACACATGCCCTGTCAAGGATGCGGTGTCGGAGTTTATCGCAGAGCTTTCGGCGGAGAAGCCTGAGGTTCAGCCCCCCGTCATCGACTTGGACGGCGCAGGAACGGATGAGCGTGGACGTGCTTCTAAGACTTGCGCCGCCATCACTGGCGAAATCTCGATCAAAGAAGTCGCTGGGCAACACATCGAGGCAGAGATGGAGGATAAGCTCACGCCGTGGCTGGAGTTTGCCCAGAAGCTCGTGTCGCAGTGGGTCGATCTCCACGTCGAACCAGACACCGGCCCTCAGATCGGGGACATCTTGAAGAAGACCAACCTGCCGGACATGAAGGGCACCCCGAAGGTCGACAACGTCCTCGCCTACTACGACGTCAAGCAAGCTGGGACTTCCAACGTATCCCCACACATCAGGCATCCTAACTTCCGAGCTGAGCATCTGCGCAAGTGCGTCGTCGGATTCCAGGACGGCCGGGGTAGTCCGGACGAGCTCGTTGAGGGGGACATGTTCATGATATTGGACGCCCAGTCGCATGGCAACCACGGCGCGTTCGCCACCGCGCTGAACAAGACCAGCGAGCCCAAGCCCATGGTCAAGGAGAAGAGGGTCTACTACCTGAGCTACGACGAGCAGTCCCTCAAGAATCGGAAATCTACGGTTCGCGAGACAAAGGTCGATCAGGTGGAGCAGGCCGTGGTGTTCACGGCGTCGACGCTGCACCTCGCCTACAAGAAGCGCAAGTTTTTCAACAGCTCCAACCAAGGGAACTCGATATTCCCGATCGCTATGCCGAACTATGAGAACACATGGCGCGTGCCGCCCAAGGTTCGCAAACAGCTCTTCGGCAAGCGCGGCGTGATCTTGGCGGGCGGTGCGGCCTCAAGCAGTTACGATCCCCCGACGTTCAAAGACGGCATGGAGCCCGTCAACTGGTTCGCTATGTGTGAGGAGTTTGGAGGCCTGGAAATTGGCACCAATACCAGCACAGGGGTTGCCTCCACATGGGAAAGACGATCCTAGATTTCGGTGTTGGTGGTAATATTTCGGTCACCTTGGAAGCCAGAACGTTACCACCATCACCGAGATCGGGATCTTCTTTCCTCGGTGCAGGCACACCGCCGATCTTGGTGTTGGTGTCAACCTCCAGGCCTGCGAGGAGTGGTTCGAGGAGGTGGTGCACTCCTGGAACGTCAAGTCCGTGGTGCACTTCACTGCGTTAGAGGAAACTTTCGCCCTCGTCTGCATCCGCAATAAGATCAGCTACGTCGGGCTCGTGAACAGCGACGAGCACAAGCTACTCTTCCGTAACCGCTTGATCCAGCGCGTCTACCAGGACCTATCGACTGAGGGCAGCTCGAACTACCAAGCCACCTGCGCCTCGCTCATGAAGGAGGTCGCTGGTACGATGCCGAAGCCTGCTGCTGCCGACGCGACGGTCAAAGACAAGGGTAAGGACGACACCAGTGTGGCGGTGGCGAAGAGAGGCAAGTCTAAGGCGGCGGTGTCAGCCACCAGCGGAGTGCCGGCGGGGGACAATCCACTGACGTCGAAGCGCCTCGAGATCCTGGCGAAGCTCCAAGGGTTGTCCCAGGCTAACGGTGTTGCCGGCAACGCGGAGACTGCGTCTGCAGACGCCGTCCAGGAGGAGAAGATCGACATTGACTGAGAGTGAGCTGCGCCTTGAGTGAGAAGATGGACCTTCAGGTCCAGGGCAGCTGAGCTCAGCTCAGCTACGACTACAACGACTGGTCTCTGCACGGACAGAGACAAGGAACACACAGCCCATCATCTTCCTCATCCTCCTCATCTTCCTCCTTATCCTTATCATCATATCTATAGCACGACATATAGACATGTTTGTATATATACCGCCATATATATGTGTGCGTATCCAGATATATCCATATTTATGTATATATATATGCATATCTATAAACAGATATTTACATATATATACATGCGGTTCCAAATATCTATATATATATACACCTAGTAGTAGTAGTAGTAGTAGTAGTAGTAGTAGCAGTCGTAGTAGTAGTAGTAGTAGTAGTAGTAGTAGCACTAGCAGTAGTAGTCGCAGTAGCAGTAACAGTAACAGAAATACGAGTAGTAGTAGTAGTAGTAGCTGTAGTTGTAGTTGTTGTTGTAAGTGTAGCTGCAGATGTATGTGTAGTTGTAGTTGTAGGTGTACTTGCTAGTGTAGGTGTAGTTTTAGTTGTAGTCGTAGTTGTAGGTGTAGCTGTAGTCGTAGTAGTAGTAGTAGTAGCAGTAGTAGTAATAATAATAACAGTAAGGGTCGTAGTAGTAGTAGTAGTAGTAGTCGTAGTAGTAGTAGTAGTAGTAGTAGTACTAGTAGTAGTAGTAGTATTAGTAGTAATACCGGTAGTAATAGTAGTAGTAGTAGTAGTAGTAGTAGTAGTAGTAGCAGTAGTAGTAGTAGTAGAAGGTAGTAGTAGTTGTAGAAGTAGAAGTAGTAGGTAGTAGGTAGTAGTAGTAGTAGTAGTAGTAGTAGTAGTAGTAGTAGTAGTAGTAGTAGTAGTAGTAAGAGTAGAAGTAGTAGTAGTAGAAGTCGTAGTAGTAGTAAACAAGAGTAGTCGAAGTAGGAGTAGGAGTAGGGGTAGAAGTAGTAGTGGTAGTAGAAGTCGTATTAGTAGTGGTAGTAGTAGTGGTAATGGTAGAAGTAGTAGTAGTAGTAGTAGTAGTAGTAGTAGTAGTAGTAGTAGTAGTAGTAATAATCGTCGTAGTCGTAGTCGTAGTCGTAGTAGTAGTAGTAGTAGTCGTAGTAGTAGTAGTAGTAGTAGTAGTAGTAGTAGTGGTAGTAGTAGTAGTAGTAGTAGTCGTATGCATATAGCTGAGCGCTACGCGCTGAATATATCTGGGCGCTACGCGCATAGACACGCTATGCGATGCACGCCTGGAAAACAACAACAAGCGCTACGCGTTGCACGAACCCTTTGGAGGGTGTCTTAGGGAAAGCCCCAACATGCCCCCAAGAGGCCCCCACGAGGCTTCACAACTGCTCCCAAGACGTTCCCGAGAGTCCTCCGATGACACCCCATGAAGCATCCATGAGGACTCTAGCCCACAACCCAGGCACGGTGGCGGGATGGGCTGAAAGTCATTAGATAGCTGGGCGCCACGCGCATAGATACGCTGTGCGTTGCACGTCTGGTAATCAACAATAGGCAATACGCACTGCACAAACCCTGGCGGGGAGCTTGCGGCAAGACGCGTAAACAAACACATCCGGGGTGGGGCGCTGTTTTCGGATCGCACGTGAAATACGCATGCGTCTTCGCAAGACATGTCTACATCTGTATATATATATATATATATGCTTGACTATGCGCTTGTGTGCCCACATATATATGCACACGCGCATGAATGGGTGTGTGCACGCGTGTATGTACAACTGTACATATGAATGCACGGTTGTATGTGTACGTATGTAATGATAAGCACGTGCGCGACAGATACATAGTTACGCGCGTTCACGCGCACACAAAAACATGTTTACACATATCATGCAGCTACACAACGTTCCAGCTTCATCCCGTTGCGCATACATACGTATGACATGCGTACAGACAAACACAATGTACATACATGACTCATGCGTGCGTTCGTCGCACAACGCGTACACACATACACATGTATACACATTACGTGTGTCGTTTGTGTCAGACATACTCGATGTACGTATGTATGTGCACCCCATGTGTATGGTATACGAATGATGTGCGTATATACTACACATGTCACGCGTGCAAATCGTTCACACGCACTCATGCAATGTATGCGGGTGATCATGCACAACGCACGTCTGCGTATTATGTATTCTGAATGCGAACCCCATGCATCATGTGCACGACACGTCGACACACATATTAACATGTCTGTACACATAGCATGTAATTTGATTGGTAATGCATGTCGTACACACATACATAAACGTATGTATGCAAACATGTGTATCGCAGTGACACGGACACCCCCACTGACAAATGTTCGTGTTCGTGTCGCGCGAGCGGGCGAAACGAGGCTGCGCAGGGCGGGCGAAAAACATGAACCTGCCGTTGCTAAAACGACAAGCCAGAGGCGGCCCTGTGGTGTCCCGATGGTGCTCCTTGGTGCCCCTTGTCGCAATGTCCCGCGTTGTCTCGTGGTGTCCTGTGGTGTCCCGTGGCGTGGGAGTGCTCCGTGCTATGCTATGC
This sequence comes from Prorocentrum cordatum, assembly GCA_963575745.1. Lineage (NCBI taxonomy): Eukaryota > Dinophyceae > Prorocentrales > Prorocentraceae > Prorocentrum > Prorocentrum cordatum. Next base: position 94,391 of record CAUYUJ010016809.1, read on the forward strand.
AATGTTATGTTGTGCAGTGCTATGATAGGTTGTCGTATGCGATACGATGCTGTGCTGCGCTATGCTATACTATGCGATGCAATGCTATGATATGTTAAGTATGCCACGCTATGCCATGTTTTGAGATGCTGCGTTGTGATATGGTATGTCATGACATGCAACTATATGGTATGAGGAGCAATGCTATGTGATGCTATGCTATGCGACGCGGTGCTATGCAATGTGTGATATGCGATGCTACATACAACCCCTCACCCAATCCTCCTCCGTAACCCAATAACCCCCACTAAAAGCCACAAAGCCGGTGTCCGAGTGCGCGGGTGTCCGGGTGTCCGGGTGTCCGGGTGTCCGGGTGTCCGGGTGTCCGGGCGTCCGGGCGTCTGGGCGTCCGGGCGTCCGGGTGCCTGGGTGTCCGGGTGTCCGGGTGTCCGGGTGTCCGGGTGTCCAGGCATCCGGGTGTCCGGGTGCCCGGTTGTCCGGGTGTCCGGGTGTCCGGGTGCCCGGGCGTCCGGGTGCCCGGGTGCCCGGGTGCCCGGGTGCCCGGGTGCCCGGGTGCCCGGGTGCCCGGGTGCCCGGGTGTCCGGGTGTCCGGGTGTCCGGGTGTCCGGGTGCCCGGGTGTCCGGGCGTCCGGGCGTCCGGGCGTCCGGGTGTCCGGGTGTCCGGGTGTCCGGGTGTCCGGGTGTCCGGGTGTCCGGGTGCCCGGGTGCCCGGGTGACCGGGTGTCCGGGCCGGCGCCCGGGTGTCCGGGTGCCCGGGCGGACGCCCGGGCGGAGGAATAGTCAGATTGTGCCGACTTGAGGCCACCTGCGGCCAGATTGAGACAATCCGGAAGCCTCCCGGGGGCCTGCTGGAAGCAGTTTCGGCGCATCGAGGGCTCTCTTGGGCTATTTTAAAACCTCTTGGACGTCTCCTAGGGGCCTTTTAGGCCCTCGGGAAGCTTTTGGGGTCCTCGTCGGACCACTTGGGGGCCTCTTGCGGCCTCCTGTGGGCCTTTTGGGGGGAACGCTCTGCTGTTGGGTCGCGTTCCCCTTCTTGGGCCTCTCTTGGGGCTCTTGGGGCCCTCTCGGGCCGTCTTGGGCGCCTCAAGCACCGTCTTGGGGCCCTCGCGGGCAGTCTTGGGGGTCTCTTGGAGACCTCTTCCTCTATATTGGAGCGGTATTGGAAGCCTCTTGGGCCGTCTTGGAGCATCGGGATGCCAAAAGGCAGAAAAAAACATGAAAACCCGTCAAAGCCCAATCTTAACACGATGAGTTGTGCCTCTTGGGGCCATCTTGGGAGATTTCTTGGAACCTCGTCGGCCCTCTTAGGAACTTCTTGGGGGCCTCTTGGATCTGATTGGGGGCCTCTTGGGACTTCCCGAGAACCTCACGGGGTAGAAAGCTCGGATTCTCGGTTCGTGTTTCCCTTCTTGGGCCTCTCTTGGAGCCGTCTTGGGGCCCTCTCGGGTCGTCTTGGGCGCCTCAGGCACTGCCTTGGGGCCCTCGTGGGCCGCCCAGGGCCCTCTTGGAAGCCTCTTCGGCTATCTTGGAGCTGTCTTGGAGGCCTCTTCCTTCTCCTCGTCCCCCTCCTCCTCCTCCCACTCCAGCTCTCTCTCCTCCTGATCTTCCTCCTCCTCCTGCAGCGTGTTCTGGAAGGCTCTCGCCGGAACATGCTGTGCACAAGTGCTGTCACTGCCCCCGCCACCGTGCCCTGGGTGGTGGGTCAGAGGCCTCATGGGTGTTAGTTTGGATCTCGTGGTTGGCCTGTCGGGGACGTCGTGAAGGCAGTTTCGCAGCTTCTCGGTAGCCGTTTTGGGACCGTTGTGGGGCCTCCTCGGGGCTGTTTTGTGGCCTCTTCAGGCCTCGTTCGGGCCTCCTGGGTGCCTCTTGGAGGCCTCCTGGGGCCTCTTGGGGGCTCCTTAGGTCCTCCTGGGGCACTCTTCAAGCGGGAGGGTCGAATTTTGGAGTCGTGGTCCCCCTCTTGGGCGCATCTTGGGGTCGTCTTGGGGCTCTGTGGGGCTGTCTTGGGCGACTCTGGGGCCGTCCTGGGGCCCTCTTGGACCGTCTTGGGGCGCTCTTGGGGGCCCATTGAGCCGTCGTGGAACGTCGGACAGCCGAAAAAGCTGGAAGGTCAAAATCGTTCGAAAACCTTCGTAAAATTGACGATCTCGGCCTCTTGAAGCGCTCTGGAGAGGCGTCTTGAAGCGTCGTGGAGTGCCTTGGGGGGCCTCTCGGGCCGTCTTGGGCCTTTCTTGGGCGTCCTGGAGCGGTCTTTCGGCGACTCGGGGCCCGCTTGGGCCGTCTTGGGAGCCTTTGGAGGCCCTCCTGGATTTTTTTGGACCTCCCCGGCCGCCCCGTCCTCCCATGGGGGGTCGGAGGCGGCGGCCTCCGAGGCTCAGGACGCCCGAAAATTGACAAAAACCGCCGTCGTGGTTTTTCCAAGACGTCGGAGGTCCAGGTCGTGCTTCCCGCCTCCCCAGACCTCCGACGTCGTAATTTTTGCGACCTCGGGCCCAGGAATCGATTGGGAAAACGCACATGGGAAGGCAAGAAATGATGGACCCATCATTTCGTACCTGTGCCTTGATCAGTGGGACGGGCTTCGCACCGCCGCACATCACAAGACACGCTCGAGCGGATCCAGCCATGGCGACGTCGGGGACTGCAGAAGGTCGCAAGGACACGGAATCTGAAAGGAAGAGAGAGAAAGATAGAGAGAAAGAGAGGCAGAGAGAGACAGACAGACAGAGAGCGAAGGAAAGAGAGAGAGAGAGAGATGGAGAGAGAGAGAGAGAGAGAGAAAAAAAAAATACAGAGAGAGAGAGAGAGAGGCAGAGAGAGGCAATGGAGAGGAGGCGAGCTTGAGTCAACGAAAGTCGCAGGGAAGGGGGCAGGGGGAAGAAGGCCAGAGAGCGCTGAAAGATACAAATACTGGAACCCTCTTGGGATTTTTTGGGGGCCTCGTCCGGCCGCTCGCTGGGAGTTTGACGTAGCTTCTCGGGAGCCTCTGAACCTGTCGGGGGCCTCTTGGAAACAGGTTCGAAGCATTTTGGGGGCCGATTTGGGGCTTCTCGGGGCCTCCTTTGGGCCTCTTGGGGGTCTCCTGGGGCCTCTTGAGGGGCCTCCTTGGGGCCTCCTGGCGGCCTCTTGGGGCGGAAAGCTCGAGCTTGCGGTTCGTGGTCCCCCTCTGGGCCCCCTCTTGGGCCCGTCTTGGGGCCCTCTTGGGCCATCTTGGGCGCCTCTTGGGCCGTCTTGGGGCCCTCTTGGGCTGTCCTGGGGCCCTCTTGGAAGCTTCTTGGGCCGTCTTGGGGCGGTCTTGGGCGCCTCTTGGGCCGTCCTGTAACGTCGGAAAGCCCAAAAGGCAACTTTGTGAAAAATGTACGTTTTACGAAGGGAATGGGCCAATTTTTGCGTCTAGGGGCCCTCTTGGGACGCATGTTGGAGGCTTCTTGGGGCCTCTTGGGGGCGTCCTTGGACGTCTGGAGGCCATCTTCAGCATCTCGGAGCCCTCTTGGAGGCCTCTTGGAAATTTCTTGGGCCGTCTTGGGCGCTTCTGGGGCCGTCTTGTCTGACCGGGGAGGCCTCCGGCAAGCCCCGACGAGCCTGCGGGCCCCCCGGAGCCCACATTTGTGGTCGGGGTCCCGGCCCCGGGCCCCTGGACCCGGTGCGCCGTTATATGTATATGTATATGTATACGTACTAGAACCATCGCGCACGCTTCGCGCGCGATCAGGTTCAACCTCAGACCCGGGCAACGTCTGAATGCCGGATTGTGCTGCTGGACAGCAGGGTGGCATGATGCTCGTGTGAGCGGCAGTCTGCTTTAGACAACCAGGGAACCGAAGGCCCCGAGCAACATCAGCCGCGGCATTACCAACACCATAAGCAATGGGGAAGACGCCCGAGACGACGGAGAATGAGGCCGAGGTGGGACCCGCCGAGTCAACCGGACGAGACGGGATGACGAAAAAGAGTCCCAACGGCCCTCGCGGGCGTGAGACGTCAAGGAAGCTCGTTCTGCGAACCCCCTCGTTCCTTTCGGGGCGGGGACCTTCCCCTACCGCCTACCCCTACACCCTCCCCCTGGACGAGGGCGTGTGGCGGGCCGGTCGAGCGTCAAGGATGGCCCCAGAAGGTTCCAAGAAGGCCCCCAGGAGCCCAAAGCCTCAAAGATCGTTCAAAGTGTGCCAAACTGGTTTCAAGATTTCTCCAACACGCCCCCCAAAAGCCTTCCATACCGCCCCCAGATGGCCCGCAGTGCCATCCCAGCACCCCAGGGAAACCTCAAAGAAATCAAACTCCTTCCGAAGCGTTCGAAACATTATGATGTTTGCCTCCTCCCAGTGTCGATTCTGATTTTCTGAAGGCCAGAAGGCGACCCCAAGATGGGCCCAAGTCGGCCCCCAAAGGGACCCAGCAGGAGCGACATACAGCTCCGAGAGCAGAAGACACCGCCTCAAGGGTGGCCAAAAAGCAGCCCAAGAAGTGATTTGTCAGACCCCGATTGGGGCATCCCCCCCTGTCTGATCGATGGCCGTCAAGATGGTTTGACGAGGAGCCCAAGAAGATTGCAGAATGAGAGAATTATTATTTTTCAAGGATTGCCGCGTGGAGGAAGACTGCTGAATGACAAAGCCCCTCTCATACACGAATTCCCGCATGAAGGGGGCTGCATAACGACAAATCCTTCTCGTACACGGATTGCCACGTGGAGGAGGGTGCAGAGAGACAAAACTCTCCTCGTACGCAAATTGTCGCGTGGAGGAGGACTGCGCCTCTCGTGCGCGAATTGTCGTGTGGAGGTGGGCCGCAGAATGGCAAATCCCTCTCGTACACGGATTGCCGCGTGGAGGAGGGATGCAGAAACACAAAATCCTCCTCGTACGCCTTTGTGTCGCGTGGAGGAGGACTGCGCAGTGAAACAAAGCCTCTCGCACGCTGAATGCCGCGTGAAGGAGGGCTGCAAAAAGACGATATCCCTCTTGTACACGGATTGCCGCGTGGAGGAGGGACGCAAAGAGACATATCCTCCCCCTCGTGCACCTTTTCGTCGCGTGGAGGAGAACTGCGCAGTGTAAAGAAGCCTTTTTTCCCGGAAAGGGCTTAGGCCCAGGGTTCTCTTTTAGTAGGTTTACCAACCGGTTTTTACTTGAAGGGGGCCGGCGGAATTCTTGTGCGATAAATTACGAGGTCGAAGGGGGCCGGCGGATTTCAATTGTGAGGACGAAGGCCATTTTTCGCCACCCCTCACACAGATCGTGCTCTTGGAATTTTACTGCCTTTAAGGAAACCTCGATATTTCACAGGTGAAGTCCACTTTTTTCCGACATCGACCTTAAACGATAAAAAACGAGGTAAACGCGTTCGCTCGATAAGTTGCACAAGTTCGGAAATAGCAGAAATCCCCTGTGTTTTTTGACCCTGACCCCGCCGATCTGCGTGAGGTGTGGCACGGAATGCCAGAAATGTGTCAAATCCCATGTGTTTTTTACCCTGACCCCGCCGATCTGCGTGAGGGGTGGCGCGGAATTCCAGAAATGTGGCAAATCCCTTGTGTTTTTGGACCCTGACCCCGCCGATCTGCGTGAGGGGTGGCACGGAATTCCAGAAATGTGGCAAATCCCCTGTGTTTTCGGATCCTGACCCCGCCGACCTGCGTGAGGGGTGGCACCGAATTTCAGAAATGTGGCAAGTCCCATGTGTTTTCGGACCTTGACTTCGCCCAGGAGGGCCCAGGAGGCTCCAGGAGAGCCCAGGAGAGCCCAGGAGGGCCCAGGAGAGCCCAGGAGGGCCCAGGAGGACCCAGGAGGCTCCAAGAGGCACCAGGGGGCCCAAGGAGGGCCCAGGAGAAGCTCCAGGAGGCTCCAGGAGAGCCCAGGAGGGCCCAAGAGGTCCAAGGAAGACCCAGGAGGGCCCAGGAGCCCTTACGAGGGATCGTGGCCCTGGGAGCGCTGACGTAGCGTAATTTACGAGGGATCGTGGCCCTGGGAGCGCGGGTGTAATGTAATTTTATAATTTGTTGAGGATGTCTCGAGCGAAACGCTGGTTTTGTAAAATTTGTGGATGTCTCGAGCGGGGGCTTCGTGGGGGGCCAGAATTCAGAGGATGTCTCAGGCGAAATGCTTGTTTTCGTGTCCCGCTCGCAGGAATTCCAAGGATGTCTCGCGCGGGCCGCGTCCCGCGCGCAGAAATGTTGAGGATGTCTCGACTAATTCGCTTGTTTTGTCAGGATGTCTTAGAATTTCGGCAGGATGTCTCAAGCGAAACGTGTGTTTTTTTCATAATTTGTTGAGGATGCCTCGAGCGAAACGCTGGTTTTGCTAAATTTGGGGATGTCTCGAGCGGGGGCTTCATGGGGGGCCAGAATTCAAGGGATGTCTCAAGCGAAATGATTGTTTTCACGTCCCGCTCGCAGGAATTCGAAAGATGTCTCGCGCGTGCCGCGTCCCGCGCGCAGGAATGTCGAGGATGTCTCGACTAATTCGTTTGTTTTGCCAGGATGTCTTAGAATTTTGGCAGGATGCCTCAAGCGAAACGCTTGTTGTTCATAATGTGTTGAGGATGTCTCGAGCGAAACGCTGGTTTTGCAAAATTGGGGGGTGTCTCGAGCGGGGGCCTGTGGGGGGCTAGAATTCAGAGGATGGCTCAGGCGAAATGCTTGTTTTCACGTCCCGCTCGCGGGAATTCTGAGGATGTCTCGCGCGTGCTGCGTCCCGCGCGCATGAATTCTGAGGATTTTGAAAGGATGTCTCGAGCGAAACGCTTGTCCCCAGCACGTTCCGTAGCGCGTCCCCTTGACACGTCCCGCGGTGCGTCCCCATGGCACGTCGCTTGGCGCGTCCCTTGAGACGTTCCGCGTCGCGTCCTCCTGGCATGTCCCCCTGCCAATTAGCTCTGGGGCAGCTACTATGTGTTCAGGCAGCTCGAGCTTAAGATCCAGATCAGTTCGGTCAGGACTCGGATGCAAAGGAGGACTCGATCCACGAGGCTATAGAGCACAATCGCGCCATGCACATCGCAATTCAGCACGGTGCAGCACAGCACAGCCCTCGGCACGGTACATCAAGATCGATACCTTCAGCATTGCAACTTGGCACGTTCCTTGGCAAGTTCCGTGGGGCGTCCCTTGGCGAGTCCCCCTGGCACGTCGCGTGGCGCGTCCCCTGGCACATCCCGTGGCACATCCATTGGCACGTTCCGTAGCGCGTCCCCTTGGCACGTCCCGCGGTGCGACCCCATGGCACGTCCCCTGGCACGTCGCCTGGCGCATCCCTTGGGACGTTTCGCGGCGCATCCTTCTGGCATGCTCCCCTGTCCATTAGCTCTGAGGCAGCTACTACGTGTTCAGGCAGCTCGAGCTTCAGATCCAGATTAGTTCGGTCAGGACTCGGATGCAAAGGAGGACTCGATCCACGAGGCTATAGAGCACAATCGCGCCATGGCACATCGCAATTCAGCACGGCGCAGCACAGCACAGATTTCGGCACGGTACATCAAGATCGATACCTTCAGCATTGCATTTGCCCATCACCCAATCAGGTGTCTTTGAAAACGCTGCCATGTGTTACAGTTCTATATTCCTTTCCGGGTTCGTGGGTCGATCATGTTTTGTTCTCTCTCTCTCTCTCTCCCTCTCTCTCTCTCTCTCTGAATGCCGCGTGAAGGAGGGCTGCAGAGTGACGATCTCCTCTCGTACACGGGTTGCCACGTGGATGATTGATGCAAAGAGACAAAATCCCCCTCTCTTGGGCAGTCTTGGCTGCTCTTGGGCAGTCTTCAGGCTCTCCTGGGCCGTCTTGAGGTTCTTCTCGAGGCCTATTCAGCGGTCTTGGGGCGTTCTTCGGTGCGTATTCGGCCGTCTTCGAGCGGTGGAAGCTCGAGAACGCGAGAAAGCGAAAAACATTTGAACAACGAAATCAAGGATATGGGCCTCGTCGAGCTCTCTCGGGACGCCTCTCGGAGCTCTCCTTGGAGGGCTCTTGGGCTGTGTATTGGCCGTGTTGGGCCCATCTGGGGCCACATTGGGGCCATCAGGGCCGTCCTGGAGCGCCTTGGGGCCTCCCGCTCCCGCTCTGGGGCACAGCTTGGGCATGTCCTGGGGCTCTCTTGGGCCGTCTGATGCTCGTCCCGGGCAATTTTCGGGCTCCCTGGGGCCGTCTTGGGGCTCTGTTGGGGGCCTCTTCGGCGGTCTTGGGGCGTCTTGGGGGCGTCGTCGGCTCGGAGGCCCTGGAACGCCGAAACCTTGTAAAAAACACAAGGAAAGTGGGCCCCGGACCCCCCATGGAGAGCGCAGGCACTCTCCTGGCGAGCTCGGAGGCCCTGGAACGCCGAAACCCTGTAAAAACACAGGGAAAGTAGGCACCGGACCCCCCATGGAGGGCGCAGGCACACCCCTGGCGGCCTGGCCCCCTAAACCTGGGTCTCTCTCTCTCTCTCTCTTTCTCTCTCTCTCTCTCTCTCTCTCTCTTTCTCTATACATATATATATATATATATATACTGCCCCGGCAACCGGGGTTCAGTAAGGAAGGAAATTTAGCCGAGCAGAGCAGTGCTGAATAGAGCATATTAGGAGTAGAGTAGGAGTAGAATGGGGCGCGAGACTCATAACAGATTCGACCCACGAGCCCGGAAAAGGAATACAGTAATGTAAGGCATGGCAACGTTTCAAAGACACCTGATTGGATGACGGGCAAATGCAATGCTAAGTGTATCGATATTGCTGTACCGTGCTGCGATGCTGTGCTGAGCTGTGCTGCGCCGTGGTGAACTGCGGTGCGCCATGCCGCGATTGTGCTCTATAGTGTTGTGGATCGAGTCCTCCGTTGCATACGAGTCCTGACCAAACTGAATTGGATCCTCAGCGCGAGCTGCCTGAGCACTTAGTCCACATGGTAGCTGCCCCAGAGGTAACAAGCAATGGAACATGCCAGGAAGACGCGCCGCGCAACGTTCCAAGGGACGCGCCAGGCGACGTGCCAGGGGACGTGCCATGGGGACGCACCGCGGGACGTGCCAAGGGGACGCGCTACGGAACGTGCCAATGGCTGTGCCACGGGACGTGCCAGGGGACGCGCCGCGCGACGTGCCAGGGGGATTCGCCACGGGACGCGCCACAGAACGTGCCAGGGAACGTGCCAGGTTGCAATGCTGGGCGAATGTATCGATCTTGATGTACCGTGCCGAGGGCTGTGCTGTGCTTCGCAGTGCTGAACTGCGATGTCCCATGCCGCGATTGTGCTCTATAGTGTTGTGGACCGAGTCTTCCGTTGCATACGAGTCCTGGCCGAACTGCTGTGGATCTTAAGCGCGAGCTGCCTGAGCACATAGTCCACATAGTAGCTGCCCCAGAGGGAACTGACAGGGGACCATGCCAGGAAGACGCGCCGCGCAACGTGCCAAGGGACGCGCCAGGCGACGTGCCAGGGGACGTGTCATGGAGACGCACCGCGGGACGTGCCAAAAGGATGCGCTACGGAACGTGCCAATGGACGTGCCACGGGACGTGCCAGGGGACGCGCCGCGCGACGTGCCAGGGGGATTCGCCACAGGACGCGCCACGGAACGTGCCAGGGAACGTGCCAGGTTGCAATGCTGAGCGAATGTATAGTTCTTGATGTACCGTGCCGAGGGCTGTGCTGTGCTTCGCCGTGTTGAACTGCGATGTGCCATGGCACGATTGTGGTCTGTAATTTTGTGAATCGAGTCCTCCGTTGCATACGAGTCCTGACCGAACTGATTTGGATCTTAAGCGCGAGCTGCCTGAGCACATAGTCCACATAGTAGCTGACCCAGAGGGAACTGACAGGGGAACATGCCAGGAAGACGCGCCGCGCAACGTGCCAAAGAACGCGCCAGGCGACGTGCCAGGGGACGTGCCATGGGGACGCACCGCGGAACGTGCCATGGGGACGCGCTACGGAACGTGCCAATGGCTGTGCCACGGGACGTGCCAGGGGACGCGCCGCGCGACGTGCCAGGGGGACTCGCCACAGGACGCGCCACGGAACGTGCCAGATTGCAATGCTGAGCGAATGTATCGATCTGAATGTACCGTGCCGAGGGCTGTGCTGTGCTTCGCCGTGTTGAACTGCGATGTGCCATGCCGCGATTGTGCTCTATAGTGTTGTGGACGGAGTCTTCCCTTGCATACGAGTCCTGGCCGAACTGCTGTGGATATTAAGCGCGAGCTGCCTGAGCACATAGTCCACATAGTAGCTGCCCTAGAGGTAACTAACTGACAGGGGAACATGCCAGGAAGACGCGCCGCGCAACGTTCCAAGGGACGCGCCAGGCGACGTGCCAGGGGACGTGTCATGGGGACGCACCGCGGAACGTGCCAAGGGGACGCGCTACGGAACGTGCCAATGGACGTGCCACGGGACGTGCCAGGGGACGCGCCGCGCGACGTGCCAGGGGGATTCGCCACAGGACGCGCCACGGAACGTGCCAGGGAACGCGCCAGGTTGCAATGCTGAGCGAGTGTATCGATCTTGGTGTACCGTGCCGAGGCCTGTGAAGTGCTTCGCCGTGTTGAACTGCGAAATGCCATGGCACGATTGTGGTCTGTAATTTTGTGAATCGAATCCTCCGATGCATACGAATCCTGACCGAACGGTTTTGGATCTTAAG
>CAUYUJ010016809.1:110000-145000 GCA_963575745.1 Prorocentrum cordatum
CCTGCTCGTGCTCGCCTTCGTGCTAATCCTCGTTTTCATCCTCGTCCTCGCCCGGTACCCGGCGCGCCCAGCTTATCGCTGGAAATGGTCCGTGGGTGCGCTGGGGGCCCGCGGGGCGGTTTTTGCGAGGATGCTAATCGGGGCCGACTGTAAGTTCCACAGAAACTCCCTCAATTTACCTGCGGTGCGAAACCACACGGCGGCCATAATGTGATGGCCACTAATGGGATACGGCTGCGGAGGGCCGCCGTGCCCGGGTGCGGAGGGCGAACACATGCGGCCGCTGGAGTGACCCAGACCTCCGACGTCGTGATGTTTTGGTGCGTGGGCCTCCGAAGGTATCGACCCCATCACCAAACTGGTCTGTGTCGAATGCTCCAGGAGGGACGCGAAGCGTGCATGTGAGAACCCAAACGTTGCGTCGCTTCTGGGGCTGGCGCGGACGCCGGTTGGACCGACAAGGCCTCCCATCACGTCGTCATCGTCCTCGTCGTCGCCGGGTCCGTAGCCATTTTGGCTCAAGATGTTTTCCTGGGGGGCTGTTCAGCCTCCAGGCAGCAAGGATACCGCTAGTCCGCGGCCAGTCTCGTCACCTCGGCCTGGTCCTCCCCAGGTCTGGACCTCCGTGCCAGCGCGCGGAGGCGGTGAGCTCCTGCAGGAGCATACTCGCCGATGGCGCCGCCGCCGCCCGTGCACCAGCGCAAGTGGTTCTGCAAGCACTGCGTGCACGAGCGCACTGGGAAGCCATTCCTCAACTTCGCCGAGAACAAGCAGTGCCACCAGTGCAAGCGCTCGAAGGGCCAGTGCTTCAACGGCTACGTGGCGCTCAAGGAGCCGTCGACGTCCACGCGTCAGCGGACTGGTTCGGGCAAGGGTTCCGAGCCGCCGTGGTCGTCGGCCGAGGTGCAGAAGCTCTCGGCCCAGGTCAAGCAGCTGCAAGAGCAGCTCAAGCAGGCCCGCAAGCCGCCGGACACCGTCATCATCGACGCGGACGGCGAGGGGGCGCCCGACTTGCGGGCCACTCGGGTCCGCCTCGCCGAGGTCGAGAAGGAACTGGCTGCCGCCAGGAGCTTCTCGGGGGCCGCGTGGGAGAGCCTGGCCAAACAGCTGGCGACTGAGCAATCGCAGCTGCAACAGGAGCTGCTGGCGGCCAGGCCTCAGAGCCAGCAGATGCGCATCCTCCTTCGCCAGATTGAGGGGGCCGAGCGAGGCCTTCAGAAAAGCCGCGATTCTCTCGAAGCCTCGCAGCGGAAGGTCGTGGAGATGCAGGCGGCCATCCAGAAGGAGAAGGCTGCCATCGTGCAGCAGGAGGCCGAGTTGGCGGACTTCCGGCGTCAGCAGGTGCTGCTGGTGGCCGCGTCGCCGCAGCCCGCGTCAATGGATGAGTGCCCGACGCCTCCCCAGGCAGTCCCCGTCCTTCAGCTTGACACGGACAAGCTTGCGGCGGTGCTTGACGGGCTCGGCGTCCAGGTGCCTGACCAGACATCCATGGTGCAGAGTCTGGCGCAGCAGCTGCCCCAGTGCACGGCCCAGCGGATGGTGCAGCTGGTGCCCAGCAGCGCCCCTGGGGGCGGCGGCGGAGGGGCAGGCTCGGCGGCTGCCGGCCCGCCGCCAGTCCCTGCTGCCCCGGCCATCTGGTCTGACGTCGGCGAGATGCGGCAGCGGCTCGCCGAGGCTGGGGTCCAGGTCCCCGAGTCCGACGAGGGCGTGCAGCTGGCCTTTGAGAGGTTCAGGGCCGCTGCGGTTACGACCATGTCCAAGGGAGCTGGTAAGGGGCCTGCGGGTGCCGCTCCTTTCTAGCTTGATGCGCCTCGTCGTCATGATGGCTACGGTCTTTCCGATTCTCGGCAGCAGCCCAGCGGCTGCGAGCACCTTCCCAGCAGTTGACGGTGCACCAGATCAGATGGCGCGCAGTCTGATGGGCTCTGCCGCGTCGTCGCCGTTTGTCTACTTCGTGCGCCGCTCTGACCTGCAGGTGGTCGGGCTCGATCGGAGCCCCGATGTCAGCTGGGTGTGGCTGCACGGCTCCTGGTGCTCGGCGGCGGCTTGCCCGGCAGCCCCGCCGGAAGCGGCCCGCCGGGCGGCCTTGGCAGTGCTGCCCGGCGGCTCTGGCGGCCTCCCCAGCGAGCCGGAGCGCCCTCGGGAGCCGCCGTCGTCCTCAGTTTTAACCCTCACTTTTTCTGCAGGCGCCCCCGGAGGCGGCGCCGCGGCCGGTGACCTTCTCGGCGCTGCCGAGGGGCCTCCAGGGTCACCGAGAGCCGGCGTGCTGCCGGGCGCTGGGCCTGGGCCCGGGCGCGCAGAGGCGCCCGCCAGGGCGCGGGCTGTGTCTGCGGCGGCGCCTGCGGCCCCCGGAGCGGTGGCGGTCGAGGCGTCGGTCCCCGCTCCCCCATCGCAGCTGGATGGAAGCGCCGCTTCGGCGGCCCCGTTGCTGCTGGAGCTGGACTCGTTGGTGCCAGCTACTCGGCCCCTGTCGTTGGACGCCCTGACCGTCGGCACAGTCAATGGCGACACTTGGGCGGGGGCCAGGGCGGTGGGGGAATGGCTGCAGGCCAGAGGGAGGCGGCCCGACATCCTGTTCGTCCAGGAGACCAGGTTTTTCGACGCGGAGGCCGTCGGCTCCGCTCACCAATGGTGCGCCAGGCAGGGTATGCAGCTCGCCCAGGGGCCTGTTCAGCGCACTGGGGCTGGCCGCATGGCGGTCTCAGGCGGAGTCGGCATTGCGGTGGCCAATTCAATCGCATTGGGCCAAGCCGTTGCGATTGACGACGTCTGGGCCCATCGGGTGATTGTGAGGCGAGCGCACCTTGGTAACGGCGCTACCTTGCTCCTGCTGTCCCTCTACCTCGTCACGTCCATCGGCCTGGCGGGGGAGAACATGGACATCTTGGAGTACGTGAGTGGCCTCGTCGGGCAGTTCAGCGAGCCGTTCCTGATCGGTGCCGACTGGAATGTGGAGCCGGAGGTCCTCTTGGCATCCAGGTGGGTGGACCAAATTGGCGGAGTGCTGCTGGCCTCAGATTCGCCCACGTGCGGGGCTTCGGAGTACGACTACTTCGTGGCCTCGTCTTTCCTCTCGCACAGGGCCGAGGAGCCAGCTGCCTGCTTCGACACGCCAGTGGGGACACACAGCTGCGTTTTGATGCGCTTGCAGAACTTCTGGACGGCCCCCATGGTGTGGGTCGAGGACCCTCGGAGGGCGTTTTGCCTGCCCAAGACGAGGGAGGCCTTCCTGAAGCTGCAGGCGCCGGCTGAGGCTCTTGAGGCCGAGACGGCCGAGCTAGCGGAGCCGCTGCTCGACCTAGGTATGGCGTGCAGCAGGTGGTTCGATTTGGCCGAGCGGCATTTGGTGAAGAAGCTGGAAGTCGACTCTGCCAGCATACGGCACTACTTGGGCCGCGGCAGAGGCATCAAGATGGTGCAGCGGCCGTTCAGCGAGCTGCACGTGGCCAGGCAGAGGAAGCTCGACACCTCGGGCACCGAGGCCTGGGCCGGCTTTCAACGCTGCTGGCGGGCGTTGCGGCGCTGGGGTCAAGCGAAGCCCGGGTCTCGTGCCCGCCGACAGGTGCTGCACGACCGGCTGGTCGAGCAGGCCTCGGCGCTCGAGCTGCCGCCGGCGATCTCCGAGGCACCAGCCTTGGTCCGCGGCACCCGCTTGCAATGGCTTGGGCTGGCCAGCCGGGACAGCCCGCTGGCCAACTGGTTCGACGGGCTGCTTGATGATGAAGTTGGACAGCGGCGCAGGGCTGACGCAGCGCAGCGGGCCAAAGATTGGCGCGCATTCTGCGCGGAGTCATTGGACGGCCCTGGCCGAGTGGCCCATCGCCTCATCAAGCAGAAGCGCGGCGAATCGCAGGCGGTTGAGGAGCCCGGCGACCCTCGACATTTGCCGCAAGTCGGCTCGGCGGCGGCGGAGGCCATCTTAAACGAGTGGCTCAGCTTGTGGATCAAACCGTCCAGAGAGTCGGAGGAGGCGGCGAGCCAGTGGCAAGTCCACGCAAGCCTCCCGCCGATCACCACGGATCAGGTGAGGGACGTGGCTCGGCGTTTCCCGCTGCAGACGGGGCTCGGCTGGGACAACTTCCACCCTCGGTCGCTCCTCCTCCTCAGCGAGGCGCTGCTGGAGCGCTTCGTGGCCATCTTGAACCGCTGGGAGCAGTCCCCCGTCATGGTCGACCTGTGGCTCACGATCATGGTCTTCTTGCCGAAGCCGCCGCCCCAGTTGGGGCGGCGCCCCATCGGCCTCCTGTGCATGTGGGGCCGGGTGTGGTCGAGGATCAGGCAGAGGGAGGTTCGCCGCTGGGAGATCAGCGTGGACGAAGCCTTCTTCTGGGGCAAATCCGGCGACACGGCGGCGGATCGGGCGGCGTACGTGCACAACCTCCTCGTGGTGCATGCGCGTCGGCACGGCATGGTGAGTGGCTCTGTCTTTTTTGATTTGTCTCGTTTTTACGAAAATGTGTCGCACATGGCCATGAAGCAGGCAGCAGTTCATTACTCGTTTGATCTCGGCCTGCTCCGGTCGCTTTGCGCGCTCTACCGCGGGCCTCGCCGAGTACGATGGATGTCGGCAACGTCGCGTGCTATTGTGCCAAATGGAACCGTAGTTGCAGGATGTTCTTGTGCGACGGGGGTTGTGAAATTGCTCACCCTCTGCGTTTTGAAAGCTGTGGCGTTGGAGACGCCAGTATGTCGCCCCATCAATCTCGTTGATGATGTTAAGTTGCACGCAGTAGGGGGCGTACGAACGGTCGCAGCGCAACTAGTCAAAGCCGTCAACTTGGTCTTAGCAGCCATGCAGCAGCTAGAGCTGCCAGTCAATACGTCCAAAACTTGTTTTATGGTCTCGGACAACGCGCTGCTCGACCTCTTGCTTAATGACCCCGAGTGGCCGCTAGACGTTTCACTGTTGTCCGAGACCCATCGGGACCTTGGGGGGGACTCGTTGGACGGCTCTCGGCGCAGGATCCCGATTCAGTCAGCGCGTTTTTCGGAGGCTCTGGCATCAGCGAGCCGGCTTCGGAATTTAGGCCGAGGCAAGAACGCGTTCCGCGTCTTCAGGGCGGGCCCCGCGGCCAAAGCATGCTGGGGAGCGCCCGTCTTGGGGGTCAGCAACTCGGCTTTGCGAGGGCTTCGAGTTGCAGCAGCTCGTAGCCATGGGCCGCTCCAGCCTGGCTCATCTCTCGGCTTCTCGCTGCTCTTCAGCTCGTCGTGGACGAGCGACCCTCTTGTACATCTCACCGTCGCCGCGGTAAAAACATTCGTATCGGTCTGGTGGCACCGGTCGGTCTCCCGGCCCGTGTTCGCCTCTGCGGCGGAAGACGCCCGTGAGATTCTCGGGACAAAGAGGCCATGGAGTGCGGTGAAGCAGCCAATTGCCGCCCTCATCCTGACCCTGCGTAGGATAGGATGGGACCTAGACCTCGATCGAGACAGCCTGGTGGACCACCGTGGAGTGGCTTGGTCTTTGGCTCGTTTCTCGCCTGAGTTTTTCGCCATGCTTTGTCGGCGGGCGTGCTGGGATGCGATTGTGGCCGAGGAGCAGAGTCGTCAGTCGTCGTTCGTGGGTGAATGGTCTGGCCCGATCTGCTCCCGCCCTGCCCAGGACCTTCTGGCTGCCAGAGCGTCTGAGGGCTGGACGACTCACCACCAGCGCGTGCTCAGAGGGCTGCTGGCGAACAGGTATTGGTGCCAGCAGCGTTTCGCCGAGAAGTGCGAAGATATCCGCCCTGAATGCCTCCGCTGTGGGGAGCCTGGGTCCATGTTTCATCGCCGGTTTGCTTGCCCCGCTCACTCGGCTTGGAGGAGAGAAGAGCTCCCGTGCGAAGTCAGGGAGGCGGCACGGTTCGTGTCTTGTCTTTCGGGTCGGGCCCAGGAGTTGTTCTCCAGGGCGGTTTTCCCTGACCCCTCGGCCTGGTTCGGGCGCAAGGCCCCCGACCCCACCTCATGTTACATGCATCGCTTTAATTGGCCGGCCGATGGACTGATGATCGGGTCTGGCATGCATGTTTTCACCGACGGCTCGGCCTTCGAGGGCCATCTGCCGTCCCTGGGAGTGGCGGGATGGGCGGTCGTGGTTACGGACGGGGAGGGGGTCGTCCAGTCGTACATCTGGGGGGTAGTGCCATTTTCGGAGGCACCCCTCCAGGCTGCGAGAGACGGCGAGGACTTCGCCGTCCTCCAGCTGGTGCTCAATGCTGTGCTGTGCCCAGGCTCCAGCCTGCACATTGATTGTGCGGGCACGGTGGATTGCGCTAGGGATCCGAGGTCGGCCGCAGGGCCGGACAGCATGAGGGCCCACTGGTGGGCACAGGTGCATGATAAACTTGATGATTGCAGTGTTTGTAAGGTCCCTTCCCATTGCACAGAGAGGGACGTGATCGATGGCCGCCTGACGCGTGTTCAGTGGTTGGGCAACCGTGCGGCTGACTTGTATGCGCGCCAGGGGGCAGAGATGTATCGCAGTGATTACTGCGATCGCCTTGTCATCATCGGATGTCATGAGATTGCACGGCTTGTCTCTCGGTATTCGGCGCGTCAGGAGGCGATGATTGCTGATGCCGCCGTCTTCGACCATGTCCCACTCGATTGGCTGCGCCACGTCGATCTCGGCAGTTTTCAGGTTCCAGCCGACGCCGATGATGGCGGCGAGGATGAGGGGGCTGGGGTCGTCGAGCCTGGGTCGTCCGTCGTGGGAGGGGAGCGCGCGGAAGTTGGCGGCGAAGCGAGGGATGAAGGCGAGGCGCTGCCCTCCCCCGCCCCCCCGCCGCCGCCTGGGGAAGAGGCGTGGGCCCTTCTCAGGCCCTGGAAGGCCCGTGGCCATTCGTGCATCGAGGCTCCCGTGTCCTCCACAGGCGGAGCTCCTATGGATACTTTGGTGTTTTGCACCACCTGTGGATCTGTTGGCCATCCTGGGAGGTCCTGGGGACGGAGCTCTCTCGTGTCGGATTGCTCGGGGTCCCGTTCCGATGGCCGCGAGAGGCAATTGGCTTGGATTTTGCGTGGTAAGCATCCGTCCCGCAAGGACGGTCGCGTCGGAGCGGCGACATCGCTCTCCGACGCCTCGCGCACCTTCCTGGCATCGAAGCTGGGCCTCGCAGATGTGCCAGCTCTTGGACCCGGCCCAGCTGTTGAGCGGGTCGGCGTCGACCTCGTCCGAGGCCTTGCGCTATTTGGATTCTCCTCTCGCGCCCAAGCTGAGGAGTTAGGGCAGCGAGTCCTTGACCGGAGAAAGCGCGAGGTGGCGGATTTCTCGGACGAAGGCTAACCTGTTTGTTTTTGTTTTGATGCATGCTAATGCGATGACTTCGTTAGTCGGTGTGGTGCTCGTCGTCGCCGGCGTCGCAGTCGTCGCAGTCGTCGTTGTCGTCGTCCTCCTCCGCCTCCGCCTCCGCCTCCGCCTCCGCCTTCGCCTCCGCTTCCTCCTCCTCCTCCTCCTCCTCCTCCTCATCCTCCTCCTCCTCCTCCTCCCCCACACGTCATCGTCGTCGCCGCCGTAAGTGCCCTAAGAGATCCCCAAGATAGTTCCTGGAGAGCTCCGCGAGGCTCCGAAAGGTTCCCATGCTTACCATTGTTGGGGTTGCTCGGGCTAGGCTGCAAATGTGTTCCCCCCTTGTCTCACTGTTTCACTGTACGCTTGTCTACTCCTCTTCTCCCGACAATTTGCCTGGGGATACGCCTGCGCATGCGTGTGCGAACGCAATTTTTAACGAGTCTTGTTCCATCGAATGGTGACACCGTCTTTCCAATAGTTGCCCTTATTTCTCTGCCCCGAAATTTCAGGGCTGAACGTGAGGCAGTCAACGATACCTGTGAGAGCCGCGGTCGCCTTGGAGCACTGCTCGTCATTCTGGCAGCAATAATTGTGGCCGTCCACGGAGATATACGGGATTGGGATGTTGTGTCGTGCAGCGGCCAGGAGATATGCACCCTTGGTAAAGCGAGACCCCATGTGCCCCACAAACACGTCGCCGTGGCTCAGAAGCCAGGCGTCTGCGGCCGCCGTCTCCCCCAAAAACCCGTTCGTCGACTCGTTCTGCCCCTCAACGCTGCCTACATACTTCAAGGCCGCCCGGGAGAAGTTCAGGTGATACCAAGCGGTGCCTTCGTAGAAGTCGCTGTCAAGCTGTCGAATCTCATCTAAGATCGATTTACCGTCGTCCGAGGCTACATAGACCGAAAGCGGACGACCGTACAAATTCCGGATGCGGTGCAGGGCGTTTACGTAGACTTTGGTGTGGTAACACAACCGGACGTTCGTCATCTGGGCGTGCTCATCGATGGGCGAAGCGTGCTCCAGGTAGCCTTTGCTGACCAGCCCACTGCACGCATCCGCGCGCCGTATGTGCAAGCTAACTCTCAGCTTGCCCACGCCGGGATTTATGATTGCAAGATGCTGCTCAAACGATGCTGTCAAGCTCGGTTGACGGTTGAAGTGGATCAGTGCAATATGTGACAACGTCAGCAAGTACGAGTCAGCGAAGGAGTCCACATTAGCGGACGACGACGCCTGCGTGCGAAACCGTTCCAGATCCGCGCTGATGTTCTGAATATCTGAGAGGTTGGCTTTGGATCCGACATGAGCCAAAGCGTCTTCTTCAATGCTGCCGAGCTCCTCGTCCAAGAAGAAATCTTTCCAAAAACATGTTGAACCGCTTAAGTTGTTGTCTAGGCAGTATTGAAACCGAGATGGATCAATGAATTTTTTGTAAGTTTGCGTACCCATGGAGGAGGCCAATACGCCGTCCTTCACC
This sequence comes from Prorocentrum cordatum, assembly GCA_963575745.1. Classification (NCBI taxonomy): domain Eukaryota; class Dinophyceae; order Prorocentrales; family Prorocentraceae; genus Prorocentrum; species Prorocentrum cordatum. The sequence goes on from CAUYUJ010016809.1 coordinate 118,751, forward strand.
CACTGCCTCCAATCCTTGATCGGTCCATACGTAATTTGCTTCCCCAACGGAAAAAAAGGGGGCATGCTGATCTGATCCTGACCTGAGCGTATGTGCCCGCTCCTCTTGATGTAAGTAGCCTTCAGAGCTTTGCGAATCTTCACTCCCAGTGCGATGTGCTCATTTGCTTCTTTCATTGTCGAATCGAAGCACTCAGTGGCAGGAAGACACTCCAACTCCCGCAAGTCACACGCGCAGCTGCCGTAGAGCACCTCGTACTGACTTTTCGGTAACCTTGAAGCAGTGGCCTTCGCTGCGAGCTTCCGCCAGAAGAACAAACAAAAGCGTAAGCGCCAACTTTCGGAGGTCTGCGCGGATTTCCCGAGCCGGCGCTGGAGCCCCCCGCCCACATAGTTACCAGAAGCCTCCTAGATGGGGTCGGAAGATCGCGCCGCATCGCCAATACATTGCAGATGCATTGGCGATGCATCGGAGACGTCGGCGATGCATCGGCGCGGACGGCGTGCAGCAACTCTGGCGCCATATCGAGCGGCGTCGTCGATGCATCGTCGACGCGGAGCGATCCTTCGACCTCATCTGCTCGTTCCCCGATTGAGCGACGATCAGAAACGGGTCTTACGCGAGATGACAAAGCGATCACGCGGTGGCTCACGCGGACCGCCAGCGCGGCACGCCAGTGGAGACGAGGGCGCTTACGCGCGGCCCTACGCGGGCAGCTTACGCGTCAGTGTCGGCGCAGAAGACCTCGTTTTACGCTGAATTGGGAGGCCTAGGCACGCCCTCTCCGTCGCGTGGGCGCGCCGCGGGCGGTGCAGGGGGAGAGGAGGGCCCACCGCCGGCCCGAGAAGTTCGCGCAGAGCCCCGAAAGCCCGGCGTTCACGCAGTCCCTTGCCCTCTGGGCTGCGTGCCCGCCCCCGCCGCCTGGGCGGCGCCAGCCTGGGCAGCGCCAGAGTGGGCGGCGCCGGCCTGGGCGGCCTGTGCCTTCGGCTTCAGCGCCGCCTCTCTTCCGATCAGGCCGCCCGCCACGCAGACGCAGGTCAGCAGCAAACACCTGGTGGCCGCCTGCCCTCGCGCGGGTGGCGCGCTGGAGCTCGCCGCCAGGGCGCCGCCGCTGCCGTCGACGATCAGGGGACGTCATCCATCCGCCTCACCGATCCTGGACAACATCGGTGTGTGTATGTGTGCTGTGCTGTGTTGTGTGTTGTGTGTTGTGTGTTGTGTGGTATGTGGTATGTGTTGTGTTATCTGTCTTGCGTGCTGTGTGCTCTGTGCTGTGTGTTGTGTGTTGTGTGTGTGCTGTGCGTTGATTGTTGTGTGTTCTGTGTTGTGTGCTGTGTCAGTGCGGATGTGTGCGGGCGTGCGTGTGCGTGTGTCTGTGTCTGTGTGTCTGTGTGTGCGCTCCGCGGCCGCCGCTTCTCATGGACCTTCTGTCCCGCGCCGCCTGCCGCTCGCTTGAGCTAGACGGTGGCCGCCGCGACACCGGGCGCGTGGCCGTCGAGGTCAAGATTGTGCGTGCGCTCTGCTGGTCTGGCCGGGCAGGCACACGGACGCACGTACAGACGTGTACGATAAAGCGATATCCAACAATCAAAGGGGGAGAGGAGGGCGAAAGGGGGAGCCCCCCCGCCCCCCCCGTGCACGGAAAAAGGCCGGGGGGGGGGGGCGCGCCTGGCACTCCAAGCTCCGCCCATCCCGTGCGCAAAGGGGCCGTCCCTGGGGGGCTGCGATCTGCGAAATTGTCCCCACTTTCGAGGGCTGCTGGTGGGTCCAGCTGAGTGAGGCACCGCGCAGACCTGAGGTAGACCTCGCCGTCCCTGGGGGGCGGGGGGGGGGCTGCGATCTGCGAAACTGTCGCCATTTTTGAAGGCTGCTGGTGGGCACAACGGAGTGAGGCACCGCGCAAACCTGAGGTGTGTGGGGAGGGGGGGGGGGGGGGGCGATCTGCGAGACTGTCGCCAATTTCGAGGGCTCCTGGTGGGCACAGCGGAGTGAGGCACCGCGCAGACCCGAGTTAAACCTCGCCGTCACTGGGGGGCTGCGATCTACAACATGTTGTCCGCTTTCGAAGGCGGCTGCTGGGGGGTCCAGCGGAGTGAGGCACCGCACAGATCTGAGGTAGACCTCGCCGTCCCTCGGGGGGCTGCGATCTGCGAAATTGTCGCCACTTTCGAGAGCTGTTGGTGGGTCCAGCGGAGTGAGGCACCGCGCAGACATGAGGTAGACTTCACCGTCCTTGGGGGGCTGCGATCTGTCGCCACGTTCGAGGGCTGCTGGTGGGCAGCGGAGTGAGGCACCGCGCAGACCTGACGTAGACCTCGACTTCCTTGGAGGGCTGTGATCTGCGAAACTGCCGCTATTTTCGAGGGTTGCTGGTGGGTCCAGCGTCAAGTTAAGCTCTAACATCTTATGTTAGATCTGAATTTGAGCTCTAACAACCCACGTTAGATCTCGCTATGAGCTCTAACATCTAACATGGGATGTCAGAGCTCAAATAGAAATCTAAAATGGGACGTTAGAGCTCAAATTGACGCTGGACCCACCAGAAGCCCTCGAAAGTGGCGACAATTTCGCAAATCGCAGCCCCCCCAGGGACGGCGAGGTCTACCTCAGGTCTGCGCGGTGCCTCACGCCGCTGGGCCTACCAGCAGCCATCGAAAGTGGCGACAATTTCGCAGATCGCAGCCCCCCAGGAACGGCGAGGTCTACCTCAGGTCTGCGCGGTGCCTCACTCCGCTGGACCCACCAGCAGCCTTCGAAAGCGGACAACATGTTGTAGATCGCAGCCCCCCAGTGACGGCGAGGTCTACCTCAGGTCTGCGCGGTGCCTCATGGGCCCGCCAGCAGCCCTCGAAAGTGGCGACAATTTCGCAAATCGCAGCCCCCCCAGGGACGGCGAGGTCTACCTTAGGTCTGCGCGGTGCCTCACGCCGCTGGGCCTACCAGCAGCCATCGAAAGTGGCGACAGATTCGCAGATCGCAGCCCCCCAGGGACGGCGAGGTCTACCTCAGGTCTGCGCGGTGCCTCACTCTGCTGGGCCCGCCAGCAGCCCTCGAGAGTGGCGACAATTTCGCAGATCGCAGCCCCCAGGGACGGCGAGGTTTACCTTAGGTCTGCGCGGTGCCTCGCAACGCTGGAGCCGTCCCGCGCGCAAGGCCCCCCCCCACCCCGGCACTGCACTGCCCGTCCCGGCGTTAAGGGGGGTGCCCTCCCCGACGGCCCCTCCCCCCCCCCGGCACTCCAAGCTCAGCCCGTCCCGCGCGCACAAGCCCCCCCCCTCCTAGGCGACCATGACCGGACGCCGAGACAACCTCTTCGGCGACGGCTCTGGGCCTACGTGAAGCTCAGCGGATGGCTCAGGCGCAACTGCCCAGACCACCATAGACAAAAGATCAGGGCATGTCTTCTCACAAAGCGGTTAAGATTCTCCTCCCCTCTGTTCCCCCTCACTCTCCAAGCTCAGCCCCACCCTTCCCGCGCGCAAGCTTTCCCTCCCCCCGGGCACTCCAAGATCTGGCCCCACGTTCCACGCGAAGGGGAGAGCCCCCCCCCCCTGGCGCTCCAGGCTCTGCCCCCCGTCCAGCGCGCAAGGGGGCCTGGAAAAACAAAGAACCGTTCTGAAGGCCAAGACTTGTCTTCGCAGATGGCGCGCCAAACTCTGCCCCCGTCCCGCGCGCAAGGAAGGGCCTCCCCCTCCCCCGGCACTCCAAGCTACGCCGCCCGTCCCGCGCACAAGGGAACCTGGGAAAACAAGCACCCGTTCTCAAGGACAAGACTTGCTTTGGCAACAAAAAACCCAACAAAAGAAGCTCCAAGCTCTGGCCCCCGTCCCGCGCGCAAGGGAGCCCCCCCCTTTCCCCCCCCCAGCACTCCAAGCTCTGACCTCCGCCCCGCGCGCAAGGGCGGAGCCCGCCCCCGCCCGGCAACTCCAGTCTCTATTCCCCCGTCCAGTCCACAGGGGAGGCCCCCCCCCGTTGGCACTCCACTGTCCGTCTCCCGGTCCCGCGCACGGGAGGTTCCCCTCCGGCACTCCCGTTTCTCTCTCTCTCTCTCTCTCCCTCTCTCCCTCTCTCTCTCTCTCTCTCCCATCCCGGGCACTGGGGGGGGGCCTCCTCCCCCCCTTTTCACAAGCGTCGCGGCGCGTACCTGCGGCAAACGATGGGGCGGGAGCACCAGACCCAATTCATGACGTTCGGCGGCGCCGCCGGCGACGGCGACGGCGACGGCGACGGCGACGGCGACGACAAAGAGACGGCGACGACGACGACGACGACGACGACGACGACGACGAGGGACGGGAACAGGGAGGCAGCGACGATTGCACTAACAACTTAACACTAACACCATCGCCCAAACCCCCTATCACCATAACCGAAAACGACAACTGAACCCCAACACCCTAACCCCAGTACCATATCGCTAACCCGAGCGCCAGCCGTGACACCCTAACCCTGACATCCTGACATCTTCACCCGAACATCCCCAACATAACATACGAGCCTTAACACCCACACCCTATACCTACACCAAGCACCCGTACGAAACGCCTCAAGCAAACCCCCGACACCCTGACACTAGCCTCCTATCCCCGACACGTTTGACCTCGCACCCAAATCCTAACCAACTAGCCCTAACACCCCAACTCTAATCAGAACGCCCTAACACTAACACCCGAAACCGAACACCGCATCTTAACCTCACACCCTAGCCCTGACCAAAACCCGAACAAAACAAACTAAAACTTGAATTCCATGGTGCTCATGTTGGCTCAAATAATCGTCCGACTCAAGCAGCCATCTGGCTCAAGTAACCAGTCGGGTTCGACAGAGCCACGCTTGCCGTTATTCGGTCCTCTGGCGTGGATCGACTACTACGGCAAGGGTGCGGTCAACATGAGCAGCGGGGGCAGGAAGCTCAAGGCGAATGGCAGAAACGCCGAGGCGCCAGAGAAGAAGTTCGCGCGTGCGGGCGACAAGGACAACGAAGAGAAGGTGGAAGCAGAAGATGCAGGAATGCAGAGAAAGACCGCAGAGGATGAGGTCGACGAGGAAGTGGAGGAGGCGAGGCGAGGCGAGGCGCGCGAGGCGAGCGCGCGATGTCGGTCCGGCGGGGCTGGCCCTACGAAGGCAGCGCGGAGGGCTGGGGCACTCACGTGTCGCGAACCGGAGTCGGAGTCGGAGGGGCGATGGGCGAGCAGGAGCGTGGGTCGGGGGCTTGCAAGCGATGCAATTCTGGGTTAAGCCAGCCGCCCATCCTTGCAGCTTCGTTGAGGTTCAGCAGAGAGGGTCACGTAACAAGTTTCCCCCCTCTGGGCAAGAGCTATCCCACTCATTCTTCGCATAGCCAAGAGAGAGAATGTGCGAACATATTTTTTTAATCCGGATGTAGTACAGCTCATTCAACCCACATTCTCCGTGACTGAGGGGGGCAAGATCGGTCCGCCCCTGTTTCGCCGCGCGCGTTGCGAAAAAAAATGTCAAAAAACGGTCTGGACGGGCCGAATCTTCCAACTCGCCGGGATGTTCCGGCATCGGAGAAACGATCGCCAAAGTCGGAAAAATGGGTGCGGAAGTCGGAGAAGTGCTGCGCGAAACTCGAAACGCGGGGGCCAAAGCTGGAGTCGGGGAGACGACAGCAGGAAACGGCAAGATGGGTACCGGAGTCGGAAAAATTAGGAGACCCTGGCGGCAGGAGCAGGAGCCGGAGCCTGCCGCCATTTAGGCGTCTGATAGCGGAGGAGGACAAGGCATCGGACATGAAGAGCATGATGACGAAAATGATGAAGATGATGAAGGGCACGATGACGGACGAAAAAGACACAAAGAAGGAGGTCAAAAAATGGCCAAAGTCGTCGCGCAGCAGGCGAAGCACGCTGCGAGCATGGCAGAGAAAGCAGTGGAGAAGGTCATATAGTCGGTTGAGGGAATCCGGGAGGAGGCGGGGAAGCTAAAGGAGACCACAATCAAAGAAGAAGAGTTGCCACACATGGTGAAAGACGAGCTCCCAGAGTTGTTGAAGGACATCATAAAGAACGAGGGGCTGGAAACTCCAATGGCATCGCGCTGGGGTGGCAGGGGATGGGAAAAGGAGCAAAATCCGAGAAACAGCGTTCGAGAACCATATACTTCGGCAATTTCCCCGAAGACACGAGAGGAGGCGTCATCGCACAGCATTTGGAGGAGTGGGCTGGGGAGGTGAAGGAGGAGGCGGAAGAGGTATGCGCGTTTGGTAAATTTGCCACGCGGGGGGCCGTGCGGTTTAAGACGGAGGAGTCGATGTGGATGTTTTTTGACAGCGCGGCGGGCAAGAAGCATTTCCACGCCAGGGGGGAGACGATCTATGCGAACCCGCATGGGCTCCGCGACCCAAACCCAAAGACCACGGCGGTCCAGAAGGTTGTGGGAGCCATCATCGAGAACGGAGGGGGAAGGGCACCGACGCGAAGAAGCAGATTGACACTAACCACTCCAAGGGCAGGGTGCGGTGGAAGGACAGGCGCGTGGCGGAGCGGGTGAAGGGGGAGGGCAAAATGAAGCTGATGGGCGAGGCAGAGGGCCAGGACGAGGACGGGGAGAAGATGGAGATAGAGCGGTGCGTCGATGACGCCAGGGGGCGCGGCCAAAGAGGGGGGGTGCCTGCGACGCCTCGTGCCTGCCACGCCCGGAGCCAATGAGCGAAGGAGGGGGGCAAAGGCAGCTATGCCAAGGCCGGTGGGGGCGCGCCGCACAGTGTGTTGAACAAGCTGGCGCCGGCGGCGAGCAAAGATGCGCGTGAGAAACCGAGTGCGAGCTGGAAGTGGAAAGCAATGTGTTGGGATGTTTTTTGGGAGGGCGGACGGTATCATAGAGGACATGGTCGAATTGCTGGACATGGAATGCACATGGGATCTTGTTTTATGTCAGGAGACCATTACTAGAAAGACGATTATTATGTGAATGTTGGCACTGGGCATGCCGTGTTTGTTGGCGCGTGCAGAGATTGGAACCGCAGCGTGTGCAGTGTAGTCAACAGAAGATGGATCGAGGCCGGAGTCAGCCACAAAGTCTATGCGGCGGGAAGGCAAGTCCATGCTTGGACATGGAAGCGCCAGGCATAAGATTGCGCCTCCTGACATGAAAAATATGACGACGCGTTGCGAGAGGTGGGCAAAGCGGTCGACGAGGGCAAACGGAACAATGCCTCAACGTCTTGGGGGTGGAGGCAACCGCCGTCATTTGGAACCGAACACTCACGGATGACCCGACCTTTACAAGTGCTTTCGGCTTGGAGCTAAGATGCCCTAGAGGCGACATACTAGCAGCGTGGCTCCATGGGATGAAACTCTCGGCCATCACGACTTTCACGTGTAAAGAATTTCACGAAGCCTAGACGCATAGACGTTGGAGCACTCGGCGGAAAAAACAGATCGATTAGATCTTCATTGACGGAATCGCTAAATATTCCCCCAAAAAATGTGAGAATCATTGATACGTTAGAAAGAAATTCTGACCACCGTGCATGTTCCGCAAGCTTTTCTTTCACGGGCAGGCCAACCAGGAGACGCAGGCACCAGCTCTTGACGAGGCCGGGCAGCCGGCGCAGTGCCACGAAGCTGTGGACGCCCAGCTCCAGCGGCGGATGCGCACCGAGGACCCCGCGGACTTGATCGCAGAGGCTGCTTCAAAACCAGGAAAACCCAGGAGCGACGGGAAGGCCCAGGTCACAGCTCGACTACAGAAGAACTTCTGAAAGCGAGATAACAAGAGCAAGGCCCAGACAGACGGCGAGACTTGTCAGAACAGGCATGGCGATCTCTGCGGCGAGAGGGCGGCACCGACAAGAGCACGAGCTGGAAGTTTTGATGATGGGGATTGGAGCATTGCGCAAACTGGAACATCGGCACGAAGATTGGGACACACGATTGAAAATTGCCCACGCTTCGCGTATCCCCGCCAGGGTATGCCCCGGCGTCGGACGCATCCGGCCTCCGCACGGGCAGCGTGGCAGGCGTTGAGTGGGGGTGGCTGTCCACCATACACATGGTGACTGGCTTCGTCGAATGAGCGGTCCGCATCGAGTGGTTCAGCCTTCCGCGGTCCAAATTCGTTCGGCTCTTCTCGGCACAGCCACAGCCCCAGCCCTCGCCAGGACATCGCATCGTTGTGCCCCCGGACCGCGTGAGTCGGATACGATGTAAGTGCACTGGCTACCAGCTGGTGGTTGCCAGCCTTGTGCGCGCACACCAGTGGTCCTTTATTGGATGGTGCCCCGCCATCCCTCAGTGACACCGGTGCTCAGCGGCCGGCCGCGCCCCCCTCCTGCCTGAGTTTCGCCCTGGTTCGTCGCTGACCCGGTCATGGCTCTACCACAAGGACGTCTCGGCCCGCCGTCAGCACGCCGCCTACGTGCGTTACGGCCAGCAGCTCGGTAGCCGCCAGCCATCGGCTCCCCACTGGCGTCGGTGTACTCGGCTTCCGCCCGGGCTGCGTGACAGGTGTGGATTGGGTGCGGCCGTCAGCCATACATTCGGTGACACCCGATGTCTGGCTTCGCCAGGGAGTGGCCCTGCATCGAGTGGTTCAGCCTTCTGCAGTTCGTGGTCGCTCCCCTAGCAGAACAGTCTGCTACCAGCCCCCGTCAATACATTGCATCGTTTTGCCCCCGAACCGCGAAAGTCGGATACGATGTGCACGCACTGGCTACAGGCTGGAGGTGGCTCAAACTCGTGAACGCACACCAGTGGTCTTCCTCTACTGGATGGCGCTATGACGGGTTTCAGCTACACCTCTGCTTCAGTGAGCCATGATGAGTCAGGCCCCCTTTTTTGCCGCACCATCGTTTACTCGTTGTGCTGCAGTGAGCCTTCGGTTGTCGCTCGCTTTTGCCCCCTCCCCCTCCCCCCTGCTGTGGTCTTGGGCGGCCCGTTTCTGTGTGCACACTCGTTGGCTTCGCTTGGCCAGAGGCCATTCGGACCCTCGTTCTGCCTGCAGCTTACAGTGACGCGCCGTCCGTCCTGGCCTCGCCTCCGAATGTGGTTCGGCTGGAGCTTGGCGCCGAAAGGGCGACTTCTCCCCCCCGTTCCGCCGCCGGTCGCCGCGCCTGCGTCCCCACCTGCCGGGATGTCTGGGCTGGTCACCTGCCGACGCAGTATGCGTCTCAATGAGGGTCATTTTGTCACTGGCACGTGCGTACGCCTCTGAGGCCAATTTACTTCGTTCCGCGCCCCGGACGTTGAGCCCGCTCCCTGTCCCTCGCCTTGGAGCCGCGAACCCAAAAAAGTATCCCCGCCAGGGGCTCCGGAGGACCTGGCTCTGAGTGGTTCAGCCCCCTGTACAGCCTGTGGTTTTCTCCCGCGCACCGTCTCGGCCGCCTGCGGGCCTATCCGCTTCAGGTGCCGGACTCGGTGCGCCTTGGTTGCCGCTGGCCCCCCCTGGCTGGGTGGAGGATTCTGAGGACAGAGCGCTGAGTGGTTCAGCCTTCCACGCTCGCGCAGCCTCGTGTTTTCCACCGCGCTCTGCCCGGTTTCACCGTACAGTAGTTCGGCGTGGGCAGGTGGCCTGGAGTCTGGCGCCGAACCGGCGACTCACTCCGCTGTCTTCGCACACTCTGCAGCTCGTTTACTTCGGTTCACGCTGCTGCGCCTATGTGCGTTTGTTGTGAATTTAGTTAATTTTGTTCTGTGCATGTGCAACTGCGCGCTTGCTTTGCAGGTGCGAACTGGCTTGCCGACATTGGCGGCTGTGTTCGCAAATTCGCACCGTGCCGCATCCCGGACGCCGCTTCCGCTCACTGACCGTTGCCTGGGAGCCGCCGACCAAAAAAAAGTATCCCCGCCAGTTCTCGGACCTTGACACGCCGTCGGCGCGCTCGCCTGTGGCTGGCAACAAAAAGTATCCCCGCCAGCCCATCCCAAAACAACACATGTTGTGACGCACACCGACGGTCGTGCCTTCGGGCGTCTCCGCCTGCTCTCGCATATCTCCTCCTCTTCCGCCCACTTCCGCACTTTCTGTTATACATTATTGTGGGGGCAGTGGGAGGAGGACGAGGAGGAGCAGGAAGAGTAGAAGGAGGAGGAGGAGGAGGAGGAGCAGGAGAAGGAGAAGCGGAGGATGAGGAATGGGAGGAGGACGGGGCGGAGGAGGAAGAAAGGCAGTGGGAGGAGAGAGGAACAAAAAATACGACGATGAGGATGGCCAGGACAACGATGTCGCCTCCGACGACGACGAAGACAAAGACGACGACGACAACGACGAAGTCAACCATGAAGGCGTTTCTGAGTTTGTTGCTCTTGGGGGAGATGTTGCAGGTCTCAGGACCCTTTTGGGGTCCTCGTGGTGCCTCTTGGGACACCCTTGGGGCTCTCTTGGGGGGTCTTGGGGCCCTCTTGGGGCTCTGTGGGGGTGCTGGGAGGTCTATTGGGACCATCTTGGAGGCCACGGCTCAAAAAGGAGCGCGGCGTCAAGTGTTCACGCTTCGTGTATCCCCGCCAGCTTGCCTGGGGTCCGCCGACCACTCGGTCCGCCCCACCACGTGGGTAGCGTTCCCCTCTGCTCCCCCAGCGGGTTCCGACACCTCGGTCGTCCTGCCGGTCTTGGCGATCCGGACTCCCGTCCGTCGAGCGCCTGCATGCCTGCTGGCCTTCTCACTGGTGATGACGCGCGGCTGACTGCTTTCAGTCTGCTTACGACGTGCCTGTCCCACGGCGCGAACTGCTGATCGGTCGTCGCCACTCACTCCTTCCGCCGCCACCCACATTGGCTTCGACGCACCTGAAAGCTTGCTCTCCTTGCTGGGATGCATTGCCCTTGCCGCGCTCAGCCCCCCGCGTGCTGCCCCTCGTACAGACGCAGGCGCTTGCGGCTTCCGCTATAACCCGCGGGGTTGCCCCACGCCGCAGTCACGGGACACCACACTGCCAGCTAATTACCCGCCACTTTGGCGTGCACCTCCGGCGGTTACTAGCTGCCGATGGCACCCCCTCCGTGAGCGCCGCGCGGCCCGCCCCGGCTTGTCTCACCTCCCGCTGTTCTCTTGTCGTTGTCTCTCTTCTCCTCTCTCTCGTGTGCAATTTAGGCTGCTGCTTGTCAGCTGTAGCTCTGGACGGCGCGCGGTACTTTCGTTTGCGCTCGCGAACAAAAAATCCCCGCCAGCCCATCCCAAAACAGCACATGTTGCGACGCACACCGACGGTCGCGACTTTCGGGCGTGTCTCCTCCTGCTCTCGCATATCTCCTTCTCTTCCGCCCACCTCCTATCACTTACTGTTCTACAGTTTTGTGGGTTAGTGGGAGGAGGGGGCCACGAAGCGCTGTACTGATGCAGACACCGCCACTGGGTCCTTCGGTGGTGCCCCCTTTCTGGGGCCACGAAACGTTGTACTGGGTGGGGGAAGACGCATGCGGACACCGCCACTGGGGCCTTCGGTGGAGCTCCTTATGGGTCGGTCCACGAAACGTCGTACTGTGCAGGGGAAATGCATGCGGACGCAGCCGCTGGGGCCTGCCTTCGGTGGAGCCCCCTATGGGGCTTCGAAACGTGTGAGGGGTGTGCCAAAGTGGACGGGAGGCAGCATGTGAACGCAGCTACTGGGGCCTTGGTTGGAGCTCCCCATGGGGCCACGAAACGTGTGAGGGGTGTGCCAAAATGGTCAGGAGCCGGCATGTGAATGCAGCCAGTAGGGCTTTCGGTGGAGTTCCCAATGTGGCCACGAAACGTGTGAGGGGTGTGCCAAAGTGAACAAGAGGCGGCATGTGAACGCAGCCAATAGGGCTTTCGGTGGAGTTCCCGGTGGCCCAAAGTGAAGAAGAGGCGGCATGCGAACGCAGCCACTGGGGCCTTGGGTGGAGCTCCCTATGAGGCCACGAAGCGTGTGCGGGGTGCGCCAAACTGTACAGGAGGCGGCATGTACACGCAGCCACTGGGGCCTGAGGTGTAGCTCCCTATGCGGCCACGAAACGTGTGACGGGAGTGCCAACGTGAGGGGGTGACGGGAGGAGGAGGGAGGAGGAGGAGGAGGAGGAGGAGGAGGAGGAGGAGGAGGAGAGGGAGGAGGAGAAAGAGGAGGAGGACGCGGGGCACCGTCTCTTCAAAACGAGGACCCAACAACAAAGGATGGTTTGGAACAACAAACAAACAGCTTTGAAGACCCACCCCCTTCGCAACCAACATCAGCTGCGAAAAGGAGGAGGCAGCTTCCGAAGCCCCCCACTTTGAAAGAGAAGCCAGGGCTAGCCTTGCGCTCCGGAAAAGGAGGGAGGGGGGGGTAGCTTTGAACCCCCCCCTGGGCACTGCAATCTCAGCTGCGAAAGGGGGGGGGAAGCTTCCGAAGCCCCCCCCCCTTGAGAGGTAAGCCCGGGCTAGCATTGGGCTCCAGAAAAGGAAAGGGGAATGGGGGGGTAGCTGTGAAGCCCCCCCCCCCTTGGCACGGCAATCTCAGCTGCGAAGAGGACGGGGGGGTAGCTTCCGAAGCCCCCTCCCCGCTTGAAAGGGAAACCCAGGCTGACCTTTGGCCCCGAAAAAGAAGGGAGGGAGCTTAGCTCCCAAGCCCCCGCCCTCCTTTAGCTAGGGCCCCCCTGGCTCCGAAATGTCAACAAAATTGGGGGAGGGGGGGGTAACTTCGGACCCCCCCTTTTTTCCAAAGAGAGGGGGTAGCTTGAAGCTGGGGCCCCCCTTGTAGTGAGAATTGCGCCACAAGCGCGCTCTTTCATATGTGTTTACATGGCTTGCTTGCGAAAACCATTCAAAGTATATGCTTCATACGAACTGCCACATGGTTTCCTCACCCAAACCATCAGAATATGTTTCATCTGTGTTTTCACACGCGTTTCTGCCTGACACGCTGCCTGTGGAGAGAGGAAGAGGATTTGGAGGATGAATCTCGTTTAACCGATCCCCATCCCCAGCGGCGTGGCCTGGGCCCCACTGGCCGATTTACCCCCCTAGATGGGGATATAGGTCGTCCTCCTCGGGCTTCGAGGGGTGTATCCCCAACTGGGGTGGTAATTAGGTGGGGGTCTCGAAGGGGATGGGGATGGGGATGGGGATCGGGTAAACGATACTGAGAGGAGGAGGAAACAGTGGAGGAGGAGGTGGAGGAGGAGGACAAGGCGGCAGAGGAGACGGATGAGGAGGAGAGGTGTTGCGGAGGCCGTGGGGGATAGGAGGGGGAGGAGGAGGGCAACACGTTAGGAGAAAACGATGAGCGAATGCTTGGTTGTCTTGGTGGTCTTGGGATTGCTGGGGGTGGGTGCGACCACTTGTGCGCACACATGTACGTCTGTATGTACACGTACACTCGCCGGGCCTGGTCCCAGGATCAGCCTGGCCGGGATCGGCGAGGTGGATGGCGGATGTCTGCCCCCCGAAACAAGCTGCTGCTCCTCGTCGGCATCGCAGTCGTCGCCGTCGCAGGGGGCCCCGATGGCCTGCGAGGGCGGCTGCGGCGCCTCCGCGGTCATCGCAGAGGCCGCGGTGCGGAAGCCCCTCCCCCGCTCGGGCCAAAATCGTTTCCGACGGGGGGGGGAGGAGGGTAGGAAGAATAAGGGATGCGATATCGCGTGGGGTAGGGAAGGTCATCATGCGGCCACAAGCGCTGCGCGGCGTAGGTAGACGTCATGGCACAGGCACGCTGCGATGTCCAGAGAGGGACCGAGGAAAAAAGAGGCAAAGGATGCTGACGAAAGTAAAAGGCACTGCGCTTGTGCCAAAAGATGAAGCACATGATGATGAGGATCAGGACGAGAATGAGGATGAGGACAGTGAGGATATGGAAAAAGAAAACGCGACAGCAAGGTTAAATGAACGATAATAATTGTGCGACGCCTCGTGTCGACCCGAAGGCATCAACAACAATCCAAAAGGCCGATGGCCCCCCTAAAGCTCCAAGATAAGCCACAGTCCTCGAGAAACCCAAATAATCCCCGAGAGGCCCCGAGAAGCATCGAAGAGGCGCGCCAGGGCTTCCGGCGAAGCCTGCAGAGGCCCTCAGACGTAAATGTCCTCAGCAATCCCTGAGGGCAGGACCAGACAGCTAACAGTTTAGCTGGTGTGGGCGGCAGCCGCCGCAGCCTTCCAAGCCGCCCCCCGCTCCCGAACACGTGCTACTAGGAGCGCTTACATGCCTGACGTTTGAGGCAGGGCGTCGAGCCCTCGAGGAGCTGTCTGACCTCAGGAGGCGGTAGACGAGTGGCAGCACACTGCAGATAGGCTGCCCCACGGCGCGAGACTATGAGCCTGAAGATGATCAGTGTGCTTTGCTTCATTCTTTCGCAACTCAAGCGGCCTCTGGTAGGCTTCAGAAGGGCCCAGGAAGCCCCCAAGACGGCCCAATGCGGCCCTGAAAGGGGCCAAATACCGCCCCAGGACCCCCCAAGATGGCCACACACTGCCCCAAGAGAAGAAAGGCTCCAACACAACTCCAGGACCCGCCCAGACGGCGCCACGACGGTTCAACCAGGGCTCGTTACGAGAGCTCGGTCGAGCCATCGCGCCCAAGACGGCCCCGAGACCACCAACACAACATGCCCCCAAAGATCCAGATTACCCTGGCGAAGGACCCAATCATATGCAGTTGTGAGTAACGCAATTGTAGCTATCGTCTTCGGTGGAGCTCCCCATGGGGCCACGAAACGTGTGAGGGGTGTGCTGACATGGGCGCGGTGCTGTCATGCGATCGCAGCCACTGGGGCCTTCGGTGGAGCTCCCTATGGGGCCACGAAACGTGTGAGGGGTGTGCCAACATGGGTGCGGTGCTGTCATGCGATCGCAGCCACTGGGGCCTTCGGTGGAGCTCCCCATGGGGCCACGAAACGTGTGAGGGGTGTGCCAACATGGGCGCGGTGGTGCCATGCGATCGCAGCCACTGGGGCCTTCGGTGGAGCTCCCCATCGGGCTGCGAAACGTGTGATGTGTGTGTGTGCCGAAATGGGTGGCGATGATGGTGACGATGACGGCGATGATTATGACGAAGACGATGACAATGACAATGACGATGACGATGACGATGACGATCGACGATCGACGATGACGATGACGATGACAATGACGATGATGATGATGATGATGATGATGATGATGATAATGTTGATGATGTTGATGATGCTGATGCTGATGCTGATGATGATGATGATGTATTCGATGATGATGATGATGATGATGATGATGATGATGAGGATGATGAGGATGATGATGCTGATGATGCTGCTGATGATGATGATCGTAGCAGGGAGGAGGGGGAGGAGGAAGGAGGGAGACGCGGGGCGCTGTCTCTTCAAAACGAGGACCCGCAAACACAAGATGGCAGGAAAAACAGCCCCTGATAATCCCCCTACGAATCTCCGAAACGCAACTCAACAACCATGGAACGGAACAACTGCACCACTGCCACGCCATAGCACTGGAGATCCTTTCCAGATGGCCCGACGATAGATATTCGGAGCCTGTTCGGAGAACTCGGTAGAATTACAGATATTCATTATGCTAGAATGGTCCTCGGATGAGGAACGAAGCGCTTTAGGGGGCATCAGTTGCACCCAGATGCACGAGAAACGGTGATGTTGACCTGGTCCCGATTTTCGCCCGTACCCGGTACAGTCGAAATGCATGTGCGGCGCAGTACCGCACATGCATTCCAATATCGCGCCGGCACTGTGGCTGGCTTTGCCGCTGGCAGTCTCATGCTGTCAGTTGACGTCCCGCGCCGCGGAGATTAACACGAGGCTCAACGCCCCGCAGGACAGCGAGGGAGATTCCGCCATATTCCGCCATACGGTACGAAGGCAACGAGCAGGGAAGCATGAGAACGTGAGCACGACGCCAAGAAAAGCAGAGGTAGACAGACAGTCATCGGAACCGCGCGAAGAGGGATACAGTACCGCAGTGGGCGACGGGGGCCAGGGCAAACGCGAGAAAGAGGAGCAGAGCTCTTCAAGATTGGTCACAAGGCAGAACGTTCAACAAAATCGTGACCTGACCGGCCCGGCATCCCCCGACCGTCCGGAGAACTGCGGCAGGAGCAGGAAAACAGGAGAACGGAGAACGAGGGGAAGCCGGGGATGCGGGAACGGCACACGACAGGAACGACTCTGGACGCTCGGCTTGGACAGCGGCATCGTGCTTCGGCGCTCTCGGAGCAGCTGGACACCGACGAAGCGGAGGCCCTGCAGCTCTCGGACTCGCGGTCGCCGCTGCAGCTGCCGCCGCAATCGCCACGCCGCATCTGCCGCCACCGTTGTCGAGTCGCCGTCCCCGGAGACGACAGACGAGGGCAGTCCTCCATCTCTGGAGATGGGGTGGCGTCCAGACGCCTGGCGAGGACGGCCGCTGCTACACGGAGGGGAGCCGCGAGGGGACGGAGCCGGGAAGACGGGGAGCGATCGGCGGAGGCGCGCCAGGGCGGGGGTGTGGAGAAGAGGAGGTCGGGCGAGAAAGCGGACGCGAAAGGGAGGAGGAGGGCGAAGAGGGCGGCGGAAGGAGGGAGAGAAAGGGGTGGGCAGCGGGGGGCGAGAGGAGAGGCGGGGTAGGAGACGACGGAAGCGAGGTACAGAGCAGTGGGGAGGCCAGAGGGGAACGCAGGGCAGGGGGAGCAGCGGGAAGAGGCTTCCACCCGACTATCATAACTACATTGCGACACATCGCCCTCACTTCCCCCCCCCTCTCCCCGCCCCTTCCTCCCACTCGTTTCGTCAGGAATGCGAAGCCTCTGCGTCCTCCTCACGCACCCGCCGCCCTCCTCCTCTACCTTTTCACGCACAGTCAGACTCATACCTACTCAGACCCACTGGCAAACTCATTCATTCAGACTCTTACTCGCACCCCTACGGCTGCAACTCGGACCACACACGAACACTCAAGTCCAATGGTAGTGAGGCACACTGATACGCAGACCCACTCCAGAAGGTTTCCAATCTGAGCACTCGCATTCAGACGCAACCATTTTCGTACTCACGTTCAAACCTAGACACGCTGTCATTCGCACTCATATCCACTAGCACGCGCTCCCCATACTCTGATTCGCACGTGATCACCTCGACATTCCAGGCACTGCACCTGAGCGCCCCAAGGGGAGGCACAAAGGATTAAATCACTGGCCCGTTCGCGCTCAGATTGTGGGGATGTCTCGAGCGAGGCGCTCGGTTGGAGTCCCCGACTCGGGTCCTTTGAAAGACTGGTACTCATAGCATTTGAGATCCCCAGGGGGAAGCCGCCAGTGGTAAGATATTCCCCCGTTCACGGCCAGATGGCGGGGTTGTCTCGAATGAGGCGCTCGGTTGGACTCCCCAGGTCCTGTTTGCTGAGAGCGCCATGCGGCTGAGGCTGCGGCTGGGACCGGCGTTCGCCGGAACGCACCCTGCGCGGGTTGCCGCAGCGCCGAATGTCGCAATCCCAATTTCTCAATTGCTTAGCTGCTGGCTATGTCGCCCCAAACTATGCGCAATTCCAGACCCTTGAACACAATTTTGCACTTGCTGATGATGTCGTCTGTCCAGCGTTTCAGCGGCCGGCCTGAAGCCCGGCGCCCGGCGGACGTACACTCCAGCGCCGCCTCCGACCACCTGCCATGGGCGCTGTTGGTGGTATTCTGCAGCCAGACGGTTTTTCAATTCTTGTGCACGTGCACCAAAATCGGCAAGCCAGCTTTGTCGAACCTCCGCGATGCTTTCCGGGTTGCGCGGCAGATCCAATCCACGCACTTCTCGTCCACTCCGTGCGCAGAGACCGCTCTCATCGGTGGCGTCGCAATCGTTATCCGAAGCACGTTGTGCAATTCAGTTACAAGCTTGGTCTCGCCGCCAGCGTGGGCCCGCTCCGGCGTCGGATACCTGATGATGCCACGGCGCCGAACACGCGAATCTGGGGCCGCAAGACAGAATGCCTGCTGCACAGCGGTATCTGGAATTTTCCGAAAACACCTCACCCTTTCGCAATGCGTCTCTGCACTTCTACGCCGCTAAGAGCCCAGGAACACATTGCGCGGCCAAGGTAAGGAAGGCTACCATCCAATGGGGGGACCTCGACAGTGCCATCCCCGACTTGCACGTGAGCTTGCGCAAGACTGTTTCGGCCAGTCGGCAATGTTTGAACACATGTGTCTCCCCCTTGCGCAATTGTGGCTCCTCCAGCGCCCATCGACGAGACTTTCAACGCGCACCGCACACGCGCACGCGTACCGTCAATCGAAGCTCTGTCATCCGCGAACCAACGAATCGCGAGACGTTCGCTTCCCGCTTTCAACCCGAAGCCGTTTTTCCCACGTTCCTGTTTGGGACCGCGCATTGCTGGATCGATCAAAGCATTAAATCAAAATGGGGTAGATCAGAACCTCATTTTGATGACGACACGCCTCGTGCGATCTGACCAAATCAAACTTGTCTGTTCAATTTACAATTCGCGTAACACCCGGACATGGGGGTCAGGAGCGCCGCGCTCGCTCAGGGACGCCCGCAATGACGCGTCGCTGGCAGAACCCGGCGCTTTCTCGACATCCAGTGCAGCTATCCAGATATGCATGTCGCGCTCGTGAATGATTTCGCGCAACAGAACTGACGTGAACAACTGGCCGTCGCACATGTAGTTTTTTCAATATCCAGCTTGACCCACCGAGTGCTGTCTGTTCTTCACGGCGCGCCAACACCCGATCATGTAATACTGCCTTGCGCACGTATTGAAGCATCTGAATATTGACAATGCGCACCAACGTGAACCCGAAACAATGTGTTTCTAGCAATTTGCGTTTGTGCAACCTGCGTGGAACAATCAACGTGGTGCCAATCATCTTGCCGAATTTGCAATTGTCGACTCCATTGCTCGCGCAATCATCCCACTCACCCACCCGCAATTGGGTTTGCAAACCCCTGTGGACGGCGATTGCGATGAGTGTTCGGCATTGGCAGATGCATCTTTGCGTCCGTGCTAGCCCGCGCATGCTCACGCGCACAACGGTCAGCTAGTCTGGCGCGACCGACGCGGCCGCAGTGGCACTGACCGCTCGGTACTTCCCACCGGGCACTTCCTTGCGGCTCGGTGACTTGGGCGAGCGCGGTATCATGACAACGCAGAGAACGGTAGACACGATTATTATAATAGCGATGGTGACGATGTTGGCAACGACTACGGAAAAGACCAATGACGGCGCCAATGTTGATCACGCCGACGACGATGACGGCGTCCTCGCGTCGGCAATGAAGGGTTTGGAAGGAAGTCGACATGCGCGCGCGGCCGACGCGCAAGAGTAGCCGCATGGTACGATTTGACACTGATCGTGCCCCCCCAGCACGCGCGCAAGGGCGTTCGAATGATTCCGGCATGCGACGTGAGAGAGCCGCGTGGCAGCATTCAATGACAAAGTTGAAAAACCATAGTTTTCTCAAAAAATGAAAGAGCGCGAACGCGCGTTTTTTTTTGAAAACTGGTGTTGCGAAGCCGTGTGCTGTTATATGCTTTTTGGACACTCGGTTTTGAAAACGCTACGAAACCAAAGATTTGTGACAGACTCCGGCATGCGCGCGCGTGTACATAAACTCCGTTCCATATGTTGCAAAGGATTGTCGCGACGGCACGCGCGCAAAGGGGTTCGAACGATGTCGACATGCGCGCGCGCGAAGCCCGCTTGACAGCAGTTCTGAAATGATAAAGAATCTATGGTATCTTTTAGAAATCGCAAGAGACAGCGCGCGCGCAATTTTTTGGTTGAAGATCGCAACCAAATTCTTTTGATATGTTGTTTGGCACCCGGCTTAGATTCCTTACGAAGCAATTTGTTTCGAAGGATTTTGGCACGCGCGCGCGACAACGCGCGCGCGAGTGCTCTTCGTCTCATGTATAACCAGGGGTTCTTGACAACTGATGCTGTTTGATAGTCGAATACTCGCGCAAGGATGTTTTGCGGAAGATGGGGCGGGGGGCGGGTACCGGCTGGGCTGGGATAGTTTGAAATCATATCTAAGATGGACGATGGGGCAAAATCATATGCAACTTGCACATCCCCAGCGGGACCGATAAGCCCAGCCTCGGGAGGGTGGTTGAACCTACTCTTTTTAGGAGAATCTACGCGTTGTCACCTGGGTGGTGCCATCGATATTATGCAATCTATGTTGCGCAATCGATGCGGTGCAACCCCCGCCATCTACGTGGCGCAAAATATGTTGGCTAATCTTCGGGGGGAGGGGGGGGCGATTTATGCGGAAGCATATATGTTGAGCAACACATACGCGATACAATATCAGTGGTGCTGCTGCACTCTCAGTGGTGCTATATTATATTGTGCGTTCTACATTGCGCACATTGTCTGGTGCAAGGAACTTTTGTTCGCCGTGAGTTGTCCACTCCACTCCCCGCGCAATCATTTCGCCCACCCGACCGCAACTTGTTTTGCAAAACCCAGGCGGCGATTGCGATGACTGCTCGGCGCTGGCTGGCGCCTCACTGCGGCCGCGCTACCGCGCAAAGTCAACTTCACTGCTCGCACAATCACCCCACCCGCCCGCCCGCAACGTGGATTGCTCAACCTGCGGCTGCGACTGCGATGGCTGCTGGGCGCTGGCTGGCGCATCCCCGCGGCCGCGCTAGCGCACGCAGGCTCGCGCGCTGAGCGGCCATCTAGTCTGGCGCGACCGACGCGTTCGAGGCGGCGCTGACCGCCAAAAACGTCCCGGCGTGCGGCAAGTGAGAGAAATCGAAAAAGCTGGAAACCAGGATATAATGTGTGACATTGTGCGTTGGGAGTACCTCACCGCTTGTTCCACCTGAAGGCGACGCGCATAGCCCCAAACCCACTCGGGCCCGCGGTTTCCTCCTCCTCCTTTTCCTCCTCCTCCTCCTCCTCCTTCTCCTCCTCCTCCTGCTCCTGGTGTTCCTCCTCCTCCTCCTTCTCCTCCTCCTCCTCCTCCGCTTCCTCCTCATCCTCCCCCTCCGATGACGACGACGGCGACCCTCCGACAAAAGACACGACGACGGCGGCGACGACAACGGCGACGTCGGCCCCCGCGTGGACGACGTCGATGGCAGCGACGATGACGACGACGTCCGACTGCTCGACGGGGCGCTCGGCCCAGCCCCAGTCGCCTTCGGCGGAGGCGCGGCGCCCACGCGGGGCGAAGTATCGGGTGCCATCGCGCCGCGCCCGAGGGAGAGGAGGCAGAGGAGGGAGAGGAGAGGGAGGAGGAGGACGAGGAGGAGGAGGAGCAGGAGCAGGAGGAGGAGCAGGAGGAAGAGGAGGAGCAGAACCCGAGAACCCCCCTCACTATTTTCATCCCTCCCCATCCCTCCTCCCTCTGGGGGAGGGACGGGGTGGAATGAGAATAGCGAGGAGACCAGAGTAGACCCGAGATGCACCAACGATGAGGCAATACACCCACCCGTTCCAGGTCTCCTCCTCACAGGTCCCCACAAGCCCTCCTGTTTGGAACTGTTGCGAATAACAGCTTCGAAATCACAAGTGGTGAGGAAGTCTCAAGCGATACGCGTGCCCCCGAACCCCTACGGACTCGTCTGAGGGTGCGATGGGCAGGAGTTATATACAAGGAACACGGACGGAAGGAAACAGGGAAAGGCAAATGGAGTAGGATGGATGAGAAGGGAGGGAGGGAGGGAGGGAGGGAGGAGGGAGGAGGAGGAGGGAAAGAGGAGAGAGAGGAGTGAAGGAGGGGGAGAACGAGAGGAGGGGAAAGGGAAGGGGGGGAAAGGAGGAGGGGGGAAGCGAATACGAGGAGAAGTGGAAGGAGACCCGAGTAAGCTCAATATTCATAAACCAAACAGCGCTGTCATTAAACACTCTGTATCTCCAGTCCCGTCCTCAAAAGTACCCACCAGCCGTCCCCTTCACTACAAGAAGCGCCCTTTGAAACACCAGCAGCAGATATGCCTCTCACTCGAGCAGATGGCTAGCGCTGCAAAGGAAGAAACTCCATTGCATTATTCTAGGTCTCTTGCGATTATGAAAAAACTCAATGCTGTCTAACGAACACCCCCGTTTGAAAAAGACCCGCCCCTCCCCCCGTCCGTGCAACGATGGCACACGTGTGCATACCTCGATGCAGAAAAAAACGAGGTAGCCGAGTACGACAGCCCCCATCTGGAAAGGAACACGTGACCTGGCTGCACATGACCAACTTGATTGTCGTTCGGCGTGAGGCCGCCCCAAACGATAGTTCAATGTTGGAAAAAGAACAATCCTCCATCCCCGTATATACTGGGCGTGTTCACAGCCATCCTGTGGCGTTGGCCCCTCGCTTCGAAGAAGCAGCACCCCGCACCTCACCTCGGTGCCTCTCGTCCCCCCTCCTCCCTCCCTCCACCCAAGCCATGCAGCAGCCCTCAGCGTGCCCATTTCGGCACGCCTCTCACACGCTCCGTGGCCCCCGATGGAGCTCCACGGGGTGTTGTACGTGGTTCTTTACGTACCCTCGCACGCACCGTGGCCACATGTGGAGCTCCACGGAAGCCCCACCCAGGAGCTTTTGCATGTGCGTCCACACACGCTCATCACACGCTTCGCAGCCCCAGAAAGAGCTCCCGCCGAAGCCATGAGGATGGGGGGCATGCTGTTCTCCAGATCACTCAAAAGCTTGGTGGCCCCAGTTCCACCGAAGCCCCCAGGAGGGGGGCGCATGTGGTTCTCCACGCCACTCACACGCCCCGTGGTCCCATACGGAGCTCCACCGAAGCTTCCAGGAGGGGTGTTGCATGCAGTTGTCCACACCACTCACACCCTGCGTGGCCCCATAGGGAGCCAGGAGGGGGGGCGCACGTGGTTCTCAACAACCCGTCGCACGTTTCGTGGCCCTAAAAGAGCCCCACCAAAGCCCTCAGGAGGACTTGTTACAGGTGGATTTCGGCACCCCGCACACGCTGCGCGGCCCCATACAAAGCTCAACCAAAGCCGTTAGGCCAGGGGGGGGGCGGCGCACGCGGCTCATAAGTGTTCCACCGAAGCCACCAGGCGGGAAGGGGGTGCATGCGGTGCTCCACACCCCTTACACGCTCCGTGGCCCCACAAAGAACCCCACCGAACCCCCCAGGAAGGTTGGTTTGCATGTGGTTTTAGACGCGCTTCATACACTTCGTTGCCCCATGAGGGGACCACACGGAAGCCCCCAGAGGAGGCATTGGGATTATCCACAACCCTCACACGCTGCGGTGCCTCACAGGGAAACCCCAACGAAACCCCCAGGAGATGGGGCTTCATGTGGCTCTTCACACACTTCACACGCTTCGTGGCCCCATACGGGAGCAACCCCAAAGCCACCAAGAGGGGGTATTGCATGCGGTTCCCCACACCCCTCACACGCTCCGTGGCCCCAGAGGAACCCAACCGCAACCCCCAAGAGGGGGAACGGGCATGCGGTACCCCGCACCACCCACACGCCTTGTGTCCACGTAAGAACTTCGCCGAAGCCCCGAAACGGGAGTGCTGCATACGTTTTGCTGTTGAACCAAAGCCCCCACGCACGCTTCGTGGCCCAAGAAGGGTTTTCACAGAAGCCCCCCGGAGGGGGGGGGCGCACGCGGTTCCACGCGCCCCCTCACACGCGTCGTGGCCCAACGGGGAGTTCCACCGAAGCCCCCACGAAGGGGGGGTGCATGCGGTGACCCACCACAATCATCAGACGCCCCGAGGCCCCATAGGGGAGCTACACCGAAGCCACCAGCAGGGGGCGTGGTAAATGGTTCCCCACACATCCTCACATGCTGCGTGGCCCCATACGGATCTCCACCGAAACCCCAAAGAGAGGATCTTTAATCGAGTTATCCACACACGGTCACACGCATCGTGGCCCCACTGGGAGCTCCGCCGAAGCCTCCAGGAAGAAATCGTGCGCGCGACCCCCCACACCCCTCACACGTTCGTGGCCCCACAAGGAGCTCCACCGAAACACCCTAGAGGTTTTTTTTGCAAATGGTTCTCCACACCCTTCAAAAATGTCGTGGCCCCACGGGGAACTCATCGAACCCCCAGGACGGGGTTTCACATGTGGATATCCACACATCTCACACGATCCGTGGCCCCATAGAGGGTTCCACCGCAACCCCCAGGACGGGCTCCGCATGCCTTCAGGGGTGGGGCACGTGGTTCTGTACGCCTTTCACATGTTTCGTGGCCCCATAAGGGAGTTGCACCGAAGCCCCCAGGAGGGGTTGCGTTTTCGCATGCTGTTAGCCACGCCCCTCACACGATGACCCGCCGCCCCACAAGGAACTCCACCGAAACCCGGAGGATGGGGGTGGGTGCTGTACACCAATTCCGGCACACCCCTCAAGCGCGGCGTGGCCCCATAGGAGCACCGCCAAAGGCTTCATTGACAGCGACCGAGCGACCAAACGGCGGCACTGCATCCATTTCTGCACACCCCTCTTTCTCTCCGTTGCCCCCTCTTTCTTCTCACCTGCCTCGCGATACTCGCAGCTGCACATGGGTGGATACTTGTGTATTAGAAAGCGCCAGACGAAACGGCGGGGCGCTAAGGCGACGTCCCCAGTTTGCAAAGGAACCGCCCCCCATCCATTATTCTGTGTCACGTCTAAAAAAAAACAACCGGGCGCGGCGCAACAGCAACATCCCCATTTAAAAAGGACGTGAGATCCGCCCTCGTATCTGCTAAACGTGCTACGAGCTTGAAGGTCGAATGCGCTCGGCGCTGAAGCGAAAACCCAATTTTGCAAACGACCCCCCCGAAGCTGTTGCACACGTTCGAATCAAATGTTCGCGGCGCCATAGCAAGAGCCCCATGTCGACAACATGCCACCTTGCCGACGCATCTGGGGAAGAGACAGGGAGGAACCACCCATAAGGAAAAGGGATGTGACAAAGGTGAAGAAAATCCCACCACACCTTTTGGCGACAGGTGGTTTAAGGAAGGTCTTTTTCGTTCCTCTTCCACAACCCCTCTTCCCTTCGGAGAGGGAACCCTGCCCTTTTCCCTCCCTGAGACTTTTGGGGAATGATCGCGAAGTGTCCGAGGTTTTCGGCCATTGGGAGGGCCATTTTTTCCCACCGTTCACGAAGATCGTGGCCCCCGAGAGGGGGACCTGAATCGAGTACCCCCCCTTTTTGACCGACCGCCTCCAAAATGTTTGGGACGCAGTTTATTTGGTAGGTATGCTTACATGTGCCGGGAGAGCGTCTGCGGAGATGTGCAGGAGATTGGGAGAAGCAAGCAAGCTGTTCAAGCAACTTAACAAACTTTGGTCACGCGCATCTCTGGGCTGGAGAGAGAAACGCAAGATCTACGACAGCGTTGTTTTGAGCAAACTATGATAGTATTTGGATTATTTGTGGTTGTTGAAAGCAGACAGATGCCGGCTCGATGCCTTGGATTGCCGATGGTTGCGACGTATACTTGGAATTCCACATTCTTTCATATCACGGATCAGCAACGCAAGCGTTCTCGACCAGGCTGGGGCGGAACCGCGACCGCAAGTTTTGGCTGGGAGACAAATTAAGCTGTACCAGAATATTGTCGCACATGGGCCTACTGCTTTATCAAACCGAATTCTTGCAACGGCGATGGGTCGCCGAAGAATTGGGCTCGCAAGCGCAGACGCGGGCGACCAAGACAACAATGGACGTCTTCAGTTTACAATGTATTGCAACATGTTTGTGCAGGTGAGCAAATCGACCATCGTCGCCTTCATCCGTCATCTTCAGGTATGGCGTTTGTTCACGCCCGCGCGCTTCGAGCGTTTCGCGTGGCGTTTGGCCACGCCTTCGTGCTTCGAGCGTTTCGAGTGACGCTTGGTCACTTGTATTTTTCCTGCCGACGCGTCCACCTGGACGCAAGGTTTCTGTTTGTCTGTCCGTCGCCTCCAAGATGGCCCCAAAAGGCAACAAACCTCAGAATCCGATGGTGGCAGGCAAGGCTGCGCCAACATATACCCGCGCGCTCGACGTCACCGCGGGCGCGCAACCGCGCCTCCCCATGCTTCGCCTAATCGAAGCCCCCCATCGAGATGATGGTGCACGAGGAGGGCGGGAGGGGGCAACGTTCAACATTGTCCATCTGCTGTTTCACCTGAGCTTCTGGGAGACCCGGGA
Source organism: Prorocentrum cordatum (assembly GCA_963575745.1). Taxonomy (NCBI): domain Eukaryota; class Dinophyceae; order Prorocentrales; family Prorocentraceae; genus Prorocentrum; species Prorocentrum cordatum. The sequence goes on from CAUYUJ010016809.1 coordinate 144,760, forward strand.
CAAAGTGAATGTTGAGCGCGCGTAGACATTGAGATCCGGATTGGAGGGGCATGCAAAGAAGGCGACCACGCGCGAGCGCGCGCTGGACAGGCCGCGCGGATTGCCGCCTCAACATCTCGGGGGCGCCCACCACGGCTCCGCAAGCCGCCGCCGAAGAGCGAACACGCAAAAATACTGAACATGGGAATGCACTTTGACCTCCCCGCAGACAGTTCCCACTTCACCCGCGCACCCGCGCGCC
>CAUYUJ010016809.1:147500-160000 GCA_963575745.1 Prorocentrum cordatum
GCGCGCGCGCGCGAAGTCCCACAGATCACCCCCGCTGCTCACCCGCGGCCGCTGCGCCCGCCCACCCCAAGTCTGCCGGCCGAGTTTCATCCCCGAGATGACGCAAGTAGATCATTTATGCCCGCGTAGATGGCCGCGAAGGCCCGACGCCGATTGCGCGCGCCAATCGAAAGACCACCGCGAGCACGAAGCGGGTGCTTGGCGTCATTTCTTGCATCGGCGCACATGTGACCAGCCCTGCTGAACTGGTCCCGGAAGTCTTCCGCAGCCGACTTCGACTGGAGAATGGCGCTGCAGCCCCCCCCCCCCCATCACCAATCCCCACGCGCTGCGGGCGCGCCGCCCCCATGCCCTCGAAGCGCCCCTAATGGAATTCAGCAAGGAACAGCCCGTAGACCTCCCCGATGAACTTGGCGCTGTTTCCCGCAGGCTCGCCCGCCGCACCGACCCGCCTAAAGTCGCCGCCCCCCGGCGCCCCCCCCCGGCGCGGCCCTGCGAACCAGGGGCCAGGAACGACGGACCCAGCGCCCGTCGGCGCGCCATTCGCGGCCGGATCCTGAACGCGCTCGACGGCGTCGGCCCGCGCGTTCACGCTCTCGCGCTGGGCCCCCGCGCCCGCCCTGGGCCCCCCCTATATCGCGTCGGTCTCTTCCCGAGCCGTGGACATCTCGAGCAAAAGGTCGCCCAGTTTCGAGTCTGGGGCAGCGGCGGCGCCCGCCTGGAGCTGGGCCGCGGGCGCGCCCAGCACCCTTTCAACTCGGCGCGCAGCTCCGCGCCGCCCCCCCCCCCCCCCCCCGCCACTGCACGCGCGCCCCCTCGCCGAACGCCGAGGGGGGCGAGAGCGACTGATTGGCGCCCGCCCGGGCTCGGCCCTGGAGCGCCATCTGGCTGCCTCCAAGATGAGGCCCCCATCCTGAATCAAAATGCAGCGGGGGGGGGGGGGCGGGGGGCGCGGGGGAGCGGAAGGGCGGGGGGGGGGGGGCGCGGCGGACGGGGAGCGAGACGGCCCATGAGCGCCCCGAGACGACTTAGAGACCCGCCCAGCCGCCCACGACGACGGCTCGCCGAATCCCCTTCGGGAGAGCACGGCAGATCCATCGCCCCCGAGACAGCCCCGAAACGCCCGAATCAGCCCCCGACGGGCCCCCGGCGGACCGCGGGGCGATCCCGCGAGCCCGTCGAGAATCCCCCGCCGGGCCCCCAGCGGACCGCGGGGCGACCCCGCGAGCCCGTCGAGAAGCTCCCAGGAGGCCTCGGAGACGCCCGCGAGGGGAACCCCCCCAGGAAGGAGGGGGGGATAAGAGAAAGAGAATGGGGGCAGGATGAGCGGCGCGAAGCCGCGGGCAAGGGGGGCCCATGACCCGCGCCAGTTCAAGCAGGACACTGAGCTGGAGCGGGCCGGCAGCTCCCGAGCCGGCGCGACGGCGGAGTCGCCGCGGGCGGCCGCGCGCAAGAATGCACGAGTGGAAGGCGGAGGAAGAACGCGAAGGACGGCCAAAGATGGGCGCCCCCCAGAGGGCCCCAAGAGCCCGCTGAGAGGCCTCCGAGGAGAACCCCGAGAGAGAGAGAGAGAGAGAGAGAGAGAGAGAGAGAGAGAGAACAAAACAAAAAAAAAATAGAGAGAGAGAGAGAGAGAGAAAGAGAGAGAGAGAGAGAGAAGAAAAAAAATGAGAGAGAGAGAGAGAGAGAATGAGAGAAAGAGAGAGAATGGGAGAGAGAAAGAGAGAGAGAGAGAGAGAGAGAGAGAGAGAGAGAGAGAGAGAGAGAGAAGAGAAGAAAAAAAAAAAAAAAAAAAAAAAAAGAGAGAGAGAGAGAGAGAGAGAGAGAGAGAGAGAGAGAGAGGAGAGAGAGAGAATCAGAGAATGAGAGAGAGAGAGAGAATGAGAGAGAGAGAGAGAAAACAAAAAATAGAGAGAGAGAGAGAGAGAGAGAGAGAGAGAGAAAATGAGAGAGAGAGAGAGAGAGAGAGAGAGAGAGAGAGAGAGGAGGGGGGGGGGAAAAAAAAGGATAGAGACCCCCGCGCACTCGAGAGGCCCAAGGCCCACCACCCAGGTTCTGCGGAGGCATGGGCCGAAGGCCACCAGCCAGACATGGGGCGCGTCGCCCTCGGGGCGCTGCCGCATTCAACCGGGGGCGCGCTCGCCTGCAGCTGCAACGCACCCGTTGATTTCGCTGCTTTCCTCGCCTCGTTCACTCGAGGAGTTCCCAGCTGCGGCAGGCGGCATTAATTGCTCGCGCGCTGCGTTCCGACATCCCCCTTCGCTGTCGCGAGAGACGCAGCGCTCGCGCGCGGGGCAATTTTCGGCCAACGCATAAAGAGGGCGCGGGGCGGAAGGCGGGGCGCGGGGGGGAGGGGGGGGGCGAGGGGGGGGCCGCCAGGGGGGTCGGATCAGATCGGAAGAAAGACTCGTCGTCGACTTGCGGAAGCGCGCGAGTAAGCGGCGAGACCCACGCAATGCCATCAGCGCAAGAGAAGAGAGCGCGGAGGCAAATGCCGCCAACCGTAGCTGCACCAACGCAGGCTCAAACAACGAGATCTCGACGCCGACGCCGGCTGCGACCACCAGAAAAACCACGCAGAAGAAACAAGATAATAAATACCGGTCAGGTCCATGAGCTCTGCGAACAAACTGCCTGCATCTGCGCCGAGGCAGCAGCGGATTCCCACAGACGGAGAAATCCAGCTCACAAGGGGGCCAGATATCGCGGCGGGGAGCCACCGAATTGAATGCTCACCGCCAGGGGGAGGGAAACCGAGAGACTAGACCGCTCTTCAAGGGGCCCGCTAGCGTGGCAGATCGCGCTGCAGCTCGCGAACTGCCGCGGGGGGGGGGGGGGGGCGCCCGCGCTGGCGAACGGCAGCCCCGTAATGGTGCGCAACGCCAAGTCTTAGTCCGCCACGCCAGGGGCGCGCTGCCGCAGCTGCGGGGGCGGCCGCAGATGCCCGCAACCCCGAGAATACGCTCGGCACCGAGCACCGCGCCGATTAGCCGTGCTGGGACGCGGCCGCCGGCGCCAGGGGCGCGCTGCAGCGGCGGAGGGGTGTCCTCGCGGGCGAACGGCAGCCCCGTAGAGATGCCCAACACCTCGTAGCACTCCGCCGCGCGGCTGAGCTCGGAAGCCGAACGCCGCGCTTCCGTAGCGGAAGGAGTAGTCCCCGTAGAGGAACAGCAGCCTCGTGAATATGATCTGCACCTCGTAACACGCCGCCTCCTGGCTGAGTTTTGACGCTGTCACATGCGCAGGGCACGAGCTGCCGTAGCGGAAAAAGGTAGTCCACACAGGCGAACGGCAGTCCTGCGAAGAAGCCCGACACCTTGGAGGATTGCGCCGAAGTGGAACACCAATCGTGGTAGCCGACGAAGCAGCCAGTGACCTCGCAAGATACATACAACCCCATAAAAATGCACAACACCTCGTAGCACTCAACCGTGCGACTCGGCTCGTAAGCCGTCGCCTGTGCCAGGAACACGCTGCAGCAGCGGAAAAAAAACAGCCTTCGCAGGTGATCCACAGCCCCGTGGATCAATGAGCTTACGCCAAGGGCGCGCTGCAGTGGCGGAAGGCGCCGTCCTCGTAGGCGAGAGGAAGCCCCGTGGAGATGCCCGGCATCTCGTTGCGTTCCGCTCTGTGGCTGCGATTGGAAGCCGCCGCCTGCACCAACGACGCCCTGCTCTAGCGGAAGGCATAGTCATCGCAGATTGTCCGCAACCTCGTGAAAATGCCTGGCACATCGAAGCACTCCGCCGTGTAACTGAGCTGGGACGCAGCCGCCTGCGCCAGGGACACGAAGCAGTAGCGGAAGCGGCTGTCTTCGTAGGCGAACGGCAATATTGTGAAGACACCCCGCACCTCGTGGCACTCAGTCGCGCGGCTGAGCTTGGAAACCGTCGCTTGCGCAAGGGACGCGCTGCAACAACAGCAGGGGTAGTCCTCGTAGGCGGCCGTCAGCACCGTGAAGATGCTCTGCACAGCGTAGCACTCCGCCACACTGCTGAGTTTAAGCGCAGCAGCTTGCGCCAGGGACGCGCTGCAGTAGCGGAATGAATAATCCTCGCAGGCGAACATCAACCCCGTGAAGATGGTCTGCACCTCATAGCACTCCGCCGTGTGCCTGGGCTTAGACGCCGTCGCTTGCGCCAGCGCCGCACTGCCGTAGCGGTAGTGGTAATTATCGATGGCGGTCGGCAGCCCCGTGAAGATGCTGGGCACCTTGGAGGTGGATCCACGTGCATGGGTGCATGCCTGAATGTAGCCCGCTACGCCGCCACGCATGCGAGTGGGAGGCACGCCGGGGGGGCATGGTGCGCATGGTCTCAAACCGAGGGGTCAATGTGCCGACAGGGGGCACTATGGCTAAGTCTACGGCTCGGGCCATGAGCCAACATAGCTTGAGCCCAAAATTCAAAACGGCTACGGAAGAAGAGCGAGGAGAAGGAGGAGGAAGATGAGGACGAGGAAGTGGAGGAGGAGGAGGAGGAGGGATGATCACTCGCTGCCACACCGCGCGAGCGCGCCCCGGGGGAGATGGTCGGAGCCTGCCAACGGAAGGCGCTGCCTCGACGGCCAATGACGCTAGCCTCCCCCATCCGTCACCCCTCGCCCTGCCATCCTGCCCTCTCCTCCTCCTCCCACGTGCTGTCTGTCCTCACTCCGCCCTCGTCCTTCCCCGCATCGTCATCACCACCCTCTCTCCGCCACCATAACCATCACAATCACCATCAAAATTACGCCCACATTACCATCGTCGCCGCCACGACAATCATCCACTTCCTCATCATCACCACCATCAGCACAATGATATGTAATCGTAACATCCCCACGATCAGCATCGGCATCATTAACATCATGACCGTAATCAGAATCATGTTCATCGTCGGTGTTATCATTTGTCCGCTTAACACCATCACCATCACCATCATCCGCATCATCAACAACAGCCTCATAATTAGCATAATCACAATCGCCATCCTCATCTGTAGCATGGTCCTCATTATCATCAGCAACATCTGCATCATCATCAGCATTAGCAATATCATAATCATAAGTACCATCATTATCACAATAATAATAATCATAATCATAATCATCATCAGCATCATCATCATCATCATCATCATCATCATCATCATTATTATCATCATCATCATCATCATCATTATTATTATCAGTATCAGTATCGTGCTCGCCATCATCATCAACATCACAATCATCAGCAGCAGTATCATCATCAACACCACCATCATAATCACCATCATCGTCAGCATCATCAGCATCATCATAATGAGCATCAGCATCATCATCCTCATCAGTATCGTCCTCATCAGCATCAGCAACATCATCATCAACATCATCATCATCATCATCAGCAGCATTAGCAGCATCATCATGAGTATCGTCATCATCACCATCATCATCATCAGTATCGGCATCATTCTCGCCATCATCATCAACATCACCGTTATCAGCAGCAGCATCATCATCATCCACATCACCATCACCATGACCATCACCATCACCATCACCAATACCGTCATCATCATCAGCATCATCATAATCAGCAGAATCATCATCAGCAGCATCATCATCATGGTCATCATCATCACCAGCAGCATCAACATCAGCATGAGCATCATCATCATCACCATCATCATCAACAGCATCATCATCGTTACCGTCATCATCATCGTCGTCGTCGTCGTCGACATCGCCATCAGCATTGTCATCGTAATTAGCAACGTCATAGTCATCATCGCCATCACCTTGTTCGTCGGCATCACACCCAGATTCGCCATCGTTGACACTCATCATCATCACCATAATCACCGACGCTGCCCCTCCAGCTTCACCTACACACCCTTCCACTGTGACAGACACTACGGCTACCCCCACTCCTACTGTGATGCTACGGCTACCCATAGCACTGGAGTTCGAAAAAGCGTCGCCTTCTGTGCACGCTATACTGGTGCAAAATCCCAACCTCCCCCGCTCTGGACCACACTTCCCTCCGAAAAGATCCCCCGTTCCTCTCCGCCCCCCCGTCCCTCGCGAGAACTTCCTCCCCGCCTGCCGAAAGTCTGAGAAGAAGGGGTTCAAGCCCCCTCCCCTCGCCGCGCCGTCGTCGTTCATCGGCGAACCCGTCGATCGGGCGGGGGCGGGCGGGCGGGACACGTCGTCGCAGTCGCCGTGGGCGAGTCTGACGACCGGACGGACAGGACACGTCGTCGTCGTTTGCCAGCGCCGAGCGGCGCCCGGGCGGTCGGCCGGGACACGTCGTCGACGCCGTCGTGGGCGAGTCGGTTGGGTGGGCGGGCGGGACACGTCGTCGTCGGCGGCGCCCGCGTCGGCGTCGGCGTCGCCGGCGTGTCACGCCGTCGAAACCGTCACTCGGTCAGGCCGGCGGGCGGGACAAGTCGAGATCAACGTCGTCGACGTCGTCGGCGTCGTCGTGGGCGAGCCCGTCGGTCGGCCGGGCGTACGCCGTCGCCGCCGCGGGCGTGTCGGTCGGGCGGGACAAATCGTCGTCGTCGTCGTCGTCGCCGCCGTCGCCGTGGCCGGCATCGTCGTGGGCGAAGCCGTCGGTGGGGCATGGCGGGCGGGGCACCTCGTCGACGTCGTCGTGGGCAAGTCCGTCACGTGGGCGGGGCACGTCGTCGTCGTCTCCGTCGCCGTCGTTGTCCAGAGGGCCAGAGGGTTCGAAAGGGTTTTTTTGTGGAGGGGGTTTCCCAGGAGGGGTCCCCCAGGGGGTTCGTACCCCCTGTTTTATCGAGATTCCGAGGCCCCTGGGGTGCTCTCTGGAAAACCCCCTCCCCGAAAACCCTCTTTAGAACCCTCTGCGTTGTCGGGTCGTCGTCGTCGTCGTTTGCCAACGCCCGGAGGGGGGGGGGGGGCGACGCCATGGGGGGGGAGGAGGAAGATGTTGAACACCCCCACACGCTCGGAAGGGGGGCTCCCAGGTTCCGGAGGGGGCCTTGGGATTTTTGTTCGACGGAGGTCGAAAACCCCTTTCGTGGGAATTTGCAAAGGAGAACGAACTTGAAACGCGCTCTCTCCGAATTAAGGACACCCCCCCTTTGGGCCATGCGCCCCAAATCGCCCCAAGACCCCCCAAACCAAGGCCTTCCGGAACCCAGCGTGGTCGATGGTCTACTCCTCGTCACCCTTCTCCGCCTCCCCCCCGTCCTCTTCCTCACCTCCTCGTCCTCCTGGTCATTATTCCGCCTCCTGTTCCTCATCGGCCCCATTCCCTCCCTCAACTTCCCCGCGCATCTAATCCAATCGAACCTCGTGGGCGTCGTCTTTGGATGGCCCGGTGGTTTTTTCTAATCGCGACCGCGAGCGGGCACCCGCGCGGCGTCGAAAGGCCAAACAAAATGCGAAACCGAGCAAGTGCAAGGCAGCGGAAAAAGAACAGGGCCACTAAGCAGAGACCGCGCAAGAGCGACGAAAACGGAGCGAAGCGGGGGAGAGCAAAACAAGCGAAGAAGAGAAAGCGGCGACGAGAAGGGAACAGATGGGGCGGGAAAAAAGAAGAACAGCCGCAGCTCAGACGTGGAACAAGTAGGGGATCATCCTCACCTTGCTGTACTCCATGCACTTGACGTAAGTAGGCAGCGGAGGACACAAATCCAATCCAGTCATCGGATGCCAGTACCACACATTGACCAGGTGACCGCAGAGCCGAAGAATGACCAGCGGCGGCGCGAGCAAGTGGAAGCCCGACGGCGCCCGCGCTGAAGGCCGAAAGGCAGCGCCCCGGGCCATCTCCAGCGCCGGCGCAGGGCCGGCTGCGATGGGGGGCCTCCCGCCCCAAGCTCCCCGGGGGGGGCATGGGGCACAGGGCGCCCGACAGAGAGAGGCAGCAGACAGCCGCTGGGGGCCCGATTACCTTCAGGGGAGAAGCGGCAGACAGCCGCAGAAGGTGGCCGCCCGCGCCAGCATCGCCTGAGACCAGCCCGCGGCCCTGGCGGCCCTGGGGGCGCAGCTCACAGCCGCGGTTGCAGGAATGTTTCGCCCGAGACAGACCGGCGCCCAGCGGGGGCGGGGCGAAGCTAGCGGCCACAGAGTGAAGAGAAAAGGTTTCACCTGAAGCATCCTGGGACATGGCCGGAGTGCAGCTAACAGCCGCAGAGCGTTGGGGGATTCCTTCGCCTGAGACACGCAGGTCCTCTGGTAGGGCGCAGCTAGCAGCCGCAGGACGGCCGGAGATGGTTTCGCCTAAGACGCGCGGCAGCCCAGCAGGGGCGCGGGTAACTGGGGCGGTCCGGGGGGCACGGGCCGCGCCTGCCTAGACGGTTGGGGCGCAGCTAACAGCCGCAGGATGCTGGGTAGCGATTCCGCCTGAGACGAGTCGATGCCCTGCTGGGGCGCAGCTAACAGCCGCAGAGGGATGGGAAAAAGGTCCCACCTGAGACAACACGATGCTCGGCTGGAGCGCAGCTGACTGCCGCAGTGCGATGGAGGTTTGCTTCGCCTGAGACGCCCTGGTCCTCTGGTAGGGCGCAGCTAACAGCCGCAGGAAGGTGGGGCATGATTATCTTCGCCTGAGACATACAGATGCGCTGCACGGGAGCAGGAGGAGTAACCGGATGCCGCAGTCAGCCACGAACTGGGTGAAGTGGCCAGGGAAGGACCGTCGAGCCCGACCCGCAGGGGGGGGAAGGGGGCCACAGCCCGTTCCACACCAGCGCAGCAGACAGCCGCAGCGGCGCGAAGCGGGCGGTGGACACAACGGCCGATCGGGGGAGACGGCGGTCGAGGCGGCGCCCAGAGGGCACTCAACCGGACGGAGGGCGGCGAGGCGACACCAAGGAGCACGCGGGAGCTACCAGGTGCAGGAGGGCGACCCAGGCGAACCCAGCGGGCCCGCCGGGGAAGTACGTGCACCAGGGCGGGGGGGACAGAGCACGGAAGGACCACCGCCCCGCGGCTGCCGGGCCCCCCCGGGGGGGCGGAGCGGCGCAGCGAAAATGCGGGGCAGCAGCGGGCTGCAAAGCGGCTGCCGCAAGAGCACCAAGTGGCAGGGGCCAACGAGGGGCCCGATCCCCAGGCCGCCGAAAGCGAGACGGGGGAGGCGGCAGTCGTCCAGCGGGAGAGGGGCCGCAAGGGGCGCCCCAAAGAGGGGGCCCAGTGCCTGGGGCGAGCCAACAACCCCAGCCTGGCGCGTCCAAGGTGGCATCAGCGCGCCAGAGCGCAGCGCGCGGTGGCGGGCCGCCCCCATGACCCCGAGAGGCGGGGCCCGCAGGGCACTGGAAGCGACGGCGCAGGCGGCCTGGCCTAGAAGAGTGCCCGGGACGGGCGGGTGCTCAGGGTGCTTCTGGGGCCCGCTGCATATGTCCCGCTTCGCCCGGCGTCGCTCCCTCCGCGCGACCCTGTGCCTTTAGATGTGCCGGACTTGTCCGCGAGCCCGGCCCTCTCGCGGACGCGCGCGCGCGCCGTCCCCCACCGGGCTCCAAGCTGGAGCTCTGCGATCATCGTGGAGACGTTGCACCTGAAGCGGGCCCACTCGCTGAGGACAAGTGAGCACGACTGAGTGGAGCGCAGGGTCGGCGCAGACCCTGCCAGAGCGCGCGGGATGCTCAATCGCCCACTGGTGCCAGAGGCCAGTAAAGTAGTCGCCCAGCTCCCTTTGGAGCCTCTTCACGGTCTCAGCGGGGGCCTCTCCGACGGGGCTCCGGAGGGCGATTCTGTCGAGAGGGGCGCCGTAGACACACTGGTTGGTCACGGGGTCGCGAAGATCGCGCGGGCCTTCGTCCTGGGAGCTCCTGGAGCGGAGCTGCTCAGGGGCTGCGTCAGCCTGGGCACTGGCGCGCGAGGGCCGCGGAACGGACCGAGGGGTGGGGGGGGCACCGCGCTCGGCAGAGCGCGCCAGTGCGGGCTGGCCCCGGCGCCCATCGGCTTCCCAGCTGGACCGCCCTGCCCATTCCGCCCAATGGCTGCCATAGGGGCTACTGCGGCTGGTCTCGCCGTGACAGCGCGGGCGGTGCTCGCGCCACCCGTCGCCCCAGCCGAGCCGGCTCTCGCCCTCGCGGCCGGGCGGGCCCTGGGCGCGCGAGGGGAACGCGGGGCGCTCCGCTCAGGCAGGCGCGCGAGGCCCCTGTCATCGCGCCCAGCGAACGCGGGGGATGCACGAAGGTCAGCGGCCGTCGACGCGGGGGTGCACGGCTGGTCTTCGCGCACGGGGCAACCCGAGGAGTGGGCGGCCACCGCTGGCTCAGACCTCGGCGACGGAGAAACAGCAACTGGAGCCCCTTCATGCCCCCGCGGCGCGGCGGGCGGGTCGCTTCGGGGGGCCGCGCTGGGGGCCTCAGCGGCCTGATCCACGCGGCGCCGTCGTTGCTCGAGCCAGGGGCAGGGCCCCTTGGGGAAGCAGGGCGGGCGCGGGAAACGGCCAGACCGGGGCCGGCAACCCGCGCGCGGGCGCCGTCAGGGGAGCGCGAGATCGCCTGGCGGCAGCAAGGAGGGCGAGCCTCGCGAGCACCACTGCGCGTTGAAAACTAGGAGAGCGCCCCAGGCTCTTTCCAGTCCGGGCCCGGGGAGCGGGAGCCGAAGGGTTGGAACTCGGCCGGGGGGCCGGCTGCCGCAGGGAGCTGCCCGCCAGGGCCGGCCAGCCCATCACCACTGCCGTGCTTCCTGTTAGAGGGAGGGCCGATCTGCTTGCACAGCCCCTGGGCGTCACGCACGGAGGCCTCCTGGGCTAGCTGCTGCAGTGTCCCAGGGGTGAGCTTATATGATCTGACCTGCGCCGGGAAGGCAACGAGGCGCCCCGGGCGAGCCGCGGGGGCGACGGGCCGCGCGGGGGGCACTTGTTGGCGCGCAGGAGCCAGCTGCCCAGCATGGCGGGGTTCGTAGATGGCGCGCAGGGCTTCGCAACCACCCGGGCGGCGGCTACGTATAGCCGCTTACCCTGCCAGTGGATGCCCTGGGAAGGTAGGAGGGCGCCACCCGTTCGCCATAGACCATCCCCAGAAAGGGGCGGAGCTGTGGTTCCCAGCTTCCAGGGTCGTCGGGACGCACCACGTTCTTCCCCTTTGCGATAGTGTAGTCCCTCCACCGTGCGCCCAGGAGTGGGTGCAGGTCACGTGCGAACTCGATCATCCGAACCTCGATGGGCCTGGTGTCCGGGTCGTCAACTCCCTCCTCTTCCGCGGCTTCCAGGATGTCGAGGTCAACGTTCCTCAGCGCAGGCCCTTGGCAGAGGCTCGCTTAAGAATTCGGGCAGTGGGCGGAGCACCTCGACGGCTTCACTGGCCCTGAGAGGGCGGGCGTCTGGCTCGAGGGCAGAACTGTCTGGGGCGCCTTCGCCCACGCTGAGCGGATCGGATATGGCGACGGAGGCCCGGTTGGGTGCGAGCTCGTCAGTATGAGGGAGTACTCGCCGGGGACGGGCGGCGCGGCCCGTGGCTCGTCGGCGGGAACGAGGGGGGTAGATTAGGTGCGAACTCAGGTCGAGTAGCTGACTGCACTGGGCTTGACGTCGCACGCGCGCGCGCGAGGCATGGGCGGCACATCTAGGTGGCGCTCCAGTTACGGCTAGTCCAGGCAACGGACCGATCCGCCCAGGCTGAGGCCACCCGCCTCTGCTGACCCGAACCCTGCGTCAGCCTTCCATACGAAGCAGCCGAGTGCAGGCGCGCCTGATTCCCAGGACAGTGGGGGGGCACTGGGGGGACAGCCGTCGCGCGTCGCCGTGTAGCGCTGGGTCTCGATAGCCGTATACCCGAACCTGTCGTCGTCGATCCGAGTGGGCGGGATGGCCTTGGCGTTCTTGGGGACGTGGAGGCCCGCCGGGGCCATAAAGAAATCGTTCAGGTTGCCTGCAGCGTTGCGGTGGGAAGTGCCGAGACCATGAGCCGGGAGGCAGCGGGGGGAAGTTTGTGCACGGGCGGGGGCCGGGGTGGGTTCCTGGCCACGGCAACGGTCTGGACGCTGTCGTTGAGGGAGCAGCCCGCGGATACCAGATGGCCGTCCTTTTCCGCCGCCGCTGTCCAGCACGAAGCGCAGAGCCATCTGCAGCCCAAACCGTTCGCATGCGCCTGAAGGCGGTTAATCGCGAGATACGACCTTATGTCGTCGCCCCACCAAGTTCCCTCGAAGTGCTGAAGATGGGCCTTGTAGCAAGCGTCGCATCTGTACCTGGCGGCTTTCCGATCAGTGCTGAAGCGAGTGCCGCCCGATGCCAGGCAGGGTGGAATCTTGCATACGCTGGGGAAGGGAGCCGGTGGTAGGGCTCTGTCCAAAAGGGTGAGGCCGATAGAGAAACCACCGCAGAGGAAGGTGACCTCGGAGTGGCAGTCCTTTGGCCCAGGGGCGCACTCCTTGCCTGTGACCTCGTGGTGGAAATAGCAGATGTTGCACTCGGTGTGTGAGAGGCTACTGATGTTGGCAGGTGTCACGATCTTCTCCAAGACCACCATCGCGGCCTTGAGCTTGAAGGGGAAAGAGTCCATGCCCGCCTAAGTGGTCGGGCAACCGGCAGCCTTCGCGGTTGGGTGGTGGTG
>CAUYUJ010016809.1:162500-180000 GCA_963575745.1 Prorocentrum cordatum
TTCAAGAAACCATCGTATGACGGCTGCGGCAACCGTGGACACTGGGAACAAGCGAATCATGGGCATGAACCGCGGGGGCTGAACACTACTCCAATGATCCAAGACCCTGGGGGGACCCACCCGAACATTAAAATGGCATGGAAGATGGTATCCCCCTGAGTAGTTACGTGAAGCGACCGCAAAGATGTTGGTCAATAAACCCGACATCGCAGCGCGACGCGGCTGCGAGCGCAGAAAAGACCCGTATCGCCAGAGCCTGTGAGGGCGCTGCGAAGAAAATACGGTTGAAAACTCAAGAAGTGGAGGCTCGGAAAACAGAGGTGGCAAATTCAAGCAACAATTGGACTGCACGACGGACGTGCATGTCTCTTCTCTACGTGAACCGACTGAGGTCGAGCAAGCCCAGCAGGATGCATATCAACAGCTACGGGATCCCAGCATGGCAAACTGGAAGAAGAGCAAGCAAGCTAAACGTGACAAGGCTGAAACTGAACGAATTCCTGCAAGTCGGCTGGCTGATGCTCCGCGCGCAGCTCCTGCTGTTGTGCCACCGCCTGAATAACCTGTCCAAGCTCGGCCTCGTATTCAGGAAGGTGATGGGAGAACGCCTGAAGCTGCGGCGGCTCCCTTCGTGCCAGCGTCACAAATCATCGGGGCCATGTCGGCTAAGAAGGTCAAACCATGGTGCGCAGCAGTCGTCAAATAATAAAAAGGTTGAGAACCTGCTCGCTGATCGCCAAGCAATTATTATCCCATGGTCAATGGGAGCGCCGATGAGGACACTCGCCGTGGAGTGCTCGAGCAGCCACGGAAGAAGGGGGCAAAAACTCCCTCGTCCAGGGCGGTGCATCTCACGTCGAAGGAGTCGGTCGCCAACGGCGAAATCAGAAACGGCTGCCGTATTCCAACGCGTCATCGAGCAGATGCGACGCCAGGGGGGTGCAAGAACGGTTGCTCCCACGACGCAGGCTTGACGGATGCCAGCATTCAGAGAGCAAGATATCCCGGGACATCACATCGACCTGCCGTTAGGCACCGCCGCGTTTTGGAACCAGGTTACGGGCGAATTCCTGGCGAAGGTCAGGCCAGCATACGACTCCTTCTCTGCAACTGATCACCATCTGGAGCCCGTCTCGCCCCCCCGAACGAAGCGGAACGCCGCGCAGACAGGGCGACGGCCTCGTCACCATGCATCCTGCCCCTTTCAGGGATGGCGAGGAGGTCGGAGCTGCGGTTTCGAAAGGGTCGTGCCTTCGGATGTGTTTGGCCTGCGACTCATGCCTTCGGAATGTAGGTTCTGGAAATGCCTGGCCCTTCTTGGAGTCGGCAACCGAGTCTTAGTATTCCTGGGCACTCTGGCGGCGCCCTGGGTGCTCAAGGGCGATGTCAACCTGCCTATCTCTGATATGGATCTCTCTGGTTTTCCTCAGCTTGCACGCGCGCGTGCTCTCCCTCCTCGCGACGCAGATGTGACATGTGCCCAGGCCCGCGGCACCCTGGTTGATTGCGCTGTCGCTGCTGGTTACATGGCGGATTTGGCAAATATGCATAAACCCCACTGCTGCTGGAAGGTGCGCACCCATCAGGAGGTATTGAAACAAACGGTGTGGAAATGCTGCACGCCTCTTGCCCTATCCGAATGCCATGGCCCTGCTACGCCTAGGCCTGCGCCTCTGCATCGCGTTGACGCGGGGCCCAGTGGTGCACCTCGTCATCTGCATCGAACTGTCTTGGCACACGTCCAGCGGAACCTGTCCGCTGACCTCGCGCACGCGCATGCGATGTGGTCGAAAGAAGAAGACTGAATCCAGAACGATTGCATGCGGCCTGAAGGCGCACCGGGTCAAACGCTGCGATTTCCCGAAGTTCAAGTGTTCGAATATTGGGAGGAGGGCCCCTGCTGGCGGGAGTTCTCGCGATCCTGAACTTGCGTGTTGGGCCCATGCGAGCGCTGCTCGCATTGGCGCGCAAGGTGTCTAATGCGGTCAGCTGCGCAAGTTGAGACCTTCCTTTTATTCTGAGAATCGCGCATGCTCTCTCGGCGGAAAGCTCAGCTTAGCTGCCCGCCCAGCGATGCCGGACAGATGAACTCTCCGATGGAACCACTCGGTTAAGCGATGATTTGGGCAAGCTTCGAGTGCCCCAAAAAACGCGCGGCAGCGAGAGACAACTCCTAGACTTAGCTGCGAGGGGCTACGATCCAAATGCATATCATTACGTGCATGTTTGCTAGGAGGGCGCGATGATGTCTGGCGCTCCTCCTCGAGAGCGGCAGGCTGGCCGCGCTCGTCTGCATCTATCGCCTAGGACTGGCCCTTCTCCACCAGAGCTGTGGACGGCGCCCCGCCGAGCCGGCTCTGCTTGGCGGGCAGTTTCGATGATCCATCGCGGCCCCACGCTGCACGGCGCATCGCTCGGTTTCGCACTGCGCGCGGCAAGATGGCAGCTTGGCTCCAGGCCGGGCGCGCGCTTTTCATCGGCATGCTGTGCCACTGAAGCGATAACGCACTGCGTCGCCGCCGTCTCGCCCCACCGCGGCCATCGCGAATCGCCGCCTTGCCCTGCTGGGCCCCTCGCAGACTGCAGGGTCGCAGGCGGCCTCCTCGCCAACTCGCGTGGTCGCGTGGGATAAAGCGCCTTTGTCGTGAGATCCGCCGCGCTCTCGCTTGCCGGGACCTTTTTCGCCCGCGCCCCCTTGCTCGCAACCGCCGCCTGAAGCCGCGAGCACCTCGCGCCCAAGTGCCTGGCGCGACCGACGCCGAGCCTCAAGCAAATCCAGGCCGCCGCCGCGCTGTCGCACGCCGCCGCCACCATCGTCTCGATCTACATCTCCTTGAATAGGTTCTTCGCGAAGATGCCCCCGGCCGCTCCGTTAGTATCTCCGCGCGCTCGGCGTCTCCACTGCCCAGTGCTCTCGGCGCCGGCCGCTCAGACCAGCTGTCGATGCACGCGTTGCCCGCGCACTCGAAGCCGCCCCCGCGGCTTCGCCTCGCCACTTCATCCCCGGCCCAGTCGGAGTCGGTCACGGTCGCGTTCCCCGTCGGCATCACCCGATACTCGAAGTGCCACATCACATGCGGGTCGGTCGCCAAGTACGCGGCCAGCCTATTGAGCTCCAGCTCGTGGATCTCCATCAGCTCCTGCATGCCTCGCATGACCCAGCTCGTCGAAAACTGGATGTCTGGCCTATCCATGGCCAAGTAGAACGCCGTCGGCGCTGAAGACTGGATGGCCTTCTGCGGGTCGTAGCTCAGGGTGTCCAGAGCCGTCGGCACGCCCTTCCCAATATCCCTCGATGCTGGCGAGATCTCTCTCGTCGTCGCCAGCTTCCGATACACTTCCGCCACAGTCACTGCGCGTTTAGTGTCGCTCTCCCAATGGAAGCCTTCTGCCGTCCAACTCACCGTCCGCTTCAGGAGCTTGCCAGGCGCAGCCTCACCTCCGGCCTGCGAGGGCCCGATCAAGGGAGACCTCTTGACCTTGAACTTCTCCTCCAGGACTTCGTTCAGCCACTGCAGGTCGACGCGGGTAGCCACCGCCATGAGGTCGTCACCGTGCACTTCCACGCAGGTGCCCCTCTCGAGGTGGAAGAACACGACCGTCACCTGCAGCCTGATGAAACCCTGAGCAACCAGCGCTCCCATGACCTTGCTCGCACGCCTCGCGCCTCACATCGCCTTCAGGAACTGCCACGCCACATTCCGGTCGACCGCGCCAGCGGGCGGCACCGCGTAGACGTCCTCGCCCATCGTGGCGCGGAGGAAAGCGTTGCTGATGTCACAGAAGCCAACCAGGTAGACCTTCTGGCCGCGCTCGAGCCCCGCCGCCATCGCCAGCGCGAGCGTCTCGAACTTCAGGGGCGGCGTGCCTGCAAGCGTGTCATCGCGCACCTGGCGCGCGACCTGCGTGGCCACGAACCTGCACCTCGCGGCGTCCGCCCCTGTCTCCCAGTCCTGGAGCCACTTGCTTTCCTTTGGTTTCATGGGCGAAGACCCTCTGGAACACGCTGTGCTCCTTCATCTTCGCACGCTCCCGAGCGCGTCCCTCCTTCACCCTGACAGCTGGCAGTAGCTGCCCGGGTAGCGTGCTTCTGATGTTCGTCAAGTCCTTCTCTTTGACGGGATCGGCTGTATATTCGCCAGAATCCACTACGCAGATCATGAGCGGTGCGACGCACGCGGGCTGACCTCCGATAGTGCGCGCCTTCCTGCTTTCAGGGAGATCCTCCTTCTCTGAGACTTGTTCCTTCGGCCTCGCAGCGATCTCGATGGGCTCCTGACCCATCATATCGGCGTTATCCTCCTCAGTTTCGGGCGTGGCAACGTCTGCTCCGTCGTCTTGCCTTGGCTGCGCTGGTGCCGCGGCTGATGCTGCGGCAGTTGCTGGTCCAGGGGCAGCTTGGCCGTCGCTGGCCGCTGGCTGCGCGGACTCGGCCTGGCCCCTCTTCCTGGTCACTGCCCTTGTGGGTGGAGGACCCTCGGTTCGAGACCCAGCCTGAACTGCCAGGCCCTTCGCGATGCCCCCCGCGTCCAGCAACGCCTCCAAACGAGCTCCGCACTCAGCCGCGTGGTACGTCCTTGTCTCGTCGCAGGCAGGGCGGCCAAGCGTCCTACCCAGTCGGGCGAGGATCGCCTTGGTCAAGTACCTCCGCCTCCAGACGGGCTCCGCCGCCAAAAGGGTCGCCTTCGGGTCAAACGAGGCGCAGGCGATCTGGCCGAAGACGTGTTTGCTCCATTCTTCTCGCCGGGCTTCCGCGCAATAGAGCGCGACAAGATCCTGCCCCTGGGCGTGCCGATCATGTGTTCGGCGCTCACGTTGGCCTTGCCTAGCCAAATGCTGTTTGTCCCAACTGGCCTCCATTTTGCCCGTCGCTCCAGCAAGCAGCTTGTGCACGACGGTCTCCGCGAACGCAGCGATCTGGCCGTGGCAGTCTCTTCCGTCAGCGATGCGGCGTCAAGCCGTCTTCTCTCACGGTAAACCTCGTGAGGATCCAGCCGGCGTGTTTCGTCAGCCAGATGCATATGGGGTCGATGGGCTTCAGCTCGACCTTGTAGTGCGCGTTGACGGTTGCACCAAGGTGCGGGTGAGCCGCTGCACCCTGCCGCCTGCTGCCTCGATCGGCCCCTTCGACTTGGAGTCTAGCCTCGGGCCGACCTGCATGACAGTTTCCTCGCCATGTTCTGCGGCGACGGCTCTGCACCTCCGTCCCTTTCTCCCTCCCTTTCCTCTGTTTCCTCCCTCCCTTTCCACCCCTCCCCCGTCTGTCGTTCCAAACAATAGCCTCAGACGCCCCGAACTCCCAACTCCCCAGAATACCTGAAAGATCCCCTCCCGCCAATAACACTCCCAAAACGCCCCCCCCCCCGCATAATTTGTTTCGAGCGATCCCCACCGAAACATCAGACATTTGCCCCCAACAGCGCTCAAGCAGGGCCCCCTCGGAAGACCAGCGAACCACGCGCCTGCCTTTCAGAAGATGGCCCGTTTGGAAATGATCCTGGCGAGCGACCCAAACATGTGCAGTTGTGGGTACCGCAATTGTAAATATCTTCTTCGGTGAAGCTCCCTATGGGGCCACGAAGCGCTGCAGTGGGCGGGGGGAACGCATGCGGGCGGTAGCTCTGGGGCCGTCGGTTGAGCTCCTTACGGGGCCACGAAGAGCTGTACTGGGTGGGTGAAAATGCCAAACTGCGCGTGCGGGACGCATGCGGGCGGCCCCACTGGGGGGGCTTCGGTGGAGCTCCCTATGGGGCCACGGGACGCTGTACTGGGTGGATGAAAATGCTAAATTGGGTTTGCGGGACGCATGCGGGCGGTCCCGCTGGGGGGTTCGGTGGAGCTCCCTTTGGGGGGCCACGAAACTTTGTACTGGGTGGGTAAAAATGTCAAACTGGGTTTCCGGGACGCATGTGGGCGGTCCGACTGGGGGCTTCGGTGGAGCTCCTCATGAGGCCACCAGACGCTAGAATGGGTATGTGGAAATACCAAATTGGGTGTGCGGGACGCATGCGGACGGTCCCACTGGGGGCTTCGGTGGGGATCCCTACTGGGGCCACGAAGCGCTGTACTGGGTGGGTGAAAATGTCAAATTGCGCGTGCGGGACGCATGCCGGCTGTCTCACTGGGGGCTTCGGCGGAGCTCCTTATGGGGCCACGAAGCGCTTCACTGGGTTGGTGAAAATGTCAAATTGCGTGTGCGGGACGCATGCGGACGGTCCCACTGGCCACGAAACGCCGTCCTGGGCGCGGCGGACGCATGTGGTACCCCCCCAGGGGCCTTACGTTGAGCTCCCTATGGGGTCACGAAACGACGTACTGGGTGTGGCGAACGCATGTGGTACCCCCCCCCAGGGTTTTGGGTGGAGCTCCCTCTGGGCCACGAAACGCCGCACTGGGTGTGGCAGACGCATGTGGTACCCCCCTCTGAGGCCTCAGGCTGAACTGCCACGAAACGCCGTACTGGGTGTGGCGGACGCATGTGGTACCCCTCCCTGGGGCCTTTTGAGGTGGGATTCCCTACGGGGCCACGAAACGCCGCACTGGGTGTGGCGGACGCATGTGGTGCCCCCTCCCTGTGGCCTTAGGTGGAACTCCCTATGGGGCCACGAAACGCCGTACTGGGTGTGGCGGGCGCCCCCCCCCCGGGGGGCCTTAAACGCCGCACTGGGTGTGGCGGACGCATGTGGTACCCCCCCCAGGGCCAAAGGTGGAACTCCCTATGGGGCCACGAAACGCCGCACTGGGTGTGGCGGACGCATGTGGTACCCCCCCTCTGGGGCCTTAGGTGGAGCTCCTTATGGGGCCACGAAACGCCGCACTGGGTGTGGCGGACGCATGTGGTACCCCCCCTTTCTCGGGCCGTAGGTGGAGCTCCTTATGGGGCCACGAAGCGCTGTGCTGGGGGGGTGAAAATGCCAAATTGGGTGTGTGGGGGACGCATGCGGGCGGTCCCTCTGGGGGCTTTGGCGGAGCTCCCTATGGGGCCACGAAACTCTGTACTGGGAGGGGGAGGGGGAGGAGGGAGGGGGAGGAGGGAGGAGGAGGAGGAGGGAGGAGGGAGGAGGAGGAGGAGGAGGAGGAAAAGGAGGAGGAGGAGGAGGAGTGAGTGAGTGAGTGAGTGAGTGAGTGAGTGAGTGAGAGAGTGAGTGAGTGAGTAAGTGAATGAGTGAGTGAGTGGGACGAGGGGCACTGTCTCGGAAACTCCCTTGCACCTGCTAGCACATGACCAGAAACTCGAACATATTGGCCTAGAGTTCAACGGGGTGTCCAGCGAGGCCCCCGTTTTGAACGAAAAGACCGCACCCCGTGCAACTCTTGCACACGCTTGCACTCCAGGCCACGAATTTCGAGGAGGTCTCAGGCGAGAGTTCCATTGTGGGAAGGAACCGCCCTAGATCGCTACAAAAGTGCAAAGCGAATTGATCAGCGCCAAGGCGAGTGCCCCATTCTGAAAACGCACCTCATTGTCAAACGAATGCATGCGGGGATACCACGACAGCATCATTTCTTGGAAACCACCTGTGCTCCGTCCTTGCATATGTTGTGACGGTGTGAAGCTTCGGGGTCATAGGTGGTGTGGAAGTTCACAACGACACGCCTGACCTGCCCTGCCGACACATCTGGGGGAACGGCAAGGAAGAGGTACCAATCATAGAGGGGAAGGAGCACAGCAGCAGCATCATGATCAAGATGGGCAGCAGGAGGGTGCAGGAGGGACAGCACGAGCGGGTGCAGGAACAGGGGGGGAGCGAAGCGAACGCCGGAGTCGTGCGCGCTCCACTGGGGAGCCCGCCCGTGCCCATCAGGGCATGGCGTGGAGGCCGCGGCCTCAAAAATGCAATACGTAGGCGGGCTCACGTGATAACCACCACTCTGTGTGCCCAGCCGCCGACGGCCACCGCAAGTGGTTTGCATTGTTGTGTTGATGGTGTCGTGGTTGGGTCGCTGCTAATATCTGCCCCTGCCCGGCGTCGTCATCGCACTGGTGCCCGTCCAAGATGTGGAGAAATGTCTGGATGTGTCTTCCCCAGGAACAGGGGGGGAGGAGGAAGAGGAAGGAGGGCGTCAGAGAGAAGTTGGGATCTCCGACTGGGTGCGTGCTCAATGCCACATGGCCTCGAGGCGGAAACCCCCGCGAGCCCACTGCCCACTCCGCTCGTCCGGCCGCCTTGGCTGGCGGCCGAAAGGCGACTGTGCCACGCCAACAGCTCCACCTCGGAGGCCACTCTGAGCTCGAGCTTCTTGAGGCTCAATTCCTCCCGCGCGGGAGGCTGGCGAAGCTGAGAGAGGCCCTCGCAGCCAAATGGACGACCGAAGCGCAGAGTGCGCGAAAGAATGCGCGCTCTTGTGTGACGCCGTGCCGTGCGGGGCGTGGCGTTGCGGGACGCGGGGTGCGCAATGCGACGTGCGCGGCGAGCGCTGTGCAATGTGTGGCACGCGGCGTATGGTGAGCGGTGCGCTGCGCGTGGTGTTCAGGGGCGTGGCGCGGGGAGCGGGCGGCGTGAGGGGCTTGGTGTGATGTGTGCGATGAGGTTGGGTGCGAATGTGTGTGGGATGCTGAATAATCTGGGCAAGCCCGCGCGCGCCCAGATCCGGCTTGACCTTCACTACGCCGTGCCGCTGCGCGCCTGGCCGCGACGCCAAGATAGTGTGTGGCATGTGGCGTGCGGTGAAAGGCGAATCGCTTGGTGCGTGGTGTAGCGATGTGGTGCGTGTCAGGGCTGGACCTAAGCGCTGTTGTTCGTTTTGTGATCGTGTTGTTGTTCGTTTTGCCCTGTACCTCCCTCACAAAACGAAAAACACAACACTGTCGAAGTCCAGCAAAACAGCGTTTAGGTCCAGCCCTGGTGTGTGTGTGTGTGTTGTATGCGGTGTGGTGCGTGATGCGGTTGGTGATGCGGTGTGCTGAGCCGTCGGGCGAAGCAGGGCGGCGTGCGTCCAAGGACCAGGTGTTCGCTCCCGCATCGCATGTTGCCTTGCCTGCAACGCTCGCAGGACACAAGCGAGCAGTATCTGGGGAATCAGCACCGGGAAGCAGGCACTGACACCACAGGATCTCAGCGGCAGAGGTCTCGTCTATTTTGGTGTGCTGTCTCTGCCATATCTGTGTATATATATATATATATACATATATATATACTAGAACCATCGCGCGCGCTTCGCGGGCGCTCAGGTTTTAGCCCAGGCTGGGGGCGCGCTAGAAGATCTTGGACAGCGCTATCAAGCACAGGCGCGTGACATAGTCGTGCCTCCTGAGGGCCTCTTGGGAACCTCTTGGGTCTTCGTGGGGGCATCTGGAAGGCTTCTGGGGGGTTCTCCGTGCTTCCTCAGTTGGCTGTTGGAGGCACCTCTTGGGTGCTTCTCGGGGGGACATCTTGGCGCTTCTTGGGGTCCCTTGGTGGCATCGTCAGGGTTCTGTGGGCAGTCGGAAAGTGATGCTCTGCAGTCTGAAGCAGTCAATTGGCCGTCTTGGCTGCGTGGAGGCCCGACTTGAGGCCACATTGGGGCAATTCGGAAGCCTCCCGGGGCCTCCTTGAAGCAATTTTGATGCATCGGGAGCACTGTTCGGCTATCTTGGGGCCCCATGTACGTCTCCTGTGAGCCTTTTGGGGCCTGGTGGGGGGCTTTGGGGGGCCTCGTCGAACCACTTGGGGACTCTTGGGGCCTCCTGTGGGCCTCTTAGGGCGGAAAGCTCTGCTGTTGGGTTCGCGTTCCCCTTCTTGGGGCTCTCTTGGGGCCCTCTTGGGGCCCTCTTGGGGCCCTCTCTGGCCGTCTTGGGCGCCTCGGGCCCCGTCTTGGGGCCCTCGTGGGCCGTCTTGGGGCCCTCTTGGAGGCCTCTTCGGCTATCTTGGAGCGGCCGTGGGGGCCACTTGGGCCGTCTTGGAGCGTCGGGATGCCAAAAGGATAGGAACTTTAAAGTACATCAAAAGCCGATGGGACAACAATGCTTCTTGGAACATCTTCGGCCTTCTGGGGAGCTTCTTGAGGGCCTCTTGGGTCCCATTTGGGGGCCTCTGGGGCTTCCTGAGAGCCTCTCGGGGTGAAGGCTCGGATTTTCGGTTCGTCTTACCCCTCTTGGGCCCCCCTTGGGGCCGTATTGGTGCCCTCTCGGGCTGTCTCGGGCCCTGTTGGAGGCCGCTTGGGCTATCTTGGATTGGTATTGGAGGCCTTTTGTGCCGTCTTGGAGCGTCAGGACGCCAAAAGGCTGAAAACTCTAACATCAATCAAAACCTATGGCAAGACATGGATGTTTGCCTCTTGGGGCATTCGTGGGAGGCCTCTTGGATACTCTTCGGCCCCCTGGGGGGCTTCTTGGGGCCTCTTGGAGCCTGTTGGGGGCTTCTCGGGGCCTCCTGAGAGCCTCTTGGGGTGGAAGACTCGGATTTTCGCTTCGTGTCAACCCTCTTGGCTCCATCTTTGGGCCGTCTTGGGGCCCTCTCGGGCCGCCTTGGGCGCCTCTGGCGCCGTCTTGGGACCCCCGTGGGCTGTCTTGTGACCGTCTTCGAGGCCTCTGGGGATGCCTTGGAGCGGAAATTAAAGCCTCTTGGGCCGTCGTGGAGCGTCAGGAAACTCAAAAGGCGAGAACTCGAAAATCAATCAAAAACCAAAGGCAAACAAATTAGTTGTGCCTCCTGGGGCTCCTTGGGAGCCATCTTGGAGACCTCTTGGGGCGTCTTGGAGGCCTCTCGGACAGTCAGGGACAAATTCTGGAGTGATCTCGGGCGATCATTGGTCGTTTTCGTTGTCTGGAAACGCCAGGGCCGTCTTCGGGCGACTTTCCAAGGCCCCCAGCGCCACGGCAGGGCCCCCGGGCCCCTCGGTGCGAGGGCCCCGTCCCGGGCCCCGCCTCGTGCCCGCGGCAGGGCGTCCCTGGGCCGTCTCGGCGCCCTCGTGGGGGCCTGTTGGGGCGACATTGGGTGTCTGAAATCCATCAAAAACCTAAAGACAATCAATGAATTTGGCGTCCCTTTGGGCCGTGTTGGAAGCCTTGTGGGCCGTCCGGAGGCCATCTTGGGCGTGTTCGAACGATATGTCCTCGTTTCGGGGCCTCTTGGGAGCCTGGCCTCTTGCGGCCCGTTTCGTCTGTGTTGGGGCTTTCTTGGGCCGTCTGGGGGCGGCCCTGGGCTGTCTCGGCGCCCTCTTGGAAGCCTGTTTGGAAGATTCCTGGGTGTCCTGGACCGTCCTCCTTCAACGTCGGCGGCACTGGCCGTAAGACTTCCTGGGAACATGATTTGTTGGGGTGTCGTTAGGCGCCTCCCGAGGCTTCGGGGCCTGACGCGTTTCCGAGCGTGGCGGCAGGTAGCGCTGCTTGGGACTCTCGTTTTTTTATCCTGGCAGGCGTTTATAAACATGGTTTGGGGAGAGGGCGGCAGCCCGAGAATCATGTTCCCGGGAAGCTTTCTGGGAGCATGATTTGTTCGGCTCTCTTAAGAGGGGGGCTCTGGGGGCTTACCGAGGGGCCCTTTTTGGCCTTGTCAGCAAGCCTATTGGAAACATGGTTGGGGCGGTGGGCGGAAGCCCAAAGAATCATGTTCCCGGAAAGCTCTGGGAAATACGATTTACCGAGGTCTCTTGGGGCCTGCAGGGGACTTCCCTGGGGGGCCCTTGGGAGCGTATTGGGGCTTCCAGGGGGCCTCTTGGGAGCCTCACGGGGCTTCTTGGGAGCCTCCTGATGGCCTCTGGGGGCGTCCCAGGAGCCTCTCAGGCGGGAGACCTTGAAATGTCGCGCTCTTCGGGACCTCTTGGGTCGCTCTTGGGGCTCTCTTGGGGCGCTCTCGAAGCCCTATTGAATTATCTGGGGAGCCTCCTGGGCCGTCTCTGGTCTTTCCTTGGGAGCCTCTTCGGCCGTCTTGGAGCGATCTGAAGGGCCTCTGACGCCGTCCGGGACCGTGGGGAGGCGGAACATGCGAGAGCGTAAAAATGCGGGGCCCTTTGGAGGGGCCTCTGGAGGCGCTCTTGGGGCGTTTTAGCGGCGTCGTCGGCCGTCCTGAGGCCATCTTCGGCGTGTCCAGGGCCTCTTGGGGCTGCCTTGGCAATCTTTAAGGCCCTCTTGGCGTGTCGTGGCGTGTTTGGGAGCGGGCCCGGGCAGTCCCGGGAGCCCTGGGGGCTGTTGAATGCTAGGTGTTGTCTTGGAGGCGGAGGCTGTTGAGTGCAGGGTGTCGCGTGCTACGCGGAAGGCGGGCGAGCGGCTGGGCAGGCGGCGGGCGGGCGGGTGGCGGGCGGGCGGGCGGGTCGGGATTTGAATGAATTCCTTAAGGGTGCTCTCTTGCAGCGGGAGCTTGTTGAGTACAGGGTGTTGCCTTGAAGACGGGGGCTGTTGACTACAGGGTGTTGTCTTGGAGACTGAAGCTGTTGAGTACAGAGTGGTGCGTGCTACGCGGACGGCGGGCGGGCGGCGGGTGCCCTAGGTGGTGGGTCAGAGGCCTCATGAGTGTTGGTTTGGATCTCGTGGTTGGCCTGTCGGGGACGTCGTGAAGGCAGTTTCGCAGCTTCTCGGTAGCCATTTTGAGACCGTTGTGGGACCTCCTCGGGGCTGTTTTGTGGCCTCTTGAGGCCTTGTTTGGGTCTCCTGGGTGACTCTCGGGGGCCTCCTGGGGCCTCTGGGGGGCTCCTTGGGGCATCCTGGGGCACTCTTCAAGCGGGAGGGTCGAATTTTGGACTCGTGGGCCGTCTTGGGGCTCTCTGGGGCGCCTCTGTGGCCGTCTCGGGGCCCTCTTGGGCCGTCTTGGGGCGCTCTTGGGGTCTCATGGAGTCGGCCTGGAACGTCGGACAGCCGAAAAGGCTGGAAGGCCAAAATCTCTACAAAACCTGTGTGAAATTGACGATTTTGGGTCTCTTGAAGCGCTCGGGAGATGCGTCTTGAAGCGTCATGGAGTGCCTTGGGGGGGGTTCTCGGGCCGTCTTGGGCCTATATTGTGCGTCCAAGAGCGGTCTTTCGGCGACTCGGAGCCCGCTTGGGCCGTCTGGGGAGCCTCTGGAGGCCCTCCTGGACTATTTTGGACCTCCCCGGCCGCCCCGTCGCTCCCATGGGGGGGCGGGGCAGCTGTTTGTGGGCCCCGGGCCTGCCCCCCAGGGATATACATACACACACACACACACACACACACGCACGCACGCACGCACGCACGCACACACACACACATACACACACACACACACACACACACACACACACACACACACACACGCGTATCTATATATATATGTGTGTATATATACACTTGCATACACACATACACCTATATATATATATACATGTGTGTATCGCTGTTGATATGTGTTCTGTCTCTCGTTAGAAATCTCTGTCTCTCTGTCGTTATTTCTGTCCTTATGTATTCCCTACCTAGGCTCTGCCTAGAAGGGTTCTTACTCTCTTAGCTTAAAGGGGCCGGGCAGTGCAAAGCGCCCCGGGCGGTTCCCCCAGTCCCCGCCCCGCGGTTCCCCCCAGTCCCCTGGGAGCTTTAGCTTTAGCTTTAGCTTTAGCTTAGCTTTAGCTTAGCTGTAGCTTAGCTTTCGCTTAGCTTTTCGCTTAGCAGTTAGCTTAGCGTTTAGCTTAGCTTTAGCTTAGCTTTAGCTTAGCTTTAGCTGAGCGTTTAACTTAGCTTTAGCTTAGCGTTAGCTTAGTTGTAGCTTAGCTTTAGCTTAGATTTAGCTTAGCTTTAGCTTAGAGTTAGCTTAGCTTTAGCTTAGCTTTAGCTTAGCTGTAGCTTAGCTTTAGCTTAGCTGTTGCTCAGAGTTAGCTTAGCTGTAGCTTAGCTTTAGCTTAGATTTAGCTTAGCGTTAGCTTAGCTTTAGCTTTAGCTTAGCTTTAGCTCAGCTGTGGCTTAGCTTTAGCTTAGCTTTAGCTTAGCTTTAGCTTAGCGTTACTGCTACTACTAATGCTGCTTTCCTAGGGGTTCCAACTCCTAGGTAGGGTCGCACTGGGATAATTTACTTCTTCTCTCTCTCTCTCTCTCGTTCTCTCCCTCCCTCTCGTTATCTCAAAGGTCGGTTCGAATGATCTGCTCAGAGCGAGCCCAGACGCCAAGCGCCCCGCACCGATCCTTGCCTCGCGATACCAGACACGGCCCAGACCAGGCCGCGACAGATTGGCGCCACTTCCCCTTCGGGACGCGAGCGCGCTCTCGCCGTGCGCCGCATGCACCACGGCAGCCCAAGCCACCAGGAAAGGCCGCCAAATGACTACATGAGCAAATCGACAAGATACCAACCTCAATCGGAAGGACGACCGTGTCGCCGCACTCCAGAGCAGTGGTCGCTGCATACAACGATCTCGCTCACAAACACCAAACTGATCACGACTCCACTTACCCGCAACGCCGCTCCGACCCATATTAAGATCAGTTGCGGCTACACCGTAGTGTTTTTCTCGCTGACGCACAGAAAAGCCATCGACATGAGCCACTACCTTTAGGAACCACGGTCGACGCCGATGCCCACCAGGGCAAAGGCAAGGCCCCTCTCATCGGCCTGGACGCGCACAACTGGGACGCCCCCGTTACCACTGCGACCGATGGGGAGGGTGACGGGGCGTCGCCCACCACGAGCAGCTCACCTCGCACGCTACCAGGAAGGCGACCGCTTGCTGCAGCAGCCCCACACACAAGACAAACCTCTAGCGTTCGCAGTGCTGGGGGTCATCAAAAGGAACTACCCAGGCAAAGTGAGCCTAATCCCAGGGCTCCGCCGCACGGCCAAGGATACCAAGCCTACGCCAGGACGCGCCTAAGGGACCATCTACCAACTCGGACGAGAGGAGGCCCAGTCCCTCCAAAGCGTCGTCCAAAGTACTCTCTACCCAGCTGACAACGTCGCCTGGATCCGCACCGACATTTGGCGGCGCGCAAAAGGGGGTAGGGGGAGGGGGAAGGCTTCTTAGAAGCACCCTGCTTCTTAGAAGGCCACAGCCTTGCATCTATAGGAAAGGCCAGCGCCTTCTAAGAAGCAGGGGTGCTTCTAAGAGGCCTTCCCCCCTCCCCCTACCCCCCTCTGCGCGTGGCCGATCACTGACGCGTCCACGGTCGCGCTCACGTCACTCACGCACCGCGCACGTACAGGAAGCCATGAAGCTCTGAGGACCCCACGGCACGGCGGTAGGCAACCCCATGCACACGGCCGCCTGCGAGATTCAGCCAGCCAGCGCCCCTCTAACTCTCTCCGCATCTGGGCAACGAGGCACCCAGTTCGACCCCAGCTACCACGTCTCCAAAAGGGCCCCCACCTAGCGACTACACCTTTGTGCGGTACCCAGATGCTCACAGGACCATCCTTCAGGAAATTCACGACACCCCCACCAAGCACTATGCTGTCGGTGCGGTCCACGCGGACAAAAGAGTGGGCATCAGAGTCAAGGCGGACACCCAGGAAGCCGAACTAGTGGCCCTGGAACTCCTCGAGGCAAACGCTGCCTTCGCCAAACCCGAGTACCGCATGATGGCCATCGAACCGCTGAGCGCCACTATGATGCAAATCGCCAGGGGCCTCGCGACCACCAAGTGGCACTGCGGAGTCCAACGCACTGGCTGGGACTGGGCGACCAGGCCAGGGGCGACATCGCCATCGTCAAAGCGACCAGCCCTCCTCGGAACAGGGCGGTCCACGTCTGCGGGTCCACCCACCCACGGACAATCGTCAAGACGGCGGCGCACGCCCCTGGCGAGGCTGACTCCCCGAAAGGGATCACCCGCACGATCGCCTCGCCAAAGACCATCGCGACAGAGAAACCAATGGCAGGATAACCCGCATCGGGACAAGGATTTAACATTCCCCCCTCTCCGCAGGACAGGGCCGTCACCAAGCCCCACCTTCCCCTTGGAAGAAGCAGCGCAGCGTCAGCGTGCCGGGCTCGCAAACGAACGAGCAACATTTTGAAGAAACCACCACGTACATCGATGATAACCACCTAGCCGCAACGGGCGCAGCCGACTGCGACACGGAGGGCGGCGCAGGCAGAACCGAGCGCGCCGACGCCTCACCCCTGCGCGCCAACGAGCACCGCGCGGCAACGGGCCAAATTACGATGAAAGCTCCGACGAAGAGAGGCTCTCAACTTGAAACGACCGTCACCAACGCAGCCTCCATCAAGATCACCCCTGCGCAGGAATGCACCCAACTCAAACACAGGATCCACGCGGTCCAGTCTGAGAAGACGAGCCGGAACGCAAACCCGGGGAGCTTCATGAATCAAACGGTGCCTCTCATCTCGCTGGTCCAGACACGAGCGGCGCAGGCCGCCCAAAGCCCACCAAAGCATGCACCGCGCCGCCCCTCGGCGGCGATGATAGGGGCGAATATCCCAGGGGCGGGCATTACACGTTTTCGCCCGGGAGCCTTTTCGAAGACATAGATCATCGGCGCACCTAAATACATGGATTGCTCTCCCCTGGGCTGTTCGCCCCTATCGTCGCCTCTGAGCCCCCGCCTATACTCGCCAGCGAGGCCAGCCCCGGCGACTCGCCCGACAACTGGGTGGCAGGAGGAAGCGTCTGGGCAACCGAGCAAGCACCGCCGCCCAGGCCGCACTGACCGCGGGCCAACCCTCGCCCCACCGAGGTCCGCCACGGAGACCTTAGGTGGAGCTCCCTGTGGGGACACGGGCCGCTGAACTGGGTGGTGGATGACGCATGCGGGCGGTCCCACTGTGGCCTTCGGTGGAGCCCCCTGTGGGGCCACGAAACGCTGTACTGGGGGGGTGATGACGCATGCGGGCGGTCCCACTGGGGCCTTCGGTAGAGCTCCCTATGGGGCCACGAAACGCTGTACTGGGTGGTGGATGACGCACGCGGGCGGTCCCACTGGGGCCTTCGGTTGAGCTCCATATGGGGCCACGAAGCGCTGTACTGAGTGGTGGGTGACGCATGCGGGCGGTCCCACTGGGGCCTCCGGTAGAGCTCACTATGGGGCCACGAAACGCTGTACTGAGGGGTGGATGACGCATGCGGGCGGTCCCACTGGGGCTTTCGGTAGAGCTCCCTATGGGGCCACGAAGCGCTGCACTGGGTGGTGGATGACGCATGCGGGCGGTCCCACTGGGGCCTTCGGTGGAGGCTCCATATGGGGCCACGAACCGCTGGACTGGGTTGTGGATGACGCATGCGGGCGGTCCCACTGGAGCCTTCGGTGGAGCCCCTTTATGGGGCCACGAAGCGCTATACTGGGTGCTGGATGACGCACGCGGGCGGTCCCACTGGGGCCTTCGGTGGAGCTCCCTATGGGGTCACGAAGCGCTGTACTGAGTGGAGGATGACGCACGCGGGCGGTCCCACTGGGGCCTTCGGTGGAGTTCTTTATGGAGCCACGAAATGCTGTGCTGGGTGGTTGGATGACGCACGCGGGCGGTCCCACTGGGGCCTTCGGTGGAGCTCCCTAGGGGGCCACGAAAAGCTGTGCTGAATTTTGGATGGCGCATGCGGGCGGTCCCACTGGGGCCTTCGGTGGAGCCCCCTATGGGGTCACGAAGCGCTGTACTGGGTGGTGGATGACGCATGCGGGCGGTCCCACT
>CAUYUJ010016809.1:182500-195000 GCA_963575745.1 Prorocentrum cordatum
GATGGTGTACCGATGATGATATTGATGATGCTGTTGGTGACGATGATGCTGCTGATGATGATGGTGTCCCGATGATGTTGATGATGCTGTTGATTATGATGATGATGATGATTAAATGATGATGATGATGGTGTCCCGATGTTTTTGATGATGTTGACGATGACAATGATGGTGACCATGATGGTGTCCCGATGATGATGATGATGCTGATGGTGATGATGACGATGGCTGTGTGCCGATGATGATGATGATGATGATGATGATGTTGCTGACTATGATGAGATGATGATGGGGATGATGATGATGATGATGATGATGATGGCCTGATGATGATGGCGTTGATGATGATGACGATGATGATGATGACGACAGTGTCCCGATGACGATGAAAATGATGGTGTTGGTGATGATGATGATGATGATGATGATGATGATGATGACGTTGAATGTTAGATCGATTGCGATATCGGTAGTGAGATCGATAGTGAGACCGAATTTGAGATCGATTGTGAGATCGACAATCAGATCAATTGTGAGACCGAACGAATGAGATATATCGAGTGAGATCGATTGTGAGATCGATCGAGTGAGATCGATCGAGCGAGACCGATAGTGAGATGGATAGTGAGACCGATCGAGTGAGACGCTGCATCCTCCCCCCCCCGAACCTCCTTATCACCCGAAGGGTGGTCGTATATGGTAGATGTATATGTCTCTCTCTCTCTCTCTCTTTCCCTCTCTCCGAGAGAACGCGTTGCACGGGCGCTTGCCTTGGGAACATTCGGCGGCGCGTTTCAAACTGGAGGGTTGGCCCCCCCCCCCAACACTCGGCGCCGTCGATCAAAACCAGGGGGCCCCCCTCCCCTCCTAACCCCACCCCTCCCGAAACACCCTCCCCCCCTCCCAGGAGGGGGGGTCAAAACCCACCCCACCTCGGCGCCGGCGCCGACGCCGGCGCTAGCGGCCGCCAGCAGCGCCCACGGCGGGGACGCGGCGACGCTGCACCACCACAGCCAACACCACCACAACCACCACCACCACTCACCATCACCACCACCACCACAACAACGTCCACAAACCACCGCCACCACACAACCCACCACCACCACCACCACCACAAACCACCACCACACCACCACAACCACCACCACCTCGGATGCCCCAGTCGCCCGAGACATCCTCGGAGAACGACCCGAGTCCCAAAACCGTGCGTTGACCCCTAATCCCCACCGGCTCACCGCACGATGTGGTCACCACCCCTTTTGGGGAACCCCGAAATCGACGAGGAGGAGATCCCAACCGGCACGCGTGTAGGACCGCATGCTCGGAGACCGTCGGATGGAAACAGGGCGCGTCGAACACTGCGGCGGTGCGAAGTGCAGCGAGGCGGCGAGCGCGCAACCCACGCGGCCAGTGCGCCGGAGCGGAAAAAAGGCGTGCACCGCGGACCGAGCGGAAAAAAGGCGTGCACCTAAACGTTTTTACCTAACAGCGAAGACTGATAGGTTTCTAGTGGTGTCAAAAAAGAGCAGCAGATGACTCCACAGGGGGGTCCGGGCGGGACCCGGGGCGGCTGCCGCCGAAGCCCAAATCGCCTGGGACATCCTCGCAAAATCGCTCTTGGCGCTGCTAGAACTCCATTCCCGGCGTACATTTTGGATGCCCGGAGCCAACTGTAGGCCACTTCGTGGTCTTCGAATTCCCAGAACTCCATTCCCGGCGTACATTTTGGATGCCCGGAGCCAACTGTAGGCCACTTCGTGGTCTTCGAGTTCCCAGAACTCCATTCCCGGGCCACATTTTGGATGCCCGGAGCCAACTGTAGGCCACTTCGTGGTCTTCGAGTTTCCAGAACTCCATTCCCGGGCCACATTTTGGGTGCCCGGAGCCAACTGTAGGCCACTTCGTGGTCTTCGAATTCCCAGAACTCCACTCACTCCCGGGCCACATTTTGGATGCCCGGAGGCTGAGGCGCTGAGGCTGAGGCTGACGCTGAGGCTGAGGCTGAGGCTGACGCTGAGGCAGGCTGAGGCAGACGCTGAAGCCGGCTGATGCTCAGGCAGGCTGAGGCTGAGGCTGAGGCTGAGGCAGGCTGAGGCAGGCTGAGGCTGAGGCCGAGGCTGAAGGCAGACTGAGGCTGAGGCTGAGGCAGGCTGAGGCTGAGGCTGAAGGCTGAGGCTGAGGCTGAGGCTGATGCAGGCTGAGGCTGAGGCTGAGGCAGGCTGAGGCTGAGGCAGGCTGAGGCTGAGGCTGAGGCTGCGAGGCAGGCTGAGGCAGCAGGCTGAGGCTGAGGCAGGCTGAGGCTGAGGCTGAGGCTGATGCAGGCTGAGGGCCGAGGCAGGCTGAGGCCGCAGGAGTGATGCGGGAGCTGAGCAGGCTGAGGCTGAGGCAGGCTGAGGCTGAGGCTGAGGCTGATGCAGGCTGAGGCTGAGGCAGGCTGAGGCTGAGGCCGAGGCTGAAGGCAGACTGAGGCTGAGGCTGAAGCTGGCTGAGGATGAGGCCGAGGCAGGCTGAGGCTGAAACAGAGGCAGGCTGATGCTGAGGCAGGCCGAGGCTGAGGCTGTGACTGTGACTGCCGTTGCCGCTGCGACTGTCATCGCGAATGCGACTGCGACTGCGAGAACAGCAGAATTCTACAACTGGATTCTGATCTGAATCTTAAGGGGAATGCTTCCAGATATGTTTCTAGACATCGCTGTTAGGTTGCTTTGCCGGGATAATTTGTTGGTTTCGTTTTGTCGTTAGTTTTGCTCCGCCTGTTGTTCTGTACCTCCCTGCCAAAACTAGAAACAAAACACAGCCGGAGTCCAGCACAACAGCGTTTAGGTCCAGCCCTGGTGCAACCAGGTCCCGATGGGGGAGGGCCGACAAGCAGAGACCCGCAGAAGAGGCAGCCAAGCGTACCGAGGCAAGGTGCGCCGGCGGCACAGCAAGACCACGACGACCGCGACCATGACCACGACAGTGGACTACGGCGAAGACGCCGACGACAGCAGCCACGACGACGACGGTGTCCTCCTCCTCCTCCTCCTCCGGCTCCTCCTCGACCCCCACGACCTCGACACGACGGTGGCGTCGACGACAGCAACATCGACGACGACGACGACGACGACGACGACGACGACGACGGCGACGGCGACGGCGGCGGCGGCGGCGGCGGCGACGACCGACGTCGTCAGAGGCGGCGGCGGCGAGGCCGCCTCGGCGTGGAGTCGTCGGGGCTGGCCTGGCCGGCGGCCTCCGCCATCCCACCCGCGGTCGGCAGGTCTGGCGGGCCTGCGCGGGCTGAGTCTCGCCATGAAGCATGGTGGGCCTGTTTTTCCACCACCACCACCACCACCACCACCATGAGTTGGAGGGGGAGGGGGTCCTCCTCATCCTCCTCCTCATCTTCCTCCTCTTCGTCCTCCTCCTCCTCCTCGCCCTCCTCCTCCTCCTTCCCGCCATCCAACTTATGGTGGTGGTGGAAACAAGCCCATCAAAACAAACGGGTCTTGAGGGAACGGCCCCCGTCGCGAGCCCGCGCGCCATCGCGCGCTCCCGCGCGCTCCCGTGCGCGCGCCCGCGCGCGTCCACGCGCGCCCGCAGGCGCCCATGTGCGCCCGTGCGTGCTCGCGTGCGCCCCTGCGCGCGCACGCCCGCACGCGCCTACCCGTCCCCGCGCGCGCCCGGGTCCTGAGGCTTGTCGCAGTTGTCGGGCTCTCGGGGCCCTCCACGGGCCCTGGGACTGTCAAAAGCAGACGCAGGGTGAAGAACTGCTCCTCCTGGGGAGAGGCCCGGGGATCCAGGACCCGTTTCCCTCGGATGCGTTTCCCTCATGCGTCGTCGCCGTTGCGGGCCCCTGCAAGACGTTTCGGGTCGCGGGACTGTCGGAAATAGATCCTCGATGGCAGACTGACCAGGGTGGACACCTGGAGACGTCTGGGCCTCGATTTTCAGCGGACGTCGGCGCTTTCCGGAGGGACAGGACGAGGCGCAAGAGGGGGCGGCTGTGACGACGTCATCAGCAGCTCAAAAGATTTCTGAGCGTTCCTTGAGGTCCTGATCGCCACAGTTCCTCGGAAAACAAGCCACAGCGACCATGGGGGGGTCTGGGAGCAGATTCTGGGTGGTTTTAAGCCGGACGGTGAGGATGGCGACAACGGCTACGTCTGCGACGGCGGAGACGGCGGCGGCGGCGACAACGGCGACGGCGATGACCCTCGAGGATCGTTCGAGGATCGAAGCCATTGGCATTTTCGAACAACTTCTGGGTCCCCTGGGACCTCATACCCAGGCTAGATCCCACCCTGGCAAAAAACCGGGAGTCAATGTTTGACCCCCAGACCAGGCCTCTGGGCGTCGACGGCGACGAAGACGACAGCAGGGACGACGGTGGAGGAAAACGACGGCGGCGACGGCGGCGGCGACGATGGCGAAAGCGGCGGCGGCGGCGGGGTCGACGGGCCAGCGCAGGGGGCAAGGCTGGCGTTCGCTGGTCGCTGGTCTCTGGTCGTTGTCATCGCGGTCGCTGGTGCCTGGTCGCTGGTCGTGGTCGTCGTGGACGCTGGTCGCTTCGCTGGCCGTGTTCGTCGTCGTGGTCGCTGATCGTGGTCGCTGCAGCGTCGCTGGTCGCTGAGCGTCGGCCGTCGTCGGTGGTCGTTGGTCGCTGGTGCCAGGATCAAGAATCGAGGTTCGAGGCTGAAATGTGTGCATGGTTTGGGGTACTGTTGGATCTTTCTTGGCCTCTGAAAGCCTCCAGTGACAAGGTACCCCCAGAGACCTCCAGAAAGCCCGATGGTCCAATGGTAGACGACCTCGCGGGCGTCGCCAATATAGGCCCAGTCTGCTGGTCGTCGTATCTCATGCCGTCCCCCAGTCCCCTGGCCTCCCTCACTCCATCATCGCTCTCCCTCTCTGAGCTGGCTCCCTCCCCCCTCCCGACAGCAGGATGGACGAGGGAGGAGAATGACGTTGGAAGGAGGAAAAGGAGGAGGAGAAAGAGGAGTGATATAGTTTAAAGGACAAGGTCCCTGCCTCTGTCTCTAGCCCTGTCTCTGTGTCTCGGCCTGCACCCTCTCCCTCCCTTCACCCACCCAACCCTCCCTGAACCCACTATCCCACACACATCCTTCTCTCCCACCATCCGCCCCGTCACCCATCCCCTGTCCCCCCTCCCCCCTTCTTCCTCCTCCTCCTCCTCATCTTCCTACCGCCGCCGCCGCCGCCGCCACCGCCGCCTCCGCCTCCGCCTCCGCCTCTCCTCCCTCCTCCGCTTTCCCATCTGTTCCACATCCTTCTGCCTCATAGACAATTCCGCTTAATTTGAACACCAGACGTGTCGGTAGGGTTGGGCGAGCATTTCGCATGAAACTGCCTCCCCACGTATACCCGAGGCTTGTATTGCAGCATCGTCGATGCATATTGGATCTACTCTGGATCTCCTCCGCCTCCTCGACCTCCACGGCCCCCTCATCCCCTATCAAGGGTGCGACCAGCGGCCACGTGTGGCAGCATGGTCGGTGCCACTCATCCTGCAGCACGCGAACGTAGGATGGCGTGTGGAAAGAGGACCGCCTTTTTTTGCATAAGCCCGAATCAATTGGCAAGTGCCCTGTGTGGTCAGCATGATCCCGTGCTCCACCGCAGTATTGCACAGCGTGCGAGACCACGCGCGCCGAATCCCTCCCATAAGAGATGTAGTACGCGGCGAGCGCGGCGATCTGGACCAGGATCATTCCCAACCATCTTGCGGTGGTGGACACTCGTTTTGAAGAGACGGCGCCCCGCGTCTCCTCTCCTCTCCTCTCCTCTTTCCAATGGCTCTCTCATTGCTCCTTTCAATAGATGATTGTACATTTCTCTCATCTCCTACTCCCTCCTCCCTCCTCCTCCTCCGGCCCCTGCCTCTGCTCTGCATGTCCACTATTTCAGCGCAGCCCGGAATGGCGTTTCGTGACCCCATAGGGACCTCCACCCAAGGACTCAGTGGATGTGATCACATGCGTCCCGCGCCACCCAGTACGGCGCGTCGTGGACCCATACGGAGCTCCACTGTACGCCCCACTGGCTCTGATCACATGAGTTCCGCGCCACCAACTACGACGTTCCGTGGCCCCATAGGGACCTCCACCGAGGGCCCAAGCGGCTGCGATCACATGCGTCCCGCGACACCCAGTACGGCGCTTCGTGGCCCCAGAGGTGGCCCCACCGAAGGCCCCAGTGGCTGTGATCACATGCGTCCCGCGCCACCCAGTACGGCGCTTCGTGGACCCATACGGAGCTCCACCGTACGCCCCACTGGATCTGATCACATGAGTTCCGCGCCACCAACTACGACGTTCCGTGGCCTCATAGGGACCTCCACCGAAGGCCCGAGCGGCTGCGATCACATGCGCCCCGCGACACCCTGTGCGGCGCTTCGTGGCCCCATAGGGACCTCCACCGAAGGCCCGACTGGTTGTGATCGCATGCGCCCCGCGCCTCCCATTACGGCGCTTCGTGGTCCCATAGGGACCTCCACCGAAGGCCTAAGCGGCTGTGATCACATGCGTCCCGCGCCACCGAGTACGGTGCTTCGTGGCCCCATAGGTGGCTCCACCGAAGGCCGCAGTGGCTCTGATCACCTGCGCCCCGCGCAACACAGGACGGCGCTTCGTGGCTACATAGGGACCTCCACCGAAGGCCCCAGTGGCTGTGATCACATGCGTCCCGCGCCTCCCAGTACGGCGCTTCGCGGCCCCATAGGTGGCTCCACCGAAGGCCGCACTGGCTATGACTACAAGCGCCCCGCGCCTCCCATTACGGCGCTTCGTGGCCCCATGGGGACCTCCACCAAAGGCCCAAGCGGCTGTGATCACATGCGTCCCGCGCCACCCAGCACGGCACGTCGTGGCCCCATAGGTGGCTCCACCGAAGGCCCCAGTGGCTGTGATCACATGCGTCCCACGCCACCCAGTACGGCGCTTCGCGGCCCCATAGAGAGCTCCACCGTACGCCCCACTGGCTCTGATCACATGAGTTCCGCGCCACCCAGCACGGCGCTTCGTGGCCCCATAGGGACCTCCACCGAAAGCCCAAGCGGCTGTGATCACATGCGTCCTGCGCCCCTCCGCTTTTTTCCGCCATAGCACTCACGCGTTTCTTGGCCCCATACGGAGCTCCACCGAAAGCCCCATTGGCGACGTTCGCTTGCGCCCCCCTGCCAGTTCGGCGTACCCCTCACGCGTTTCGCGGCCCTATACGGAGCTCGACCGAAAGCCCCAGTGGCAACTTCGCATGGCGGCCCCGCTCCATTTCGGCACATCCCTCACACGTTTCGTGGCCCCATATGGAGCGACTCCGCAGATCCCATGCCCGCATCCCCCATGTCGGCACACCATTTACACGCTTCATGGCCACATAAGGAGATCCACCGAAGGCGATACCCACGAAGGCGATACTCACAAGTGCATATGGTTGGGCCCTTCGCCAAGATAACTGTCTTCCAGCATGCCGAGAGGGATGCTCCTTCCCCTCCTGACGCGGTGTGGCTGGATCTCCAAGACGCCCTCCACACGCGACCGGGCGCCTGGTGCTGCCTGGCCTGGGGGGGGGACGGGGGCGCCACCGTGCCCACGCCGACGGGCCTCGAGTACTTGCGGCGGCTGGCTGGCAAATGGTCCAAGGCTGGAGGCCGTGCTGCAGTCGGCCGTTCAGCCTTTCCCCGTCGACGAAGGGAGGGTAGCCTCAAAGCAGCCGCGTCGCCTGCCGCCAGCCGCGGCGGCCTCCCTTCAGCCACCAGTATCATCCTCTTCCTCTTCTCCTTCTCCCTCTTCCTCTTAATCTCAATCGCATTACTCCTCGTCCTCCTCCTGCTTCCTCCACCTCGTCTCCGGCGACTCCCATTCCCCACCTCCTCCTCCCTCTCCCTCTCCGACGACGGCGTCGACGACAACGCAAGGTCATCGTGCCACCTGGGACGCCAGAGTGCCTGCTGCCGTCCGGAGCGCCCACCAGCGTGATCACGTTGGTGTCTGGGGGGCGGGCTCTGACAGCCCTAGTCCGCCCTTGTCATCCCTCGCCTTCCGTTTCCTCCCTCCTCCTCCAACCTCCTCCTCTTCCTCCCTGCCCTCCTCATCCTCATGACCACCACCACCACCACCACCATCACCATCACCATCATCCCACCATCAGCATCAGCATCATCATCCTCATCAGCAGCAGCATCACCAACATCATAGTCATCATCATCATCATCATCATCATCATCATCATCATCATCATCATCATCATCATCATCACCATCAGCATCACCATCACCAACATAATCATCATCACCATCATCATCATCAGCATCATCAGCATCAGCATCATCATCAGCAGCATCAGCATCATCATGAGCATCATCACCATCATCGTCATCAGAATCATCAACACCATCATGTTCAGCATCATCATCATCGACAGCATCAGCATCAGCATCAACAACAGCCGCATAAGCTCAAGCATCTTCATCATCAGCATCATCACCACCATCATCATCAACAACATGATCCTAACCATCACCGTCAGCAGCATCAGCATCATAGCCGTATTCATCCATCGTCAACAACATCAACACAAACATCAACATCATCATCAACATCAACGGCATGACCATCCGTATCATCATCAGGAGCATCCTCGACATCAGCATCCTCGACATCATCTAACTCAAGAGCATCATCATCGTCAGCAGTATCAGCATCATCATCAACAGCATCATCATACACTTTAGCATCAGCAGAATTAGCATCATGATCATCGTCATCATCAACATGATCTCCATTCAACCTAAGAAGCAGCATCATCATCAGCATCAGCATTACCATCACAATCATGAACACCATCGGCAGTCTATGAATACTCAGCCTCACCATCACAAGCAACATCACCATCATGGTTATCGTCATCATAATGAAATTCGTCATCATCGTCACCAGCATCATCGTCGAACTCAACTTCCATGACCCCTACCATCAACAAAACAGACGGCACCATCAGTATCATCATCATCAGCAACACCATCACTAGAACCATAATCAGTATCATCATCAATATCATCACTATCATCATCATCAGCAGCAGCATCAGCATCATCAGCATCCTCCACATCATCATAGCTTGAGCGGCATCATCATCACCAGCATCAAAACCAGCATCATCATCAGCGGCATCGTCATCAGCATCCCTCAGCATAATTATAATCAGCAACATCTATGTCATCTGCATCAGCATCATATACTCCTCAGCATCAGCAGCATTAGCAACATCATCATCAACAGCGTCAACATCAACATCACACTCACCATCGCCGTCAACCGCCTAATCAGCATCATCCTCAGCATGAGCATCATCATCAGCATTATCAGTATCATCATCATCCGAATCAACATCATCATCATCATCCGATTCAACATCATCAGCATCATCAGCATCATCAACATAATCGTCATCAACATTATCAGCAACATCATCATCATCATCAGCATCAGCAGCATCATCAGCATCATCACCAACATCACCAGCACCACCTGTACAAACACCAGCACCATCACACGTTCCATGTGCTTACTCAAAATCATCATCATCATCAGCAGCAGCAGCAGCATCAGCAAACTCAGATTCCATGACCCCCACCATCATCACAACAGGCAGCAACACCATCATCGCCACCACTAGCACCATACTCAACATCGTCATTAACATCATCAGCATCGTCATTCGCGTCATCATCCTCATCAGCACCACCACCCTCATCTTCATCATCATCAGCATCCTCCTCATCATCATCACCAACCACCATCACCGACAACATCCCCACCATCATATAATCATCATCACCTACCCGCACGGTTATCGGAATCGCAATTTCTCTGCAACAGCCACGACTGCGCCTCCACACACACACACACACACATACACACACACGCCTGCATTAGACAGAGCCTCGCCTCGTCGCAAATCCTAGATGTGTCCGCTGAGCCGTGTGCGCGGTTCGCCTGATGTCCATCCACCATGTACGACCCAAAGCTCATTCGGTTCCCAATTGCCACACTGATAGATTGACTGTCGCCGCATTGCCGCGCGCATTCGTCATAAAACATTGCAGTATGATGGATGGGTTGTGCCTTTCAGCGTGTGGTCGCGGCCTGAGCGCGGCTCCCGTTCGTCGCAAAGGCTCCCAGCATGTTAGTCCGAGGGCGGTGTCGCTTCAACATAGAACGCTCGCTTGACATGGCTTCACAACTACTGCCCTATGTGCGAACTCTTTCACACTTTACATGGAGGAAGGGCAGCTCATGCTCAAAACGGAGCTCTCGGTATACGCGTCCGTCAACTGGTGTGGTCCCAACTCGTTCCTCAGCACAATCACTTATCAAAACGGAGTTCTCGCCTGAACGACAGGTCCGCGGGGCACTCGCCTTTCAACGAAGGTGCCCCCCACCACGAAAAGGAATGCATGTAGGGACTTATGAGAAGGGGACTTGGAACGGGAGGGTGTGCTACAGAATCGGTGATGCATCCTGGGCTTCCTCTGGCCACCTTCATATCCTCATCATGATCCGCATCCCCACGTCGTCACCATCGTCGTCGGCCTCCTCCTCCTCCTCGTCCTCCTCCTCCTCGTCCTCCTCCTCCTCCTGCTCCTCCTCCTCTCCCCATCATCCTCCTCGCCCTCCCCCATCGTCTCTTCCTTGATGATCATTCCTCATAGCATCCCCCCTACCACCCACTGTGTCCTCCTCCTCCTCCTCCTCCTCCGCCTCCCCATCCCCATCATCCTCCTATTCGTGTCCCGCGTTCCCCTTGCGCCACTCCCCGTCCCTCTCCCCCTGCTGTTCATACCCATCATCTGTCCCCCCTCTCCCCACCTCGCTCCCATGATACGCCACCCAGTCCTCCGCTTCTTTTTTCGCATCTTCCTCCTCAGCCCACGCACCGCCCGCTGGGTCAGACAGGACCGTGGCCGAATTATCGCGAATTGTC
Organism: Prorocentrum cordatum; assembly: GCA_963575745.1. Lineage (NCBI taxonomy): Eukaryota > Dinophyceae > Prorocentrales > Prorocentraceae > Prorocentrum > Prorocentrum cordatum. Next base: position 193,490 of record CAUYUJ010016809.1, read on the forward strand.
AAACTCAGGGCTCCATGTAGTTTTCACCACGTTGCTTGCATCGCATAGCTTACACCATGTAGCTTGCACCGCGTATTCCACGACACATAGCTTGCACCACATTGCTTGCATGGCATCGCCTACACTACATACGTTGCACTACACAGCTTACACCTCGCAGCTTGCATCACATAGTCGACACATCCTCTGAGCAATAACGTCTCGTGTTTGGGTCCACACTGGCAAACACAGCTTGTCTAGACAGGTAACGCCAGTCGCGTCGTCCCCTGGCGGGTCGTTCGGGGATGCCTAGGCGCGGGTCCTTCCACTCGTTTCTTCCCTTTCCCTCCATCCTGCTGGTTCTGCTTGGAGGAAGGAGATGAAATGATTAATCGCTCTCGCCGTCGCAGATTGTGATGGCCAAGAGCGTTGCGACTGATGGGCGGCCGACGCGCTTCTCTCCGCACGCGACTCCCAGTCATAAATCTGATGATAAACGCAGCAATGGGACTACCCGGCGCAACGGCGGAATCAGGGTAGAAAAAGTCTTGGTCGCGAGAACCCAGCCGTTCTTCAGAGGCGAGCTGAGGCCTCTGAAACTCAAGCAGGGCGAGTTCGGCTTCAGGGCCCGCCCCCCCTTCACGCAAACCTGGAGGTGCCCAGAAGGTTCTCGAGGTTGCCAGAGGGGAATGGCCACGACGTACGAGGATGAAGGGATGGGGAGACGGAGGAAAATGAACAGGAAGAGGAGGAGGAGGAGGAGGAGGAGGAGGAGGAGGAGGAGGGGGCCCCCGGGTCACGTCACGATCCGTGCCGGCACTGTCTGGGAATTAACCGTGCTTACACATTCCCCGACGGACTCGGCGCGAATCGTGCCGTGACTGGTTTCCGCCCCCCCCCCCGACGTGTCGGTCACGCCCGTTATCGCCAAGGGATACAGAACGGTGTCATGCTACACGCTGTGCGATGGAAAATGATCCCAGGTCGAGGGCCCACGGCAACAGCCCCCCAGATGGGATGGGGGGGGGCGACGACGACGACGACGACGACGACGACGACGACGACGACGACGACGACGGCGGCGGCGGCGGCGACGGCGACGGCGACGGCGACGGCGACGGTGACGGCGACGGCGACGGCGACGACGACGACGACGACGACGACGACGGCGGCGACGACGACGACGACGGCGACGACGACGACGACGACCACGACGACGACGGCGACGGCGACGGCGACGACGGCGACGACGGCGGCGACGACGACAGCGACGACAACGGCAACGAAGGCGGCGGCGACGACGGCGACGACGACGACGACGGCGACGACGACGACGGCGGCGCCGACATCCTGAGCCCTCCGACGACGACGACGGTGGCGGCGACGACGACGACCTGGTGAGCCCTCCTGGAGCATCAAAGTACCACGCCACACACGCCACACGCACCATACAACAACACACCCACAGGGGGGAGGGGGGGACCATCGTGGGGGGGGGCGATGCCATCAGCATGATGGTTTTGAGGGGGGGA
>CAUYUJ010016809.1:200000-202500 GCA_963575745.1 Prorocentrum cordatum
CATCATCATCAACAACATCATCATCATCGGGACACCGACGGGACACCGACGGGACACCACCGGGACACCACCGGGACACCGGCGGGACACCGCGCGCCACCGGCCGCCCAGTGGAGAATCATTTGGTCCGGCAGCGCCTCAGCCACAGAGGACACCACCGGGACACCGGCGGGACACCGCGCGCCACTGTCCGCCCGGTGGAGAATCATTTGGTCCAGCCGCGCCTCAGCCACAGGAGACTTTCCTCTCGCCCGCCCACGCAGCTTCGCCTCGCCCGCACGCACGGCACGCACGAACACGAAACCGAAATCGATTTCCCGGTAGGGGGGCTCTCCGTTCCACTTCGATCTCACCCCCTCACCTCCGATCACGATCGATCTCACTATAGGTCTCACTATCAATCTCTCACTATAGATCTCACTATCGATCTCACTATCGATCTCATTATCGATCTCACTATCGATCTCACTGTCGATCTCACCACGGGACACCACGGGACAACGACAGGACACCGGCGGGACACCAGCGGGACACAAGCGGGACACCGGCGGGATACCGAGCGCCACCGGTTGCCGGGCGGAGAACCTTTTGGTCCGGCCGCGGCCCAGCCACGACGGGACAGTGGCGGGACACCAGCGGGGCACCCGCGGGACACCGCGCGCCGACGGTTGCCGGGCGGAGAACATTCTGGTCCAGCCGCGGCCCAGCCACAGGAGAATTTCCTCTCCCCCGCCCACGCAGCTTCGCCTCGCCCGCACGCACGGCACGAACACGGTAGGGGGACTCTCCGTTCCACTTCGATCTCACCCCCCAACCTCCGATCATCATCATCAGCATCATCATCATCATCATCATCATCATCATCATCATCATCATCATCATCATCATCATCATCATCATCATCATCATCATCATTATCAACATCATCATCATCATCATCATCAGCAGCAGCAGCATCATCAGAAGCAGCATCACCCTCATCATCCTTCCCCCTCCTCCGCCTCCTCCTCCTCCCTTCCTCGCCTTTATATTGACTCATCCCTATCGCGCCACGAGGCTTGTCGGAAGGGCGCGCCAGGCGTTTCGCATGAGGTTTCCTTGGCTCTTGCCTAAGCACTGCGCTCAGTTGTCTCAAACAAATGCCCTCGGATTGAGGGCGGACGGCTTTCGAAACGTGGTTCTTGCCCTAGCGCCGCGCACATTCGTCTGAAAAACTTGTAGGAGCTCCACGGATTGAGGGCGGGTCGTTTTCAACATGTGATTCTCTCCTTAACGAACGTTTGCAAGAGCTCAAAGGATTGAGGGCGGGTCGTCTTCAAACTGTGTATCTTGCCTGAGTGCAGAGCAGATTCGCCCTAAAATCACGCAGGAGGTTCACGGATTGAGGGTGGTTCGGTTTCAATATGTGGCTCTCGCCTTAGCGCCGCGCACATTCGCCTCAAAGCATGCATGAACGTCTTTGCATGGTAAACGTGCCAGAATTTGTGCTTTGGATCGGTTCAGGATTGCCAGGGCGCAGCAGTTACGCTGATTCGCGGTGTTGAGGTCACAGGAATGGTGTTCTGCCACGGCTCAGGATCGTCAGGGCGCAACAGTCAGGTTGATCCGTGGCGTTGAAGCCCCGAGAATGGTGTCATGGCACGCTTCACGATTTTCAAGCGGTTGTCTCCCAACGGGGCACTTGCATCAGTGGAAATGGAACCTTGTGGGGGGCTATGAAGAGGGAGCTTGGAGGGAGGGTGTACTCCAGCATCCTTGATAAGTCGGCCTCTCCCTCCTCCTCCTCCTCCTCCTCCTCCTCCTCCTCCTCCTCCTCCTTGGTCTCCTCTTTTTCATTATTCCCCTCGTGCTCCCCGAAGGGTTTCCACAGTGGGGGAACACATAGTCCGAAAGCTTGGCCGAGTTCTGGCCCCACAACTTTCGACCACATAGGTGCTTCCAAAAGGCAGGAGGCGCGATGATTCGCCGTAGGCGCCTTCGATTGTCGCGACCGTGCCTGCACAGCGTGTGCGTGTTAGAATGCGTGTCTCTTGTATGTTGTCTGGGAGATTCTGTAGAGCTTTACGGGACCCCCCCGAGCCCAAGAGGGCCTCAAGAGGGCCTCAAGACACCCCAAAAGGCCTCCAAGAAAGCCCGAGAGAGCTCCGAGAGGCCTTCCTGGAGAGCCCGAGGGAGGCCAACATCATTGATGTTCCTCAAATGTTTGAAGGATGTTGACATTCTCGTCTGTTCTGCTTTCCGCACAACCAGCCAAGACGGGCCAAGAGGCTTCCAAAAGGCAACAAATATAGCTCCAAGAGAGCCCAGGAGGTCCCCAAGAGGGCCCCAAGTCGGCCCAAGATGACCCAACGATCACCCAAAGAGCTCCCGAGGAGGGCCCAGAGACGGCCGTGAACCGCTCCAAGAAAGCAATCGGACTGCCCAGAGAGGCCTCTTGGGCTGCCTTCGGCGGTCGGAAATCCGAACACGTTAGAACGCCAAACCTCCAAAAACGCAGGCT
>CAUYUJ010016809.1:207500-230000 GCA_963575745.1 Prorocentrum cordatum
GCACAGGCACAAAAAATTGCCTAGCCTAGGCACAGGCTACATGCGACGCCACGCGGGCGGGGGCGCCGCTATGGGCCCGCCGCACTACAGAACGCAGCAAGTAGACAATGTGGCATGTACTCACGCGGCCTGTCGGGGCCCTGGAACCTGCTGGGCATTACTCCCCAGGCCTGCTGGCCTGTTCCCTGCGCGATGGCGGCGAAGACCTGCGACGGCAGCGCCCGCGCCTCCCCGCCGAGGTCGCCACTGCCCCCCGCCTGCCCCGCGGGCCCAAAGATCTGACGCTCAAGGTCTTCACCGAGGGCCACGTTCAGGGCTGCAGCGCTTGGGGCCTGCTGCGGGAGCGAGTCCGTCCGCGGCGGCGGGTGCGTCGGCGGCGGCGGCACATCAGGGGGCGCCGTCGGCGGCGGCGGCGGGGGGCCCATGATGGCCGCGGCCTCTGGCGGGACTCCAGCTGGCGGCGGTGGCGGGTCCTCGCCGCCGCGGGCCCCGCTCGCCGGTGGGGCGCCGGCGCTGCGAGCGGGGGCGGCGCGCGGGGCGGCCCCTGTACCACCCCCGCCGCCCGAGAGGCTGCCCCCCTTCAGGTTGTGGCGGCGCTCGTAGAGCGCCAACTCCCTGCGCGCCATATCCAGGCGCTCCCTCTTGGCTTTGTTCCGCGCCTTCTTGCTGTAGCCCGCCCACTCAGGGTCGTTCAGTCCCCAGGCGACCTGCGCGTAGAGGTCGGTCCACTCGAACGTGGGCAAGCTCTCCCAGGTGAGCCCCTCCATCAGCACATAGTGGCCCTCCCACTGTGCCTGGTGCGGAGCATAGCGCTTGAAGACGGCGCCAACCGCCAGCGGCTCAACCTTGGGCAGGTACCTCAGGAGGTCCACCGCGTTGACCACTGAGACCCCATCCTTCTTGAGCTTGTCGTAGCGCAGCAGTGCCTTCAGGTCGCGGATGTCCTCCTCGGGATGCTCCGCGTGCATGTAGTACGCGTGTGGCGGATCCGACTCCTCCTCTATGAACTCGACGCAGACACCATAGGAGGTCGAGTAGGGCGCACCGCAGTGGCAGTACCAGCGCTGGCCCGTCTCTCCCGCTGCCCCCTGGGCGCATGAGAGCAGCTGTGACCAGCGATCCGAGCGGATCACCGAGCAGCACCCCCTGGGATTATCCCAGGTCTTGTTGGCCGCGCACTTGTAGTACATGTTGAACGTGAAGCCCTTGCCACGGTAGAACTGGTCCGTATAGTCGCCCATGCGGCGGTAGGCCTCCTGCGCCGCGGCGTTGCCCTGGCACTCCTCCTTCCAGGCACGTTTGTGTCCCAGGTGGGCATCTGCGATCCCCGAGGCTTCCAGGAGACCTCTCTTCAGCCTTCCCACATCCACCTCCGCCTCCTCGTTCAGCGCGTCGAGCCACTTCTGGACTCCGCCCTGCGCCTCGGTGCCCCTCACCATGTCCTCCTTCATTTCCAGGATGGGCCCCAGGCCGCCCAGCACGCGGGCGCGCATGGTCTCGAATTTGAGGACGCCGTGGGCCCGCGCCATGCGCTTCAGCGACTTCTTGGATAGACCGAGCCGCAGCAAGGGCTCGATGTCCGTTACCTCCTTCACGGTCTGGACCTCGGTCAGCTGGAGCCCCTGGTCCTCCGCGCCCACGTCGGGCCGAGGGTCGTTCTCCTCATCACTGGGAGGTTCTTCCTCGAGGGGCGGGGGCGGCGCGCGGGGCGGCCCTGGCACCACCCCCGCCTCCCTCGCCATCGGGCGGCCCGCCTCCCTCGCCACTTCTTCCGTGGCTGGGGGGGGGGCCTGCACTCTCGGGGTCGATGCCCACCCCCACGCCCTCCGTTGACCTCCGCAGGGCAAGCACGCCTTCCTCTGAGAGCGCGAACCCCACCAGGACGCCCATGCCCTCCTTGATGTAGTCGAAGCTCGCACGGAACTTCGCCACCCGCTTGGCGGCATGGTCAATGGAGCCTGGGCCCTTGTTCGCGCGCGCAGCGCGCGTCACGGCCTCGTGCTCGGAGATGCCCTGCGTCGTTGCCACGCAGTTCGAGCACATGCACAGCTTGTACTGCCCCTCTTTGCCCCTCCTCAGATCGGGGTATGTCTCGTTGTGCTCTTTGGCTTCCGCATAGCGGCGCATCTCCGCACAGCTGAGCTCGTCCACGTACTCCACCGCCATGATCTTCCAGTCGTCCAGCGCCGCGCACCTCCGACACCAGCCCAGGCGTTGCGGCGGGGCCCAGTACGCGCACATGCAGTGGACGTAGCCCGCCTCAGCGTAGTCCTCCTCCGTCATCATCTCTACGTCTTCGAGCGCGGCTGGTGCGCCGTCGCTCGGCTGGGGGGCCTGGCCGTAGACGGCTTTGTTGCTGCGTCGGCGGTGGCGCTTGCCTCCACGGCCGCTGAGGGCTCCCGTGGTCGCAGCACTCGGGGCCTCGCTGGCGGCCCCGTCGCCCACGGCGCGCTCCGCGCCTGCCTCGCTGCGCGCCCCACGGCCGACATGGCCGCCCACAGCATGCCCCCTCAGCTGAAGGTTGTGGAGCGCGAGGGTGAGCGCGTCCAGCCCGCGCCGCTGCTCTGCGGTGAAGTCGGCATACGTGGCCGCCGCCGCTAGGGCGGCTGATGTCACTGGCACCACCGCCGATGCAGGACGGCAGAAGAGGAGGCGGGAGCGAGCGAGGGGAGGCGTCTGGACAAAAAGGTTGCACGGGCACCCCATTTGACCTGGCTGGCCATATATAAAACAAGTGGCACGTGCGCCACGGCCCTTGCACAAAAAGGAAGGGGGAGGAGGAGGAGGTGGAGGGGGGGGGGAAGAGGGGGCCAGACATCGCAGAAGGAGCGAACAAACAGGGTCGCAAGAGGAGGTTCAGAGGGCGAGCTCGAAGAGACGCCAAGGGGCGCCCCCCGCAAGATGGACCCAAAGACCTTCAACAGGTTCCCAGGAAGCCCCCAACAGACACCCGAGAAGCCTACAGAGGGTTCCAAGAGAAGGCCTCCAGGGTCCAAGGAGGGCCGGAAGAAATTACTCTGGTGACCTAGCTGTTGGAGGCTCGCGGTGCAAAGTGCGTTGCGGCCTTGTGCTGGGAACGCTTGTCTACGGCAGGCGTTTTGCACACAGTCTGTCGGGTGTATTCTCAGGGGCCGGCTATGCGCCACTTGAATAGGGGCCTCTCCCACAGTCCAGACTTCCGGCCCGAGCCGTTTCGCTCGCTCACACCGGAGCGCTCAGGAGCGGGGAGGCCCCATTGGGGGGGCGCCGGGGGCCACTGGGGGGCGCTGAGGAGGTCCCACGGGGGGGGGGGGGGGGGCAGGGAAGGCCCCACTGGGGGGCGCTGGGGGCCACTGGGGGGCGCTGGGGAGGTCCCACTGGGGGGGGGGGTGAGGGGCGCGTCGCGAAAAATAAAATCGTCGGGGCGGAGGGGGCACTGGGCGCGGCTGGGGGGGGCCCACTGGGGGGCGCTGGAGACCACTGGGGGGCGCTGGGAGCCACTGGGGAGCGCTGGGGAGGCCCCACTGGGGGGGGAGGGGTGCGTCGCGAAAAATTAAATCGTCGGGGCGGAGGGGGCACTGGGCGCGGCTGGGGAGGCCCCACTGGGGGGCGCTGGGGGCCACTCGGGGGCGCTGGGGAGGTCCCACTGGGGGGGGGGGGGTGCGTCGCGAAAGATAAAATCGTCGGGGCGGAGGGGGCACTGGGCGCGGCTGGGGGGGCCCGACTGGGGGGCGCCGGGGACCACTGGGGGGCGCTGGGGAGGTCCCACTGGGGGGGGGAGGGGTGCGTCGCGAAAAATTAAGTCGTCGGGGCGGAGGGTGCGTCGCGAAAAATAAAACGGTCGGAGCTCTAGACACCCTGTGCAAGAGAATAACGGCAAGTAAGACGCACGCGGATACGAATTCACCCTAAATCGCATCACCGGAGACGGGGGGGGGCTGGGAGGAGGAGGAGGAGGAAGAGGAGGAGGAGGAGGGGGCAGAGAAGCACTGCAGGCACACGAGACGCCCAAGACAAGGCAAAAACGAATGCGAGACTCAGAACACGAACGCGGCAAAGACCCCAAGCCACGGCGTAGACGGAGGCCAGCAAGTAGCCCGTGCGAAGGTGTTGAACATCATGCAGTAGTAAAGAAAGATGCAGGAGAGGAACGCGAAGGTCAAGACGAACGGGAGGAAAGGCTCCAAATGGCGGCGACCATGCGGCGGAGCGGCGGGCCCCTGCCCGCCGCGTCTGTCATGGCTTGAACCCGCACATCACTCGCGACTGTCGCTTGCTCATGCCGGGCGGCATTGATAGCCGTGAATGTCGCATGCAGACGCAAGGCACGAAGCGCCATCTGCGAAGTATCACGCAGACCACTCATAAGAAGAAAACCGCGAAACCGGTCCTCGGCGAGGACCAGCGCCAGTCGGAATCGGCCCCCCGCCAGCCGCACCATCGCCCGCCCCGCAGCCAGGGCAGCAACGCGCCGCGCGGAGACCGGGGACAGCACGCGCCCAACCGCCCAGAGCTGCCTTGAGAACAGCTGCCCACGCGCATGGACACACCACTGGTCCAAGACGCCGGAGTACGATTTCAAGCCGCTGGACACGACGGCCAAGACGAACGGGAAGACACCACCGATCCAGCCGACGTCGAAAATGACGATGAACATCAAAAGCGGCCAGCCTCCTCAGGAGCTGGCTGCGCGTCCTCTGCCAAAAACAACCAGCCGCAGCTCCTCCCGCTTCCAGGGCCGGCGGCGCCCCCCTCTGCTGCGAAAGGAAACCCGCCGACGGGAACATTTGCATGCGCGGCGCAGTCAATTCGACGAACATGCCGCCTCCGACCCCTTTTCCCGCGCCCTCGCCCTCTCGCGCGTCTCGCGGACAAGGCCGCCCCCGGCCAGCGCGCCCATGGCGGGGCGGAAAGGAGGCCGCGTGTCCAGCGATGCCGAAGGCGCCCCAAGCACGAGCCTCCGCGGCGATGGCGGCCCAGATCTCGCCGGGCCCCCGCGGGAACAACGGTGCGATCGCTGATTTCTTGGCGCGGAATCTCAAGCGCGACGCGAATTCGCGCTCGCCAGAAATAATCTCCAACTGCCCAGCCAGTGCCATATGAGTCAAGACGGGTGCGACGTCGCCCGCGTCGGCCCCGATCAGAACCCCCTTTCGCCGGGCGGCGAGCCTGGCGGATCACGGCGTCGGAAACGATTAAAAGCAGGAGCGGCGAGATTGGGCATCTTTGTCCAGCCCCTTGCGGCGGCCCCGAATCCTTTGGCCCGCGGCGCCGCGGAGAAGGCGGACGCAGAAGTTGTCGCCGCGCAAGACGGACACACACTGCCGCACCCACTGGGGCCACCCCCTACTGTTTCCAAATCGCGCCGGATGAATTCCAGGCCGACGCTGGGGAAGGCCGCCTCGAAGTCCAACGACGCAACCACCGGGTTGCCCTGAGATGCGGCGCCGTCCAGCATGCCATCTTCGACGTCCATAGTACGTTGGCGATCATGGGGCGGCCGCTCGGGGGCCCGCGCCGCCCCGCCGCGCCAGCGAGGCCCCGGGGGCCGCGACGGGCTCGATGCGCAAACGCACGGCACCGCCAAAGATGCGGCCGTCGGCGTCGGCGACGCTGGGGGGCGCAAGCCGCGCGGAGAAAAAACCTCGGCGCCGCCTGGGAGCGCGGGCAACGCCCCCGGGCACCCCCACCACGAGGCCCTCATTGAAAAACGCCCCTTCCGCCCTCATCCTGCCCGGGCCGCCGGGGGCCACCGTCGAGAAGAATGGCCTGTCTCGAAGGGCAATGGCGCGGAGGGGGGCGTTCCGGGTAGTTCAGGGGCAAATGCCGGGCATCCTCGCGCAGCCACGTCGTCGCGATTCCTTCGTCCGCGTCGCGCCGCCAGAACGTTCGTTCCCAGTGGTCCCGAATCAACCGCGGCATCTCCCCGGGGTCAGCGGCGGCCTCGCCGGACGGTGCGCCCATCGCAAATCGCCGGCATCTGCGACAGGGGGCGAGGCGGCGCGCCAGACGTCGATTCCCGCGCGTCTGGCGCGCCGCGCGGGCAGGGCCCAACCCCCGAAGGTCCCAGCGCAGGCCGCTGAGTTCCTGCATGGCGAAATCCCGTTGAGAGTCCGCGATGCGACGCCGCGACAGAGCCAGCCGCGGGCCGGCCGGGGAGGAGAAGTCGCGCAGATTTCGCGCCTAGTCGCCACGCAGCGGGCAGCGCTCCAGCCAGCGCGAGACGCAGGGAACGCCCGCCCCCGAAGCACGGAGGGACATCATGGAGACGCGACGCGGCCTGCGGCGCCCCCCCTACCCGCGCGGGCCCGCTCGGCAAGACGCGCGGCCTGCTCGAGCATCTGCAGCTCGGAGATGGCCGAGGCACCGGGGCGGTCGCGCATAGGATGGCATGCCAGCCCGCGACGCCTGCCGCGGCCAATCCGGGTGGCCCAGCGCGCGGTCGCAGACGGGCCGCTCCGCGTCACCGCCGACCTCCGGGAGCCACTTCCCCACGCCGAGCGGGCGGTGGCGGGGGGGGGCGGGGCGCCAGTGGAGGGCGGCGCGCGAGAAGGTTCTGCCCAAGCACTCGGCGCCGCATTGGTTGGAGCGCACGCGGTCGAGGCGAGGCCGGGAGTTGGGAAGGGCCTCGCGCATCTCGAAGTAGGGCGCCCTCAAGGATCGAAGCCTGCCTCGATCACGCCACCCACGCGCGCCGAGTCCCCAGCGGGGAAGTATTCGCCGAGGGGATGTCCAGACAGTCGCGCGAGCCCGATGGGCGAAGGACAACAGCGCTGCCTGGGAAGACCACCTCGAAGCGCACGACGCCGTCGAAGAGCTTGGGCAAGGCGCCCTTCGGCGCGACCCCGACGCTGGCGCTCGCCGCAGAAGGGCCCGGAGACCAGCGGGGCGAGCAACCAGGCGCATTCCGCCACGCCCTGCAGTTGTCAGCTGCACTGTGGGTCTCCGACCAGCAGCCGATGTCGCGCGAGGCCATCAGCTGGCGCACCCGCCGCGAGCGGTCTCGTTGCTGGACGGGGTCCACGGTGAAGATCGCCTGGATACTCCAAGAGACCGCGGGCAGCTTCCCGGCATAATGGCCCGCGGGGCTCGCGCACTCTCGGGCCCGCCCGCCGGGTCGCAAGGGGGCGGGCGGGGGGGGGGGCGGGGCCGACCCCGATCACCCTTTGGACGGCCTCGTTGGTGCAGGACGTGACGAGGGGCGTCGCGATCGAGCAGAGCAGCTGCATCGCCGTCACGCACCTGCTGGAGACGATGCAGATGAATAGCAGGAGCGCGCGGCCTCAGCCGCGGGAGCGGCGACCATCGCGAGGAGGAAGAAGAGGAAAAAGACCGCAATGACAAGGAAGGATAAGTCGAGGTCATGCAGCCAGCGAGCGGCGCCATCGGCGTCAACCATCCGAATTCCATGCGCGACCCGCTGCGGGGCGGGCGCCCGGGGATCCTCTAGAGCACCCGGCCCCCGTTTCCCGCCAGGGAGGCCGCGTCCAGCAGGTCGGTCGCCATGGACAGCGACCGTCCGCCAGTCGCCCCCCACCTGAACCATCTGGCCTCGGAGCGCCTCGCAGACCTGCACGACCTCCTCGCGGCTGCCGAGACGCGGCGGGCGCGCCACGGCGGCGCCGAAGCGCCATGCGAAGCCAGATGCTTCCAGGAGCCGGCGTGCCGGTTGCCGCCGACGCTGCAGGCGCGCAGCTGCAAGCTGGCACGTCGGCACACGCGCGAGATGATACCATCGAAGAGACGACGGTCCTGGAGCCCGGGGCCACCGTTGACCCGAAACTCCGTGACGAGGTCGACTAGCTGGGCCGCGCGCCCAGTCTTCCCCCTGCGGCGCCGCGCCAACGCGAAGGCGGACGTCGCGGCCGCGGGCGCCGCGAAGGGTCGCCCACCAAAGCGGCAGGCTTTCCAGCGCAGCCCGGCGATGAGCGCGGCCCCCCCGTCCCGGCAGAGGCGGTTCGCAAGCTCCACCCAGGCGTCGACCGACGCCTCTGCGCGCGCCAGTAGCCGCAGCAGAAGCTCGACGCCGATGGTCGACGTTTCGCGGGGGAGACGAAGGTCGACGCGAGTCCGAGGAATCTCTGCACTTCTGCCAATGCTCCACACGGGGTCCCTGGCCGTGATCATACCAAAATCCGTGGACGACACGCCGCGCAGGAATGAGCAGAGCTGCTCCGTCGGGAGGTCCACGACGCGGCCGGAGGTGCCCGAGGCTTGCGACAATGGCGTTCAAAGAAACACCACCGCCACGAGACTCCGCGAGCCTGCGCGCGCGACTCGGAAGCAAGCAAGGCCTGAACGAAGATGGCGAAGGCCATGCGTACTGGGCAACACCATTTCGACGGGCTGGGGCACCAAACTGATGTCCTTGACCACCGCAACATGCCTTTTCACAAGAATGGGTGAGTCCATAAGTCCAACTGCTGGGATACCGCGGCCACCCCAAGGTAAGAGAGCATTTTGGCGAGGAAGATCATCTCGACCGGGGAGCTGTCAGAGTCCTGCTATTGGAAATGAGAAAGTATTCGGCCGAGGGCGGAGGTGTCCTTCGGCGCCCAATCGATCACCTTCTGCCCATTCTGTTCGTCGAGAAAGCTGGCGCCCTCTCTCTGCAGCAGGTCGGCGAGGCAGCGGTGCCAGCTGACTGCAGCCGCACGCTGCCCGCGCGGGTCGAGGACCTGCGACCGCCGGGTGATCATGCTGCCACCATCGGAGCGCGGTGAGGCGAGCACCGCTCGAGGCTTCCTACATGGGGTCGGAGTAGACGGGGTCGGACGATCGCGCTGCATCGCCGATGTATCGGCGATGCATCGGCGATGCATCGGCGATGCATCAGCGACGCACCAGCGATGTATCGGCGACGCCGGCGAGGCATCGGCGCCGTCGGCGTGGAAAAAATCGGGCTCCACATCGAGCCGCATCGGCGATGCGCGCGTCTAGCCGATATCCCTGCTTTCTCGGGATGTCGTTGAGATCGCGCGTGTGTGCAGGAAGAGCCATCGCCGCTCGCGCCGCCTGCGGATCCGTCGCAGCAGCAGCTCGAACGAAGTCAAAGTGCTGGAGCGTCCGATTCGGTGAAGAGGTGGAGGTCTTCCAACGGCAAGCGGAGGTGAGAGAGGGCCCCAGGTCCTGTCGAGGCAGCTGCGGCTGGCGGTGGATCGTCAGGACGGGATGCCATCTCGTCGACGCCGATGTCAGATCTGTCGATGCCGAGATCGGCGACCCCCTGAGAAGGCTGGCGGCACCGTCGGCATGGGCAAGGGCCGAGACGTTGGCGCTCATGGGGTTGAGCCTGGCGTCGTGCGCGCCAGCCCCAAGATGCTCCAGCGGGGCCTGCAGGCCAGGACCGCCACGTAGACGAAGGAGCAAGTGCAGGGTTGCGCCCTTCTGGATATTGTAGTAATGCAAGTTCCGCTCGTCCTCCAGTTGCCTCGCCAGGTAGATCAGGCGCTGCGTCTCCGGAGTGATGCCCTCCAAATCCTGGATGGTGCACTTGATAGTTGTGATGGTGGTAAGGGGCGTGATGCTCAGCCTGAGGGTCTTGCCCGTTCGCGTCTTGACGAAAATATGCATGCCAGGCTACCTGGAGTCCTTGACGGTCGTCCTCGCGCCCGCCGCCGCCATCACCGCAGCCTCGTCCTGGCCATATTCCTCGTCGTAGTCCTCCTGCTGGTCCGCCTCCGGGTCCTCGGCCTGGTCCTCCTCGCGTTTCTGCTCGTTGTCCTCCTGGCCGTCGTGGGCCTCGTGTTGGCGCTCCTCGGCGCGCGTCTGGACGATGTTCAAGCGGTCATCGATCGCGGTGCCCGACTCTTTCTCGAAGTTCGGCGGGGTGCGGTTCCCGGACATTGCGGCCTGCTCGCGAGGGCAGGGACCGGAAACACATCGGTTTACCCGCTCTCGTGAGCAGGGGCGGCTGGCTCAAGCCGCGCGCGATCCAGCGCGACGGAAGGGCGGAGAAAGCGCCACTCCGAGAAGCCTGGGCCAATTTGAGCCCCCTTGAGCCTTGAGCCAAGGATGTGTCAAAGATTTGGTGTCAACACTGGAGCAGCGCAGTTCTTGCAAAGGCCGAGTTCAAGTACTCAGATTATGTTAGACGAGGTTCGTACTGCCACTAGATCTATTACTGCAGCAACAACTATATCTACGAGCACTTTCAATAAAGCGATTCCGCCTACGACTACGACTAGAAGTAAGGGTTTTATGAATGCTGTACATCTACGACTAATAATAAGACTACTATTTCGTACGAGTGCTGTCACCACTGCTGTTGTAATTACTATCCGCTTACATTGCACTACATCGCTTTTCACCACACCGCTCCCACCACATTACACATCCAGAGAGCAAGGCTTCACCGATGCGTGCCAAGCTGGCAAGCACGCCAACGGGGGCCCACAATCGAATCTAGAACGGCGAGCCCGTACTAAACGTCATCCCCCCCGTCCCCCCCCCCTTTCTCCTCCTTCCTCTTTCCTTCCCAGGCGTAGAGCAGCACAGTGGCGCTGGCAGGTTTGACAAAAATACTGCGAAGAAGATCTGACTTCTCCTCCAGGGCCATGGCCTCTGCCCAAAAAGACGAGATAGGTCTATCAGTGCACCGGCTCGCCGTGGACAGTGGATGTGAGCTCCACCCCGCAGGCGTGCAAGGTGCACTTCGACGTGCCTCCTCCTCCTCAGGGCTCGGGCTAAAACATGTTGTTCGCTGTCGTGCTGTTTTCGTTTCCCCTCATCCTGTCTGCGTTCTGCCTTTGCTGCGAGACGGAATCAAAAAGAAAACGGCTACAGCATCACCCAAACGCCGCGTGGCTCGAGCCCTCCTCCTCCTCCTCCTCCTCCTCCTCCTTCTCCAGGCAACCCTGGAGGAGGCAGCCATCCGAGGGCGTGCGGCGGCGGGGCACGGCGCCCCCGTCTGCGGCGAGGCCGAAAAGAACAGCAGACTGCGGGCGCGCTTGGCGCCACCGCCCCCGCCAGCCGTCGTTGACGTCGTCGCCGTGGAAGTCGTCGCCAGAGACACCGTCGGCGTCGGCGTCGTCATCGTCGGCGACGACCACTGCACCCTTCTCCTACTCGATGTCCTTGCTTCCCCTCCTCATCCTGCTCCCCCATCCCGCTCCCCCGTCTCCGCTTCATTATCCTCAGAGGGGCAGGGAGACGGAGACTAGACGAGAAGACTTCGGCGGACTGTGAAGGGATCGCAAATGAGTGTTGTGCTGGCGACCAGTGGAGGAAGCGGGAAAGGAAAGGGGTACATAGGGAAAGCGGCTGGTGCAAAGTGTGGTGGGGTGAAGGCACCAAGGGGGGGAGAGAGAGAGAGAGAGAGACGGAGAGGGGAGAGGGACGACTCGAGAGATTAGAGCTCGGGGAATCGGCGGTTCCCAAAGGTCTCTGGATGCCTCCAACTGTGATAGGTTAGAGCCTCCGCAGGCCCCAAGCCGGCAAAACAGATACAAAAACATCCGTCACTGTGTCTCTGGGCACGGAGTGGGCGCGTCTTCAGGTCATTTGCCCAATCCTCTAAGCGCCTCAACCTTCTCTCCTTAGGAATATTCAAGGAGCCTGGGACTCAAATTGCCAAATCTCCCGGGGCGTGTCGCGGCTCGGCTTGTCGCTTCACTTTTTCGGAGCCAAGAGGGCTCCAGGACGGGCCAAGAGGGCTCCAAGAGAGGGCCCAAACACGGTCCAAGAGGGCCCGGAGTCGCCAAACGATCACAACCAAGGTACAGTGGCGGGATGGGCCGGAGGCCATTGGTCAAACCGTCGAGCCTAAGGGTTCGACGCTCGACGACGACCACAAGATCGGCACGGATAAGGACGACGAGGCGGCTTCGCGAGGGGGGCGCGCGGGCGCGCGCGCGCGTGTAGCACACACTGAGCCACGCGAAGTCGTCCCTCTTGGGGGCCACGGGCAGCGCCTGCGGTCGTCGTCGCCGCCGTCGCCGACCGAGGGTCGAGGACTGAGGGTCAAGTGTCGAAGGTTTCTGACGTGTTCGGCCTGCCCGGGCCTCCAGAGCCTGAGGAACCTGTCAGAAGCCTCCCTGAACATCCGGAACCCACGACCCACTACAGCAATCCAGAAAAATCATGACCTACTAGCAACCTCTCCCCCCCTTTCTCCTCCTCCACCTCCTCCTCGTGCTCTTCCTCCTCCATTCCCCATGTTTTCTCCGTTTCCTCGTCCCTCGTCGTCGCATTCCTCCCTCTCACAAGCAGAAGCAAGGGGGCCTCCACGAACGGCGCACTGCGCCCCATGTGCGTTCCACGGCCGCCTGGGAGACGCTGGTCTTTCATACCCCATAGAAGCAACAATGGAAATGTTCGCATGGGGTTCATTGCTATAGTGACCCCAATCGTAACACCACAACTTGCAAAGGGCGGCACAATGGTATCATACACATGTATGCAGCTGTGCACATCCATATATATATCTATATATATATATATATCAATAAATACAGACTCATACACATATAGAAATGCTTACATGCGTGCATACATCTATAAGTGCATATAAACACATCCATAGTCATATACACGCACACATCCATGCACAAATACCGACATGTGTACACACATACATACCTACATGCGCATGCACGCATGCTTGGATACATACAGACATACACACATACATACATACACACATACACGTATACATACACACATGCGCACATAATCACATCACGCATCCACACACATACACACATACAAACATACATGCGCACGTACATACACACATACATGCATACATACATGCATACATATATACATTGATGCACGCATACATCGATATGTGCCAGTGCGGAAATCCTTTTGGACCCGAACTTTCTTTTGCAACCGCAACTCTGTGTGAAGACTTGGTCCGGAATTCCGAGGACTGTGCACGCAAGCAGCGCGGCGACGGCGCTGGACGGCAGCCAGAAACGATCCTGTACATCTGCTCGAGCTGGAAAAAGGCTGGAAACGTAAGCGTGGGCGGGTGGCTTGAACATGTGTGCCCACGGCCCTACCCGATCCACAACACAGCAGAGAAACTATAACACGCCGCGGCAATCTGTGCAAGTGCGGGGATATGTTTGGGGCCAAACTCTATTTTGCAACCGCATCTCTGCGTGGAGGCTTGGCCCGGAGCTCCGACGACAGCGCAGGCAAGCAACGCGGCGATTGCGCTGGACGGCAGCCTGACACGATCCGAAACCATAGCCAAAACTCGAGCAAACACGAACTATTGAATTCTGGCCCTCTAGACCACAAATTTGTTCAGGCTTAAGCACAATTGGTTCGGCAAAGCCTACTGGAAACACCTGGCAACAATACGACACATCTGCTCGGAAATGGTTCGGCGATGTGTGCTCAATTTTGTCTTCAAGCACTTGATGCGGACGCTCTCTGGAGGAACGCACTCCTCGGCCAGAACACCTGCAAGGAAAAAGGGGGTCGAGGTTGACGCGGCAGCACAATAGCCTGGTGCGTTTGCGCCAAGGCCCGCGGAACGCAAAGAAACCAGAGTCCAACACGTAAGCTTTACGAATTCGCATGAGCATGAGATGCTGAGCGCCAGGGAGCTGCAATAACCACGACGCGCTTGGATTCTTAATCGCGATAGGGATGTTCAGAGTTCGAGTGGGCTGAAAGTACGAAAAAATAACACTTTCAGCTGATCACTGGGCGAGAGCGCTGGCAAACCGAGAGGGAACTGTCTAGTGCGCAAAGGCGGCGGCCCATTTGGCCTGTCGCGAGCCCAGCTCAGAAAATGGCAAGGCGTGGCGATCCAGATCGCGACGATCAGGCGGCTTCGCACCCAGCTGCGAACCAGTCGGCGCACCCGGCGAATCAACAGGTCGCTGCAGGCGCCGCGGCTGATGCCCAGCTCGAAGGCAGCAGCGCGCGGGCCCTTGAAGAACAGACGCCAGGCTGCGAACATCCGGCTCTGAGGCGCTGAACAGCTCCAGGACTGCGCCAAAACCCGCCCGACTCACCCACGATGCCAGCTAGCGAACAGGGCGGCGCCAATCCCGAGGCGCGCCTGCTCCGCCCGCTGCTGGAGGGCGCGAGGCAGCCGACGCAGCTGCTCTTGGACGCGGCCGCCCATAGCGCAGCGTCGCAGCGCGGCGCTTGTCGATCGGCGGCCGCGATGATGGATGCCCCCCATGGGGCGGGCGGCCGCGTAGAGCTCGTGGCCGGCGCCGCCGCGCGCCAGGCTGCGCGGCGCCAGGCTGCCCAGGCTGCAGGCTGCCCAGGCGCTCCCAGGCGCTTCCAGGCGCTCCGTCCTATGTGCTTCCAAATGTTCCCAAGCGTTCCCATACGCTCCTGGCGCCTTCTCGCAAGCGTTCCGAAGCTCTCCAGGCGCTCCCAGGCGCTCCAGGCGCGCCCAAGCGGTCCCAGGCGGTCCCAGGCGTTCCCAAGCTTTCGCAAGCGCTCCCAGGCGCTCCCAGGCACTCCCAATTGCTCCCGAGCGCTCCCACCCCTTCCTTTTTCTCGTTTTTCTCCTTCTCCTCCTCCTCCTCCTCCTCCTCCTCCTCCCCCTCCTCCCCCTTCCCTCCTCCTCCTTCCCTCCTCCTCCTCCTCCTCCTCCCCTCCTCCTCCTCCTCCTCCTCCTGTTTCCCTCCTCCTCCTCTTTCCCTCCTCCTCCTCCTCCTTCTCTCCTCCTCCTCCTCCTCCTTCTCCTCCTCCTCCTCCTCCTCCTCCTCCTCCTCCTCCTCCTCCTCCCCTCCTCCTTTTCCCCCTCATCCGTATCCATTGTGGCTCAAGTCTTTGAGCTGGCACTGGGGAGCAGCGGCCCCACAGTTTCAGGAACGGGTGCCCGTCCCGCTCCTGCAACCATTCCTCCCACACGAAGATGGCGAGCGATTTCACGGTTTGCTCGTGCGGCAATTGGGCGTTCAATTTCCGCAACCAGAGAAACGATGGCAAATGTGCGAAGTGCGGGGCTTCGATGGACTTATACCAGAGATCACCTCCGTGGCGCTCGAAGAGGCAGAGTCCGTGGTATCATTACCGAGAGACGGAGACGACCACGGGGCCCACGAAGGTCGATCCTGCAGCACTTCTCGAGCAGCTCGCCTCTCTTCCGCAGTTCACCAAGGAGGTCAACACGTTACATCAGGCGCAGGAGAGGTACAAGGAGAGCCAGGTGGTGCAGGTGTCTCCCCAGGAGTTCTACACGAGGCCCGCGAAGGAACTCAAGTGGAAGGCGGACGCTCTCGAGAGAGCTTCCAAGGCAGAGTAGGAGGCGGAGCACAAGCTGGAGGTCGCCAGGGACCCCACGAAGTGCGCGGCATTGGAGCACGCCAGAGCCAACAAGGAGCACGCGGACGCGGTGGCACGTGTTGCGGCGGAGGCCAACATCCAGCATGTTCCGCAGGGCTACACGTCGGACGGGAAGCGCGCGGTCTTCGCGGTGGACGACACGCTCTTCCAGGACATCGGCGCTTTCGACGAAGAAGAGCAGCGGGTCCTACGGGCCCTGGGGGCCACGATCAAGGAGAAGTGCGATCAGATGGCGGCTATTCAGCAGGCAGTACATGAGCAGTTCACAAAGGTCAAGGACATCCGCTCGGGCGCAACTAAGAGACAGCGCACGGGCGAACAGGGACAATCGGCAGTGGGTACAGGTGGCACAACGGAGCTCGACCCAACGACCGAGGACCAGCGAGGGGAGGCGAAGCGCGCCGAGCAGTCGAACGAGGACTCCCCCGAGGTGCTGGCGGCAGCAGAAGCGGACAGGGCAGCGGCATTGGAGTCAGAGCGCAAACGGATCGCGAACAATGCCAAGGCTTGCGGCAAAGGTGCTTCATCGTCTGCTTCAGGTTCTGGCGCTGCTGCGCAGCGTGGGTAACAGCTTCGGTGGAGACACATCACTTACAGCATCGAGTACGGCCAAGTCGAGTCCAAAGCTATTCTTCAGTAACATTTCAGAGCGGGGGCCAGTGGCTAGGTCCTTCATGCGCGAGCAGGCAAAGCAGTATGAGACCATTGGGTTCACGGAGACTCATCAGAGAGGACACCGTCTTCCGGAGGCGAGGTCAGACTTGGGGCGCGACGGCTGGAAGCTCACAGCCACAGAGGCTACCATGACGAGGAGGTCAAGCGAGGGCACTTCAGGTGGGGCGTGGATCATTACTAAGAAGCGAATGGCATCCACTTCCCTTGAACACATACGAGAGTCAGAGCGAGTTCGCACAGGGCGCGGCTGTTTCCAAGGATTTGCCCCTCTGCTATGGCACACTCGCATGGGCAACATAGTAGTGGCGGTGTGCCACCTTCTCCCTGGGCACAAGTTTCGAGGCCCGAATGAGAAGACCCTGGTCAGACTGGCGGCATTCCTTAGCATGGTTAAGGAGCCCTGGTTGGTGATGGGCGACTGGAACATGCATCCATCTGAGTGGGCAAAGACAGCCTGGCTGGAGAAGCTGGATGCGCAAGTCATCACTCCATCCAACGGCGAATTCACGTGCAACAGGGGTCGCGGCACGCTCATCGACTACGTGATCGCGAAGCGCGGGGTCTCTTCAGCCGTGAAGCTATCAGTAGTGCCCGGGGTACCCTGGAAGACGCGCGCAGGTCTGGTTCTGGAGGTGAAGTACGCGAAGATGGGGTGGTGCCACAGAGCGTTGGATATTGCGAAGGAGCTTCCCACGGTGAAGAGACCCACCATATCGCCCGACCCAGAGAGCAAGAGGCAGAGTAAGTTAGCGGAAGCTCGAGTACGCAGACAACAGCATCTGGACGATGATTTGCACGAGGCTTTCGAGGAGACATCGGGGGGGAGAGCGCCCCCTTCAACATTGTTCACGAGGTCTGGGAGCAGGCGCGGATGCTAGAGAAGACCCAGGCACCATGCCTGGAGGAAAAGCGGGAGCACTTCCCGCACTTCCTCCAGGACAGGGACATACCAGCCAAGGACAGGCTGGCATCCAGCTACGCGAACTGGGTGACGACGCTAGAGGAGGCCACCATCATCACGCACAAGCTCGAGCAGCAGGAGGCCGACAAGGTCAGGGGCAGAGCCAAGGGCTACGCGTTCAGGTGGGAGCGGACGCGCGCGACCCCCGATCGCCCTCACTTGCGAGATCCAGTGACAGAGTGGTGGAGTATACGCAGTACCCTAGTCAAGCGAGCGGGGGTATTACGGCAGTCTCCACGAACATCCGATTTACAAATGGTCTTCAGCAAGATCGAAGACCTGATAAGCATTAATAACGTTACGGAGATGTATACGATTTTCCACAACGAGGGCAAGTTCAAGCGCTGGTTAGGCATGATCACCATGATTTCAGATTTGGACAACGCGGGCTTTACGGACATGCAGCATATGACAAATCAGTTTCTCCACAGAGCGAGTGGTCGATCCCTATCGAAGGCGAATAAGAGTTTCCAGCAGTGGGTGGTCCGCATGTGCAAGGCTACTCCAGGAGTAATCCACAGGTATACGCGAGGAGTGCTCGACAAGGCCGACGAGATCATTAGCACGGACCGCGTATTCGCCTCACCCACTGAGATGATGGACCACCGAGCGGACAAATGGCAGAAGGCGTGGAGCAGCGACAACTTCAATGCTGATAAGATAGACTATGGGCTGAGATACGTACGGCAGAGAGCCCTGCAGCAGGATCGCGAGCTGATCACTACAGAGCAGATATACGAGGCGACGGCCAGCATGATTGCGAAGAAGTCGAAGGGCATATACGTAATGGGGCCAGTGGAGGTGCAGCGACTACCACGAGCAGGAGTTCAACAGTTGGGGCGGTTGCTCAATGAGATAGAGGAGGCAGGTATGTGGCCCCACAGGTCAAACTCGTCATTGGAGCGATCGCCCCAAAGCCGAGAGGTGGAGATAGAGTATTGGGACTGCTACGTTGTTGGTCAAGCTCTGGGCTAAGAAACGCAGCGCTGCAACTTCGCAATGGACCCCCGAAGCGGACGAGCATTGGGATACAGCGGTCCGCGGGTCCTCCGCATTGCAAGCTGCGTTGGTCCGAGGGCTGTTAGACGAGTCAGCACGGGAGCTTCGCATATCTTCAGCTACAGCATTGTTGGACATAGAGAAATTCTACGACAGTCTACACATCACAAAGTTGTGTGCGGCGGCCCTTACACAAGGATTCCCCGCCATGGTATTGCTTATGGAGCTACAGATATGCCTCGCGCCTAGGGTGCTGAAAGATCGCAGTTGGGTATCCCACAGAATATAGGCGCAACGTGGCATCGTGGCGGGTTCTCTCAACGGAGGTAGAATGGCAAAAGCTCTCCGAGGCCCGATCACGGAGAGGGCTCATCAGCAGTACGGCATGCAGATTCTTCTTAGAACGTTTGTAGACGACAGGGCTATTCGCGTGGAAGGTACGGCGAAGCAGACTACCCCCATAACGATCGCAGCAGGCGCCACGGTATGCGAACAGCTACAGCAAGCGGGGTTAGTCATCAGTGAGAAGACGACGGTGGTTGCTTCGGACAATGGGATGTTTAGTGATGTTACAGCGGGTCTACGACGACGAGGAGTTCCAGCCACTCCTGCACAGGAGGCGGTGGACCTGGGCATGGATACCAGCGCAGGGCGCCGTCGGACCTGCATTAAAGCTAATGAGAGGAGAAAGACAGCAGCTAAAAGAACGTGGGCGATCGAGAGAATCAGAAGACACGCCAAGTTACGAGGAATTACGACGGCTTTATGGACTGCGGGCTCACGACCACAGGAAACATACGCGCATCAGGCGTTTGGGGTGGCAGGACACGTTATGACAGAGTTGAGGAGACAAGCGGCTCAGTGTTCGGTAGGTGCAGGACCTGGACGCTGCTTGACGACGTCATTGGCGGTGGTTTACGGCAAAAAGGATCCAGCCAAGTCGGTGAGGCCCGAGCACTTCCACATGTGGCTGAAGATGTGGCGCGAACAGCCTGAACTGCATGCGCGTGTGGCCACGGCTTGGGTCAGTATCCGCAGGCGGCTACTGCTGGCAGGATCACGCAGATGGCGATTAGTGAGGGGTCCAATTGGCGCTACGATAGCAACTTTGATGGATATAGGATGGGCCCCACATTCAACGATGCAATGGGAGTCAGCAATGGCAACATGGACTATTCCTTCGCACGCAGCCGGTGCGTACGATCATTTTCACAGCGACTTCAAGGACATCTTGATTGACATAGAGGACACCATAGATAGACAACTATGGAGTATGGCTTCGAGCCATGAGAACGGCAGTGACCTGTGCGACGGGGCGGACACGTACCAAGTGTCCAGGGAGCTGCGCAGGCTCAGGGGTGACGACGGCTCCGACGACTGGGCGCTGAACGTGGTGGTGACGACAGGGGGCCAGTGGCCCCGTGAGAAGTAGCAACAGGCGGGGTATAATATCCCTAGCCGTCTCTGCCCGAGGTGCCAACAGGCGCCTGAGAGTGTGTTTCACCGTATTTGGGAATGTGAGGCCAACGTTGGCCATCCTGATTTCACGAAATCTGATTCGTTGATTCCCCAGGCTAGAGCGAATCACGAGAGTTCGCCAAGTTTCTGGCTCCGAGGGGTCCCTGGTCGGGCTGAAACTGTCCCTACCTTTTCTGACGGGCCCCCCCTAGTGTTTCGATACGGCTCGATTCAGGACATCCCCAGAGACGCCGAAGGTTTCGCTACCGCGTTCGGGGACGGTTCGGGTGGGAGGTTCTCTGATGACCCTCGGCGTCGACGGGTTGGTTCTGGAGTAGTTGCGCTGGCCCCAGACGGCCAGGTGTGTGAAGTCGCTCTGGGGTGTCGGCGCTACCCTTCCTGGAAAGCGCCAGAGTGTTCCTCGCGCGGAGATCACCGCGTTCGCGATCGCGGTCGAGGAAATCCCAGGCCGACTGTGTTTCGTCACAGATCATCAGCCCTTGTTGAAGTCCTGGGCCAAAGGTCGCTCCGTTGGTTTTGAGGCCCTGGAGAGGGGGTGTAACGCAGACCTATGGGCCAGGATTGCCGCAGCTCTTCGCGCCAGAGAGCCCGAGGACGTGGTGCTCAAATGGGTGGCCTCCCACCAAGAGGAGGTCACACGCCACGGTGATCAGTCGTTCCTGCACTTCGGCAATGAATGTGCCGATGCGCTGGCAAGGGCGATGGCAGAAAAGGCTTGGTCGGAATTCGTGATGTCTGACCCTCCGACCGACCGTAGGGACGCGGAGTCGTTTTTGATCCGTCGGCGCGCGAGAAGGGCCCTGGGATTGTCCATAGTTGCGGACCCGTGGACCCACGAGCGCCTGACGGTTGAGTCCCAAAAACCGCTCCCGAGGTTGGCGAGAGAGCTCAGGGCCTCTGAACATCGGTGGTGTCGAGTGGGTGCGAAGTTCTATTGCGCTAAGTGCTCGAGTTTGTCGAATCAGGATTCGATTGTCCAGGCGTGTGAGACTCCCTGCGCCCCGAGGGGTTTTCAGGAATTCGAACCTACCCGTGGGAGGTGTGACATAGGTGGCAAAGTGCTCCATCCGTCTCATTCCCTGCAGTACTGGAGTAAGTACTGTCTTACATGTTGTAGCACCTGTGGTTTTAGTTGCACCACCGAACCCCGACAGCTTTTGAAAGTTTGCAAGCTCACCCCCAAGGGGAAGCAGAATCTGGCACGAATTTTGTCGGGCAAGTACCCCCACCCGTCGGGGCCTCCGAAAGCTGTGAGAGATGCGATGCACAGCCGATTCCAACAGTAATGCGAGCCAATGCGGGACCTTCGACGTCCCTCCTCTGGAATATCCCTGGAATATCCTTATCCCCCCCATCCCCTCTCTTGATCGTCTTCGTCATGGTCCTGCCCCCCGGAGGGAGACAAAACGGACGAGCAGAAGAAAGACGACAAACACGACGACGAGGAATGGGGAATTGCTAGAGATAATTGCTTGAGACGTACATTGTACGAGAAAGCTACGCTCTGCTACAACATTTGCACTGGACACACTGCTAGCTGCAGCTGCAACAGCTCTCTGGGCATCCCACCAATGAAGAGCTTCTCGCACTCTCTTGGGCATGCCCGAAGGGTGGGGCCACAAGCCCCGAGAAATGATTCGCAGATTCTGCTCCCCCTTAGCAGTCCGAGGCTCGCACTTAACAGCCAGTGCCGTGGCCCTGAGGCTACTACAATAACCACAGGTGCGTGTGTGGCGGGTGCGGTGCCGTACCTTTCACACTGAGGCCCGACGACGACGACGCTCACGACCCTCCCCGATGCACGCACACCGATCCTGCGTGTGCAAACTTCCTGGGCCTGCATGCTGAGATCGCGAGCCATTCTAAGTCCGCGTGCACCGCCGTACAATCACAGAGCCCGCAACGCCACCCCGCACCCACTCTCTCGAAATGGTGGTGCGATGAGGCAGTCAACTGGGCCTGCCTAGACGTCCGCAGAGGCTTGGGCTCGTACTCAGACTTGATGGGATCGAGAGCCAAACAGTCCAGGTTGGCCCTGACCGCGCGACGCCTCACAATGTGAGCCGCGGCATGAAACCGTTCGATCTCAGGCTTGCCTGTGGCCTTACGCAAGACCGCGGCGGCAGCTTCGCCAGCGAACGCATCGGCGCACACGTCCAGCAATCTGCCGCAACTGCTGGGAAGTTCCTGCCCCATTGATTTCATCCTCTTGGTGGCTGCGCATAAACACAGCATGAATTACAAAATCACACCTCTGTTTCACAGCAGCCCTGAATGACGGCCCACCACAGGAATGAGGAGGGGCAGGAAGAAGAGGTGAAGCAGGGCAGGGAAGAAAGGAAACGAGGGGGAACGGGGAGCATGATGAGCACGGCAAGGAGGGAGGAGAAGGAAAACGAGGACGACGAGGAGGACTGCAACGGAACAAGGGTGTCCTTCGCCGACGCCGGCGACGTGGGCCAGCGGGCTCCGCCTCGCTCCTCGCGCGGGCGCACGAGGGCACGTGCGGACGGAACGAGGGGGAAGAGAAGGGGGGAAGGGGAGAGGAAGAGCGAGGGGAAGGGGGACGAGGAGCAAGAAGAAGGAGAGAGGGGAGGAGGGAAAGGGAAGGAGGTGGAGGAGGAGGAGGAGGAGGAAGGGGAGGAGGAGGAGGAGGAGGAGGAGGAGGAGGAGGACGAGGGGAGGAAGAAGGAGTGGCGGCGGCGCTCATCAGGAGTTAGCTGACGGTCGAAGGAAGAGTGGATCGGCACATCCCTCAAAACCACCCGCTCGGCTCTCCCCTGTTTGAAGGACACCAGCGGCAGGCTGCTCTGGGCGATACCTCTGCGCCTCTGGCGCACTGTCGAAAGAGAGGTTTGGCAAACGAAGCGATCTGCAAGCAGCAGCGACCAAGGAGAGGGGCAAGCAGAGCGGGGGGGGGCCTGCCAGAACCAACCCCAAGCACCAACACGCGGCTGCGCCAGCTGCCAACACCATCCTACCCCATGAGGAAGCGGGAGTCTCTTATCACTCCCTCCCCCTCCCTCCTCCCTCCTCCCTACCTCCCTTCCTCCTTCATTCCGTACCTCTTTCTAGCTTCATGGAAGAAAGAAGGATTATACCGGAATCCGCAAGGAGAAGAAACGGAAAACAGAGGAGAA
>CAUYUJ010016809.1:235000-255000 GCA_963575745.1 Prorocentrum cordatum
CGCCGCGGACGCCGATTGGGAGGCCAAGGCTCACAATTCTAAGACTCCGCAATCTCTGCCAAAGCTTCAGGCGAGTGCACCCACGGGACTCGGCCTCGAAGGCGCGCCCCGACGGAAACCCAGGAGACCTCGCCAGCGCTGGCAACTGAACGACGCAGCCCCCGCGCCGCGCCGCCGCCAACTCCATCGCCAGATGCCAAGGCGACTGCCCAGAGAGAACCCTGCCCCCCCCGCCCCTTCATGGAAGAACGAGACTGCGTTTTCAATCTCCGCACCCAGGACCCCAGCACGATCTCGGAGATGAGGGATGAGAAGGGCGGCGCACTGTCAGATAGCCCATAGAGCACGCCATCACCACAGCCCAACGCCGAAAGGCAACCCCGGGGCGCACGAGGCTGAACCACTCCACGAACGGACCGAGACCACGCGCGAAGAAAACCATAGGCGCAGGCCACCCTTGACGAACACCACGCCCCCCTTTCATTGCGAACCCCCGTGCCCCAGGACAAACGAAGCAGCACTGCGTAGTTAGTCATCGCGGAAGAAGCCCCCCGTGGGATCGCCGTCGATCGACGACGAGCGCCCACAGCTTCGAGCGCTTATGCCCCCAGTGAAGACGGCGCAAGGGGAAGGCAGCGCGAGGGCCCGCGAGCAGCAGCTCTCCCAGATCATGGCCAGTGAAAAACTGTTTTGATGCAGGGATGGACCTAAACGTTGTTTTTCGTTGTGTTTGCGTTTTGTTGTTTCGCTTTGCTCTACCTGCTTTCCTGCACCTCCCTGCCGAAACGAAACAGCAAAACACAGCCGAAGTCCAGCAAAACAGCGTTCGGGTCCAGCCCTGCTTAAAATCCCTGCCCTCAGCCGCAACGACGCCATCCAGAACAGCTCTTCCTTTGACTGCCCCCCTCTGAATCGGGGCGACCGTCTCTGGGGCAGCTCTGGCAAGCCGAGCTGCGAAACATGTGCGCAAGAACTTGCAGTCGGTGCCAGCGAGCGAACGAAGTCGGGCAACTGCCAGAATCCTGTCCACCAGAATATACCAGGGCCCCCGCGGGCCCAGATCCTTCGGAAGAAGCGCCAGACTGTGCCTCATATCCCCTGGAATCGACTGCTCCGCAGAATCCCAAACGCCACGGTGAACCTCCCAGAAGACGTCGGCCGGCGCAGGGCCATGCCAGCACGCGCAGGACATGCCGTCCGGTCCAGGAGCAACGCGGGGCCGAGCTTATCCCGTCGAGCCCGCACGCGCTGGCCAGATGGGCCAAACGCCACTCTGCGCTTCAAACGCCGCTAGGACGAAAACAGGGACCAGCGACGCTGCCAAGCTGCCAATAGAGGAGGAGGAGGAGGAGGAGGAGGAGGAGGAGGATTAAGAGGAGGAGGAGGAGGAGGATTAAGAGGAGGAGGAGGATTAAGAGGAGGAGATGGAGGAGGAGGAGGAGGAGGAGGAGGAGAAGGGAGGAGGAGGAGGAGGAGTAGGAGGAGGAGGAGGAAAAGGAGGAGAAGGAGAGGGGGAGGAGCATCTTCCACCTCGAAGTCATTCAGAAGCGCCTCATGCTGTCCCAAGCGTCTGCGCTGCAGACTGCGCGCCTGCTCGCGCGGCCCGTCCAGGCCCGCGCGCCGATCTCCAATCGTCGGAGAGGACGGGCGAGGGGCGGCGTCACAACGCAGAGTTCCCACCAAAACATCCGTCTTCAACGCGGAGCTCCCAGGCAAGCGTCCGTCTTCAACGCGGAGCTCCCAGGCAAACATCCTTCTTCAACGCAGAGCTCCCAGGAAAGCGTCCGTCTTCAACGCAAAGCTCCCAGGCAAGCATCCTTCTTCAACGCGGAGCTCCCAGGCAAGCGTCCCTCCTCCTCGCCCTCCATGACCGAATCGCCGCCAACGCCCGATGCATCGATTCTGCTGGCGAGCGAGTGGGGCGGCTCCGCATGCGCCCCTTTCGGCTCCAATAGTTCTCCCTGGAAGGATGTTGTTTCCACGCGAACGAAGCACCAACCAACGTCCACTGCAGAATATGTGGAAGATTCCAGCCAATCAACATCCAACCCGCGAGCACCAAGAGTTCTCCCTGGAAAGATGTGCCACGCCAGCCAACCGATCGAGGGGCGCTGCCCCCACTGGGAGAGCATGGTCGCGCCAGCCACCCTTGCCTGGTGCTCAGCTGAGCTGCCAGTGGAGGCCAGCCCACGAGACACCTGCCACGAGAAACCCGACCCTGAGACCCCAGAACGTCCATGGACTTCTGGTGTGGGATCGTCGCGCTCTCAGCCGCTAAACCATCGAAACCCAAGGAACCCAGGGCACCCTGGAGGCAAGCAGGGTGCTTCTTGGCGTGGGCCTCCACTGCACCCATAAACGAAACATGCCGCCGCGCCGTCTCTGCGCGACGTAGACGAGACGGCGCCGCGAGGGGGCCGCTGCCGGACGCCGCGCGAGGGGCAGCAGAAGAGCGCAGGGCCCAAGACCCAAGACTGGCCCCTGGTAACAGAATCCCCCAGAAGAGCAGGATCACTTCCCCTCCTCCTCCTCCTCCTCCTCCTCCTCCTCCTCCTCCTCCTCCTCCTCCTCCTCCTCCTCCTCCTCCTCCTCCTCCTCCTCCTGCGATTGGCGCGCGAACGATCAAGACTGGGTAGACGATGGACCTCGCCCCGCAACGCATCGCGGCGAGCTGGGGCGCCCTGGAAAAGTGGGGCCAGACCCCAATGCGAGCGTCGGAGAGATTGCCATGAACGGGGCCCCTGGGCGCCAATTACCGTCGACACGATGCCTGCCTTCTGCTGCTCGCATGAAATTCCAACCTCTCATCAGAAGAGACATGGCATAAGACGGCAGCGGCAGGACATCTTGCATCGTAGTCGGGGCTGCGCGGTAACGATCGAAGCCATCATATCGATGCAGCTCAGCGCATGCATGATCCGGAAAATCGAAAGGAAGGAGATGATAGTTGTAATTGACTCGCCTGCGCAGGAGCAAGAAGCCATGTATATGCTAGGAGAGCGTTTCTTTATGTTCGGCGATGACGGGCGTCATGAGGGAGGGGGCGGGAAGGGGCTATGACGTAACGCCCCCCCTCCCCGCCGTGTGGCTCTGGCACCACAGCCGCGCCCGCGCGCACGACGCGACGAGCGACAAGCCACGACGACGACAACGACGACACGAGCAGCATGTAGGTGGCGATCTGCCCTCCTGCGCCTGTTTACACCACAACGCTCGCGTGCACCACAGCGCGCGTACACCACAGCGCCTGCGTACATCGCAACAACCGTGTGCAACGCAGCGCCTGTGTACACTGCAGTGCTTGCGCACAGTACAGCGCTTGTGTACATGCGCACACCGGAAGCAACCATGTGCAACACAGCGCCTGTGTGCACCACAATGCTTGCGTGCACCGCGGCGCCTGTGCACGCCACAGCGCCTGTCTACACCACAGCATCCGCGTGCAACGCAGCGCTATTGTACACCACAGTGCCTGCGTGCATAGGACAGGTAGAAGGAGCCTGTACGTGAGGATCTGCTGCGGAAGCGCCACGCCAGGAAAGTGCGGAGAATCGAATGCGACGTTTTTCCCTTTTCCCTTCTCCTCCACTTCCACCACCTCCTCTTCCTCCTCCTTGTTCTCTTCTTCCTCCTCCTCCTCATCCACCTCCTCCTCCTTACCCCCTGTCGTGCGGGTTGGCGTTACAACACACGTGCGCAACTCGGCCCACTTGGTTTTCGGACGGCCGATTTAGCTGGAGCCTCCTGGACACAGATGGGAGGAGTTACGGTGATGCGGGCGAACTCGGAGGGACTCGTAGAATTCCCTGGCGCTCCCTTGTCCATAAGGATTATTTTCTGTGCTTCCGGTGGAATCCACAAACGTTCCATTTTGTCATGATGATTCCTTCTAACAGTCTACATACAACAGGTGGTGCTGTGTTGCACACGGTTGCTGTGGTGCACACATGCGCCGTGGTGTAATTACACAGGCAAACGCAGCCGGCGCGAAGCGTGACGTCATCGACCCCTTCCACCCCCCCCAGATGATTGCCGTCATCGGCCCGGAATAAAAAAACGGGCTGCAGCCGCGTCCGCGCGCACGACGACGATGAGCGACGAGCGACGAGCCACGAGCCACGAGCCACGAGCCACGAGCGACAACGACGACGACGACGACGTCGACGACCACGACTGCGGACCAGACTCCTATGCGGATTCCTACGCGGACACCTACGCGGATCCCAATACGCACGGCGGAAGTGCCCGGAGCGCAATGGGGGGGGAGCGTTACGTCATAACGTCATAGGGAGGTGGGCGGGGGCCATGCCGCCCGTCATGCCCCAAGCAATAAAGAAATGGCCTCTAGGCAAGTTCAAAGCTCTGGTCTGGTGAACAGACTACACGTCTCCGACATGCCGACGGATATGTTGGCAACACGCACGATATGATGCGGTCGGGCAAGGGCCCGTGCTTTTGCGAAATCGGTTACATGCGAGCCTCTCGCGGCCACCGATCGCCGCGAAGGTCGCAAGATTATTCCACTCGCTAGCCGAAAAAGAATCAGCGGGAAGGAAACGGTAAAACTGTCTAGATGGAACAGGGGAAGCTGACACGTTCGATCCAGTGATGCCGTCTGAAGAGGAAGTCGTAAGGACAGACGTGGAATCAAACGAGCTGGATGCGGTGGCATCCACTTCGGGCGAAAACTGGCGATACTTCAGCAGAGAACGAGAGAGAGAGAGAGCGATACATCAAAAAAAACAAGGACACCACACTTAGTTATATATACATATAGAGAGAGAGAGAGAGAGAAAAAAAAAAAGAAAGAGCGCGCATGATCCCACAAGACCTCTAGGGCGTGAATGGTTTAGCGGGTTTCCTCTTGGAGCCCCGTCCCTTGCAGGGAAGGGTGTACCCTTCCCCCCACACCCTCCCCCATGGGCGGGGGGTCCGCGAGGCGTTGCAGCGTCCAAGATGACCTCGGCGAGAAGGCCAAAATGAGTAATGTGATTCAGGTGTTGGGCCAATTTTGTCCTTCTGAAGGGGGGCGCCAACTGGGCCCCCGCCCCTTTACGATCGACCACATCCAAGCTGGCTCCACTATCAGAGGCCTCTTAGATCTTAGATGGAGTCCGAGTAGATGGGGTCGGAGGGTCGGGCCGCATCGCATATCGCCGATGTATCGCCGATGTATCGGCGATGCGTCGGCGACTAATCGCCGCCGTCGGCGTGGCGAAAATCGAGCTCCGCATCGAGCCGCATCGAGCCGCATCGCCAATGCATCGACGAAACCACCTGGGCATCGTGGGGCACTCAGGCCTATCAAGCGCAGCAACGCAAGCGTCTCGCTCGGGACGTCCTCAGATATTCGGCACGCAAGGCACGCCATCCTCTAGCGGGCACGCAAAACAACAAACAAATCCTTCTGCAAAACAAGCGCGGTGCTCGAGACATCCTCGAGAAACCTGCGCACAGGGCGTGCCGTCCTCGAGCGGGCACCCAAAACCATCAACCTTCGCCCATCTTGTGTGAAATGATTAGGTCTCCGAACCTCACTATTTAGTGGGGATTCTGCAAGAAACGCTCTGCGCCCTCTTTTTTACAAAGGAACGCGAGAGTCTGCGAGCCCCAAATGGCAACGAGAATCCGAGAAAAGGGAGGGCACGCACGAAACGCAGTTTTTGAGGGAAAACAACATTGGAATATGATTTACGCATGGAGGGCGGAAATCAGCCGGCCTTACGCGAAATTGGCACCAGGGACAGGCTACGTAACCGACTGAAAGAGCACCCTTGGCCCCCGCCCTTTCCATGACAAAAAACCTGCAAAAACGGAGAGATCGCTAGACCCCTCCTTGAACCGCACGATCTTTCCTTTGCGCATCCCGTGTTACTCGCTGGAAGGAGGACGGAAGAGAGGATGCAAGGCATGCAAGTCCATTCCAAGACGGGGCTCCCGCCTGAACGGCAGGCCCATAGAGCGTTGATCTTTCAAGGGGGGCACTTCTTGGAGGGGAAACGGAGGCCAGGGACGTCTGAGGGCACTTGGACCAGAGGGCGTCATGCAACATCGTTGACGCACCTTGGGTGGACTCTGTTCCTCCCACGCCCTCTCCTCCTCCTCCTCCTCCTCCTCCTCCTCCTCCTCCTCCTCCTCCTCCTCCTCCTCCTCCTCTGGCCACTCCTCCTCCTCCTCCTCCTTCTCCTCCTTCTCCTCCTCCTCCTCCTCCGCCACCTCCCACCCCTCCCTACAGCACGAAGCAACATCGAACACAAACTACAAGCCCCCCCCCCTGCACACCAGGACGCACTCGGGGGCACGGCAGAGCAGCTTCACAGTGTGGGAGCCCTGGCCAGCACCCTTGCCTTGAGCCCTCCTCCCTCCTCTTCCAACGACTCCCGTTTTCCCTCCCTCCTCCTCCCTCCCTTCTCCTCCCTCCTCCCTCCTCCCTCCTCCCTCCCTTCTCCTCCCTCCTCCCTCTGCCCCAGCGGCCGCCGGCCGGGGAGGGGCGGGGCGCCCGTAGGTCACGACCTGCTGCTGGGAGACGCCTCGGAGCGGGCGCGGCGCGGCCGAGGAGCGGCGGTCGGCCGAGGAGCGGCGGTCGGCCGAGGAGCGGCGGTCGGCCGAGGGCGAGGAGGGGCGGGGCGTGTGGCGAGGAGCGGGGGCGAGGGGCAACAATATATACCCGAGTGGGGGCGAGGGGCGGGGGCGAAGGGCGAGGAGCGGTGGGGCGAGCGGCGAGGACCGAGGAGGAGGAGGAGCGGCAGTATCCCTGAGCGGAGTCGTCCGCGGCGGCCGCCGCAGGCACGTCGTTGGGGCACGTCCTTCGCCACCCGCGGGACCTTCAGGTGGCTGTCGTGCAGCAAGTGGCCGTTCGGCTTCGTGTAGTGTTTGATTTCGGCTCGAGGAGGAGGAGGAAGAGGAGGAGGAGGAGGAGAAGGAGGAGGAGGGCTACAGCCAAGTTGGAGGAGGAGGAGGCGGAGGAGGAGGATCGTGGATGGCCGGGGTCTAGAGCGCGACGCGAGAGGGGGGAAGGAAAGGAGGATCTAGGACGAGGATCAAGGATATGAGAGGGTCGAGGAGCAGGAGCAGGAGGAGGAGGATAAAAGAGAAGGAAGAGCAGCGGGGGTCGAGAGACTGTGCTGAGGCCGGTCCTGCTCCTGCTGCTGCTGCTGTTGCTCATCGTCGTTCGTTCTTGGCTCTGGGGGCGCCGGCTGAATCGCGTGCCGTGAGCAGAGAGGCAGCAACCGCAGCAAAGAGGCTCCCAGCAGGCCCCAAGAGGCCCCCAAGCGACCTCCACAGGAGACTCCCGGGTGCATTCAAAGGGCCTCCGATCCGCGACCCAAGCACGGCGCTCCAGCCTCAGGGTGCTTCTCAAGTCGTGCTTGGATCGTCAGCGGCCTGACGTCGTGCGCTCCTCGGCTCCCTCGCGGCCTTCCTGGGGGCTCCAGATCCCCCTTCAGGGTCGGCGGAACCGACCGTAAAGCCCCTCCAACGCATGGTAAGGAAGTCTCTGGGCGAAACGCCTGGACCGCCCCGCCAGCACGTCTGGTGGTCACACGAGGAGGGGCCATTGTGTTTTTAGTGTATTTATATAGATGTACAAGACTGCATTGTCGCTTCGCGACATACACTTTGGTCCTTCAGGTTTGGCATGCAGGCAGGAAGGCAATACAGTATAAAGGAACATTTTTGGGGGAGAAGCAGGAGGGAAGCGGAGGGGAACGAATCGGACAGAATTCACCACCACTCGCAGCGCCAGCAACTCTCGACCACATGCATTGTGTGCGAAGCCCTTGCGGCGTCCAACCGCTGATAGAAAACACAACGACAGCCGATCGCAACGCCGAGCGTAGCAGAGGCAAAATCACGATCGCTCTGGACTCAAACTGGGCATGGGGGGGAGGAACGAGGAAGAGGAGGACAAGGAGGAGGAACACACAGGCTAGGCAGTATTAGGCTGCGTCCCCGACTGGCATCGTCGTTGTAAGAATGCTCTTCGTTGTCCTTCCCTCATGTTTCCTCTTCCTCTTCCTCATCCTCATTCTCGTCCTACCCTTCGAATTCGCCACCATCAGCCGCTCTTTTTGTGGAGGCTCATCCTAGGAGAACCTCTTGGAAGTCTCACGAAGGCTTTCAAGGGCTTGTTGGGGCCTTCTGGAAGCCTCATGGGTTCCTTCGGGGGGGCCCTGGGGGCTTCCCTGGGCCGCCCTGCTTCTAACCGCGGTCTCCCTGAACGACCGGGTCACGATTTGGAATGAGTCGGGAGGCATCTTGGGGCCATCTTGGGCCGTCATGGGGCTCTCTTCGGGCCGTCCTGGGGCCCTGTTGGGCGGCCCGACTTGGGCCATCTTGGGGTTCCTCTTGGACTGCCTGGAAGCCCTCTTGCTTTAAACTTGGGGCGACGCTCTGGCCTCCTGGGCAGGTCTGGGACGCCCAGAAAACCGAAGAAGTGAGCATTCCCAAAATCAGGCAAAAAACATAAGAAAACCATGCTCATTGCGTTTCGAGTGTCTCTTGGAGGTCTTCTTTGGGTCGTCTTCGGGTGGGTGTCTGGGGCCCCCTTGGGGCTCTCGCGGGGCCGTCCGGCCGCCCTCCTGACCGATTTGGTCCCGTCGCCTAGGCCCAGCAGGGGCTTCAGGACCCCCAGAAAGCACAGTGGACCGTATGCAAGGCATCCGGGGCCAAGGATCCCGAGGGGTCCCGTCTAGGGGGGTGTCGCAGGGTCCCAGACTATGAAAACATAGAACTGTGAAAGAACAACTCTACCTGTGTACACCTATATGTATATGTATATATACATTTATATACACATACATATATAGATATATGTATATATACATACATACATACATACATATATTATCACGAAGGAAGACGAGAAGAAGGCGGAGGAGGAGGTGGACGAGGAGGAGGAGGCAGAGCAGGGAGGAGGAGACGGGGAAGGCAGCAGGCGGAGGAGGCGGGGGGGGGGTGCGGGGAGGAGGCAAGAGGCGGCGGCGGAGGAGAGTCCCTCCCAGAAAGTGTCGGTGGGGAGATCAAAAGGTGTCGATACCGCTGCTCCCCAGTCCTCTCCCAGGGTGCGTTCTGACCAGGATTTCGAAGGGCCTCCCAGGAGGCGGAGGAGGAGGAAAGCCCCTCCCAGAGGAGTGGCGGTGGGGAGATCAAAAGGTACCGATACCGCTACTCTCCAGACCTCTCCCAGGGTGCGCTCTGACCAGAATTTCGAAGCGAATCCAGCGGCGGCGACGCGGGCCTTCCGGGAGGCCGAACAAAAAGGGGGACCGGGCGACCGGTGGCAGCACGGGAACCTTTTCCTCCTCTGAGGCGGGGGGAGTCGAGAGGCGGGCGCACCCGCAGGTCTCGGGAAGCCGCCGCCCACGATCTGCGCCCAGCCTCCCGCGGGGAGGAGGAAGAACGGGCGCGCCGTCGCAGGCAGGGAGGCGGGCGGTGCATAGCGGCGCGGACCCCCCTCGCCCTCCTCCCGCCCCCCGCCCTCCTCCCTCGCCCTGCCCCTCGCCCTCCCCCCCGCCCTGCTCCCCCTCGCCCTCCTCCCCCCCCTCGCCCTCCCCCTCGCCCTCCTCCCCCTCGCCCTCCTCCCTCTCGCCCTCGTCCCACCACCCCTCCCCTGCGACAAAGCCGGGACGAAGACAAACATCGGGAGAGGACAAATCGGGAATCCGGCGGCTCTGGCGGGCGCCGCGGCCTTCTCAGAGCGTTCCGGAACGCTCTGAGTCCGTTCTGGAACGCTCTGGAACGGGCTTACCCTCGTCCCAGCCCCGTCCGACCCACCCCCAGAGCCCAGAAAAGACGTACGCGCCCAACCGCGCACGTGAATACGGCCCCCCGGTCCACGAGACCAGCCTCGTGACACGACCGTGCACGCAATGCGTACTTTTGAACCCAACGTGAATCCACCTACGTGTACGTCGTTTTCTCTCCTGATCCCACCCCCCCTCTAGGGGGCCACATGCGAACCCGACCCCTACCCCCTACAATTTCTGACAGGGAGGCAGGGATAGGGTTTGCATGTGGTCCCCCAAGGGAGGAGCTGGAGCCCAAGAGTTTTCTAGCAAGCTCGGGAGCTCGTTCGACCTCGAAACCCTTCGGGAGGAGGGCCAGGGTCATCTTAGCGACGACAAGAAACGGGCCTTACGCGAGATGGCATAGCAACCTTACGCGATAGCTTGCGCGGGCCGCCATCGCGGCACGCGGGCGCTTACGCGCAACCTTGCGCCAGCAGCTTTCCGGCCAATGTCGGCGCAGACGGCCCTGTTTTCCCCAACCATCCTGTGATTGGGTCCTCGTTTTGAAAAGACAGCGCCGCGCGTCCCTCCCTCCTCCTCCTCGCCTCTCCTCCTCCTCCTCCTCCTCCTCCTCCTCCTCCTCCCTCTCCTCCTCCTCCTCCTCCTCCCTCCTCCTGCTCCTCCTCTCCTCCTGCTCCTCCTGCTCCTCCTCCTCCTCCTCCTCCTCCTCCTCCTCCTCCTCCTCCTCCTCCTCCTCCTCCTCCCCTCCTCCGCCTCCTCCTCCTCCTCCTCCTCCCTCCTCCTCCTCCTCCTGCCTCCTCCTCATCCTCCTCTCCTCCCCTCCTCCTCCTCCTCCTTCCTCCTCCTCCTCCTCCTCCTCCTCCTCCTCCTCCTCCCTCTCCGCCTCCCTCCTCCTCCTCCTCCTCCTCCTCCTCCTCCTCCTCCTCCTCCTCTCCTGCTCCTGCTTCTCCTCCCCTCCTCCTCCTCCTCCTCCTCCTCTCCTCCTCTTCCTCTCCTCCCTCCTCCCTCCTCCTCCTCCTCCTCCTCCTCCTCCTCCTCCTCCTCCCCTCCTCCTCCTCCTCTCCTCCCCTCCTCCTCCTCCTCCTCCATCCTCCTCCTCCTCCTCCTCACTCCTCCTCCTCCTCCTCCTCCTCTCCTCCTCCTCCTCTCCTCCTCCTCCTCCGCCTCCTCCTCCTCCTCCTCCTCCTCCTCTCTCCCCTCCTCCTCCTCCTCCTCCCTCCTCCTCCTACTCCTCCTCCTCCTCCTCCTCCTTCTCCTCCGTCCTCTCCTCCTCCTCCTCCTCCTCCGCCTCCTCCTCCTCCTCCTCCGCCTCCTCCTCCTCCCTTCCCTCCCCCCCCCCCCTCCTCCTCTCCTCTTCCTCTCTCTCCTTCTTCCTCTCCTTCTCTCCTCCTCCTCCTCCCCCTCCCCCTCCTCCCTTTTCCCAATCCTTGCCCCTGCCTTCATCATGTTTTGTTTCGGTACACCCCTCGCACCCGTCGCGGCCCCATAGGGAGCCCCACCTAAGGTCCCAGTGGCGTAGCTCGCATGGCGCCGCCGCCCCATTTTGGCACCCCTCACACGGCTCGTGGCCCCGTAGGGAGCTCCACCTAAGGTCCCAGTGACGCAGCTCGCATGGCGCCGCCGCCCCATTTTGGCACACCACTCACACGTTTCGTGGCCCCACAAGGAGCTCCACCGAAGGTCCCAGTGGCGCAGTTCGCATGGCGCCGCCGCCCCATTTGGGCACACCCCTGGCCCAATAGGGAAATCCACCCAAGGTCCCAGTGGCGCAGCTCGCGTGGCGCCACACCCCTCGCACGCTTCGTGGCCCCATAGGGAGCTCTACCTCAGGTCCCAGTGGCGCAGCTCGCATGGCGTCGCCGCCCCATTTTGGCACACCCTTTCACACGTTTCGTGGCCCCACAAGGGGCTCCACCCAAGGTATCACTGGCGCAGCTCGCACGGCGTCGCCTCCCGCCGCCCCATCTTGGCACACCCCTCACACGCTTCGTGACCCCAGCGTCGACATTGTCCTGGCAGGGCCGCCAGAAGGTTTGCAGAAGCAGCTGGAGCAGTTTGCCGCGCGCACGAAACGGTGCGGGAGGGAAGCGGCGGCCCTCGCCACAGAGCTGAGCTTCACCGAGTTTATCCGCGAGGCTTGACCTGAGGAGCGGCTCGCCCGAGCCTCGCCGTCTCTCGACGGTCTGAGTGTTTGTCCTCGCGACGCGGGCGACCCGCGCGCGTCGGTTGGACCCTCTCGGGGATACCAGCGCGCGTCGCAGGAATTCTGCGCTGCGCTCTGCGCAAGCCCTCGTTCGCCCCCGTCGTCGCTCTGCCCAGCGGCCGCAACGTTGCCGCTATCAGCCAGCCAGCTCGCTCTCTCTGCTCCGCGCAGCGGACGACCCGCGCGCGTCGCCGGGACCCCACCGGGGCGACCAACGCGCGCCGCGGGGACTCCGTGCGGCGCCGCGCCCGCAGCCTTGGACATGGGCGCGCACAGGCAAACAGGGAGAAACAAAGTGGGAAGGAAGCGGGCGCGATCCTCGTGAGGAACACGCCGACATGGGCGTCGCGGCGTGCGGGCGCTACTGTCGGGGTTCCGACGGAAGTTTTCCGCGGCGGCCACACTCAGTGCCACGAGTCCTCAGGGTCAAGCATACGTGAACCATTCACATTCGAATGTGTATATCTATATACACATACCAGGCGTGGCCATGCTCGCATTCATGCAAATATACTCACTCGCGCGCAGACTCAGTCATACTCAGACTCACCCGCGCTCAGACTCACCCGCGCTCAATCTCTCGTGATTTGACCTATCGTCCTCGTTCGTGCTGAGCACCCCGCCACACAATTCGGCGCACCCCTCATACGGTTCGTGGCCCCATAGGGAGCGCCACCGAAGAAGATATTCACAATTGCGGTACTCACAAGTGCATATGGTTGGGTCCTTCGCGAGGCTAATTTTGTGCTGCTCATCTGGGGAAGGGTAGGGGGTCTGCGAGCCAAGGCGGAGGTCGCGGCGCCATCAGCGCACCAGCACTCCGGCTCCACGTGCTGGCGAGAATGAGAATCCTGGCCAACCCAACGGAGAGGAGTAGGCCTACGCTCAGACTCTGGCGTCACGCCCTCGCCCTGGTGTCGCGTCCTCGCGCACTCACGGATCAATCCAACCTGGAGAATGCTACCAAGAGGCGAAGTCGGAGGCCCCCGTCCTGACGACTTCGCGCCACTGTTGTGGTTTCTTCCGCGACGTGGACCTCGGGGCAGCTACAGTGCGACCGGATCCGAAAGGTGTGCCAGCCAGGACGCAAGGCCCTTGGGCGCCCAAATCGTAGCCCAAGTTGGAAGCCGATGGCCCATGGCCAAGGCTCAGGGTGGGCTGGGAAACAAGGGTGCAAAGGGCACAGTCGGGCTGCCGAAATAAGGAACGAAGCCCCTTTGTGGCGTCAAAAGGCGCCTGCGTGCACGAAGAGGGCTAAAGGAACAGCCATCGAATGACCTCAGGAGCCTGGAGCCCCTTCCGAACCGAGAGCTCCTTAGATTAGCGTTTTGACAGTGCCCTCGATGCCCCTGGAAAGCTTCTCATCCTTGCGATCCTGCTCGGCTGTGCTGTCCGCACAAAAGGGCGGCTCTTGGAGGATGAACTGCCGATGCATCGACAATATATCAGTGATACATCGACGATGCGACGCGATCCTCCGACCCCATCGACTTCGACCCCATATGGGAGGCCTACAGCGAGGGGGCGAAGGTGTCCGCGCCTGGCGGCCTGGGGTTGGAGCGTGAGGCCGGGCGGCCCGAGCCCGCGCCGCCGTGGCAACAACCCGTCGTGATCCTGCTTGGATGTGCTGTCTGGTCGACAAGGCGGCTCTTGGAGATAGAACTGCCCAACCGGGCGCCCTGACACGGCAGGTTGCTGCCACGACGGCGCGGGTTCGGGACCCCCCCCCCCCGCCCGCCCGGCCTCACGCTCCACGTCCAAGCCGCGAGGCGCGACGCGCACATGTACTCGAGTCTCCGCAGGAGGCCTCCCGTATGAAATCAGATTACGGTCAACCCGTATCGGAAAGAGAAGGACACAAGGGCCTTGGAAGGCCATGTCGGCACTTTGCGAGCGGGGCGCGGCCAGCGGGAACGGCCAAGGACGGGCCGCAAAGGTACCCTTGGAAACTCGTTCATCTTTATTATGTGGGTCGAATATAGATGGGGTCGGAGGATGGACCGCATTTCGGCGGCGAGCGCGGGGTGGAAATGATGATTTATATATAAAAAAAAAAAAAAAAAAAAAAAATCTCAAAGGTGGCTGGAATTCTCAAAACCGTTCCGGCCTTCTGAAAAACGATCCGTGACTCAGGGAAGGTTCCGAAAATTTCCGTAAAAGCCGGGGAAAACCCAGCGTTCTGAAAAGGCTCGCCCCGTCTCCATTCCCCCGTGGGCTCGCCGCCGAGCATCGTCGATGCATCACCGATGCATATCCGATGCATCGGCGACGTCGGCGACGTATCGGCGCCATCTGCGATGCGTCGGCAATGCGGCGCGATCCTCCAACACCATTTGCCTCGACCCCACCTGGGAGGCCCAGATACACACGGCGGGTTGCTGCCACGAGGGCGCGGGCTCGGGCCAAATGATCTCGCGTTCCACGCCCAGGACGGGAGGCGCGGATGTGTTTGCGAGCCGCGTCCACGATGCATCGGCAATGCGGCGCGATCTTCCGACACCATCTGCTCGGACTGAATCTGGGAGGCTGGCAGTCGGGCTGCCGAAACAAGGAACAACAAAACAAAGAACGAGGCCCCTTCCTGGCCAGATCGCCGGGGTGCACGAGCAACGCTCGAGAAACGGCCATGGAAGGACCTCAGGAACATCGGGCCCCTTTTCCGAACCCAAACTGTTCCATACTTCGGCATATTGACTGCTCGGGGAGACGTAAGACTCGGGTTCGGGGGACCCGGATTGGTCTGACGGGGACATCATGAAAATGACGCGACCCAGCCTGAAATCTGACGCGACCTCCCGCTGCAAAATCCCACGGAAACCAGGCCGTCAAAATCCAGGACGCGTTCGCCGAAAAGCCTCGGAAAACCCGAGTCCCGGCGCACTCTGGTCTTACGTGACCCCGAACTGTGGCCTCGCATCGCGCAACCCCCCCATCGGGGATCTGCTGAATCGGGTCAATCCAGACCCGGGTCAGTCAGGACTTGCAGGATCCTGCAGGGTCCTCCAAGATCCTGCAACCAAGCCCGGGTCAATGCGACCCTGGACCTGCAGGCCCCAACAAGGTCCTGCAGGATCCGGCGCCCGAACCCGGGCCAATGCGACCCTGGCTCTGCACGATCCTGCAAGATCCGGCGCTCTGGCTGACCCCCGTCTGCATTGACCCCCGTCTCTCGAGCCCCGAACCCAGGAGGAGGCCTCTTGGGGCGGGAAAACGTTGGCGCTCTTATAGGCGCCCATGGTGTCCTCGATGTTTGCAGACACGCGAAGCCCTAGGTCAATCATCTTGTGGATTGGGTCATCCTCATCCGAACATAGATCCCAAATCTCGATTTCAAGGTTCGACCATGCAACGCACTTCCACCTGCTGCTCGAGCGGAAGGAGGACAGCCTCATTGGGGAGTCCTTCTCGCTCAGGGGGTGCGGCTCTCAATCGAGCAGCGCCTTCAACGGGAAAAGACAAATTAGGATACCCAAGCGGCAACTAGCAATCTGCATTTCAACACGACGATGGTGATGACGACGGGCCCCGGTCGTCATCCATCCGCTTTGGGATGTGACTCGTGGCTGACGAGCCCACCACGTAGGCCGGGTGCCGTGCAGCCTGCTGAGAAGCCGGCGCTCTTCATCCATCCCACTGCAGTCGCTCCATAGGTGCTGGGCACTCGGGCGGAGCGCTCCGCACAACGCACACCTGCTGTTGGCATCGCTGCTGGCACGCGACGCACTTCGCGGCGGCGGGCGCGGGCGGCGCGTTCCGCTCCTTGCCGCCGTGCGGGTGGCCTGCGGTTCCCGCCGCCGCGCGGGCCGCTCGGCCTCCTCGGGCGGGCCCCTCCGCCGCGGAGGTCCCAAAGGAGGCCGCCCTGGGCGCGCTCGACGCTCGATCTTGATGGGCCTGTTTTCCACCATCACCACCACCGCCATAAGCTGGAGGGGGAGGGGGTCCTCCTCCTCCTCCTCCTCCTCCTCCTCCTCCTCCTCCTCCTCCTCCTCCTGCTCCTCCTCTTCGCCCTCCTCGTCCTCCTCCTCGTCCTCCACTTCCTCCCCCCCTCCAACTTATGGTGGTGGTGGAAAACAAGCCCATCAGATCTGGAGCGCTGGAGCCCGCGCGCTGCCCGCCGCGCCGAAGCGCCATGAGAGCCCACAATCGAATCGATCAGTCGGATCGGCGATCGAAAGGAATC
The DNA here is from genome assembly GCA_963575745.1 of Prorocentrum cordatum. NCBI lineage: Eukaryota > Dinophyceae > Prorocentrales > Prorocentraceae > Prorocentrum > Prorocentrum cordatum. The sequence continues at coordinate 251,133 of CAUYUJ010016809.1, forward strand.
GGATCGGCGAAAATCGGCAGTCGAGTCGGGAAAAGTCGAATCGGCGTACATCGGCAAGCTAGTAGCCAGCCTCCAGTAAGGAAGCGGAGCCCAAATCGGGACCCAAAGTCGAATCAAATCGGGATCGGAAGCCATCGAAATCGAATCGGACCGAATCGGAGAAATCAAAATGAGCCCTGAAGCGCCGCCAACCTGCGGCGGGTGCAAGTCGCGACAACGTCTCGACGCTGGTCTCTGGCATCGCGCGGGATCCCAGATCGGCACTGGCTCCGCTCCCAAGGGCTGAGCGCACCGGATCCCCTGGCTGCCAGGCGTGCCAACGCCATCCACGGGGCGTTCGGGGTATCCGGGGACCGCGTGGGGACTCTGTGAGGGCCTCCTGGCGACCTCTTGGAAGCATGTTGGAACCTCTTGGGGCCTCTGAAAGCCTTTTGGGGCCTCTTCGGGGCTCCCAGGTGCAGCGCCTAGCATGGCGGGTGCTTCGTCTTGCAGGCGATGTCTGCCAATTTCGGGCCAATGGGAAGGGAGGCTAGGGGGACGGGATGGAAAGAGAGGCAAGTCCATGGGGTCATGGTCATCAGGGTTGGGGAAGGTAGAGCAGGATAGTGTGGAGGGAGATGAGGACACGAAGGGGAGTGATGGGAAGGGAGGAGTGGGGAGGCAAGAGGGAGCAACAAAAACGGCAAGCCTTCGTAAGCCGCGAAAGGTGCAAGAAGGAGCGAGTCTGGCCTGGCGGCGGAAACACGGGGGCCACAGCTGTCAATAGCTCCTCTTCGTTGTCGCCTTCCTCTTCCTTCCTCCTCCTCCTCCTCCTCCTCCTCCTCCTCCTCCTCCTGCTAGCTAAACGGTTTGCGCGCCAGCCACCACTCGCTCTCCTGAGCATGCGGTGAAGTTATCACACAAAGGAAGCAGAGGGAAAGGAGGAGGAAAGGAGGAGGAGGAGGAGGAAATGCGACAACGTGTAGGAGACTACGGCGGGGCGAACGGTCGGCCATCCGCGAGCACCGGACACGCAGCTCAGCGGAGTAGTTCACGACGCGCTGCACATCAAACAAATGGAGGTCGAGGGTGCGCTGCTGACCCGAGTCGCACCTCCCCACGTCGCGCCGCAGGTACCCGCCCGCCCTGCTGCTCAACAGCAGCAGCGGCACTCGGCTCGCCCCTGTCGTGACACGCGACGCTGCGGTGCTGGCACCCATCGTGATGCTCAGCGCCATGGGGCTGGTATTCTCCATCCCGTTGCTCGACGTGCTCCTGGTCCCCGTCGCGCTGCTCGGTGATGGACGGTCGAACAAACGATGTGCTCGTGGCTATGACAGCTTGACGATGTACTGCTGGCACACCTCGCGCCGCGCAGCACCGCGATGCTGACCGCCGTCGTGCGGCTCTCAACAGAGGGGGGCAGACAAATCGAGATACGATGAGGCAACGAGATCTGTACATATCCACCGCCGCCGGCCAGGCCCATCCTGGGCCCATGATCCCTGCACCGCTCCTGTGGGCCTGGCCAGCGGCAGTGGAGCAGAAGTAGATCTCGTCGCTGAGGGATATATGATCCGCGAGTCTACCTTACGCGTTCGATCATGGACCCCTCGCCACGCATCTTGGCCCCTGAAGACCGTCGAAAGACCGCCGAAGACCGCAAACGGGCCGCGTCGGGCCCCAGCGCCCGCGGGTCTATCGAATTCCATCCAGGCATGGGCGCACATGGGCGCACGCGAGAACAAGCAGGCACGCGGGCGCGCAGGTCGTTCTCCACTTGCTCCTCCCACTGACCCGCTTTTGGCGGCAACTACCCAGACCTTCTCCTTCCTCCTCCTCCTCCTCCTCCTCCTTCTCCTCCTCCTCCTCCCCCTCCTCCTCCTCCTCCTCCTCCCCCTCCCGCCCCTCCTCCTCCTCCTCCTCCTCCTCCTCCTCCTCCTCCTCCTCCTCCTCCTCCTCCGTCCATGTTCATTCCCTACCTAGGCTGTGCCTAGGTAGGGTTCTTACACTCAGGGCTAAAAGGGCCGGGCAGTGGATATCGCCCCGGGCGGTGACCCCAGGATCCGCCCCGCGGTTCCCCCAGTTGCGCCCCCTGGGTTCACCCAGCTTAGCTTAGCTAAGCTTAGCTAAGCTTAGCTTAGCTTTGCTTAGCTTGGCTTATGTCATCTTAGCTTAGCTTAGCTTAGCTTTGCATAGCCTAGCTTAGCTTAGCTTAGCTTAGCTTAGCTTAGCTTATGGTATCCCAGATTAGCTTAGCTTAGTGTAGTTTAGCTTATATTAGCTTGACTTAGCTTAGCTTAGCTTAGCCTAGCTTAGCTTAGCCTAGCCTAGCTTAGCTTAGTTAAGCTTAGCTTGGCTTAGCTTAGCTTACCTTAGCTTGGCTTAGCGCAGCGCAGCATAGCGCAGCATGAGCACAGCATCGCATAGCATAGCATAGCCAAGCATAGCTCAGCATAGCATAGCATAGCATAGTATAGCGCAGCATAGCATAGCATAGCATTCCTAAACGCTCCAACTCCTAGGTAGGGTCGCACTGGGATAATTATAGATAACTCCTCCCTGTCGCACACGAAACATGACGGTCGGGCAGGGCGTGCCGGGCGGTTCGCCCGAGACATCCTCGTCGTGTGAATCCCGAAGCCGAGCATCTGCAACTGTTTCACGGACGGAGGGCAGGCCGTTTCCAAAATGTGTTCGCCTTAGCGACGCGCACATCCGTCTTACAAGTTTGCAAAACAATTTCAAGGATGGAGGGTGGCTCCTTTTAAAAATATGTCTCTCGCCTTCGCGCCCTGCACATTCGTCCACAAGTTTGCAAGAGCGTCACGGGTGGAGGGCGAGCCGTTCTCAAAATGTGATTATCGCCCCAGTACCACTCACGTTCGCCTCGAAAGTTCGCAGTGTTTCACTGATGGAGGGCGGGCCCTTTTCGAAAATGGGGCTCTCGCCTTAGCGCTGCGCGCATCCGACTTACAATATTGCAGAAGAGTCACGGATGGAGGGCGGCTCTTATTCAAATTGTGGCTCTCGCCCTAGCGCACCGCACAGTCGTCTCAAAAGCTTGCAACGGTTTCACGGATGGAGGGCGGACCGTTTTCAAAATGCGGTTCACGCCTTAGCGCCGCGCGCGCTCGTATTGAAATTCTGCAGCAGTTTCAAAGATTCGTATGGTTGATGCCTGATGTCTCAGGAAATGCGTTCGAGCAGGGTTTAGGGTTGTCATGACGCAAAGGTGAGGTTGATTCGCGGTGCTGAAATCCCAGCAATGGTGTTCCAGCAGGATTCAGGATCATCAGGCCGCAACAATGACGTTGACTCGCAGCATTGAAGTTTCAGGAATGCGTGTTGGCACGATTGGGGATTATCAGACGGGTGTATTCCAACGGGGCAAGTCCATTAAGAAAACAACTCCCGGAGGGAACCTATAAGTAGGGAACTTTGAGGGAGGGTTCATTGCAATGTTTGTTCATACATCTTCGGTTTACTCTTGAACTCCTCCTTCTCCTCCTTCTCCTCCTCCTGCTCCTCTTCCCTCATCCAGCCCCTCCTGGCTCAGAGAGCCATCTGCGGGCGCACGTGGGGGGCGGGGGGGGCGCAGCCCGCAGGAGCCATGCTGTGATGCGCGTCTGCATTGCGGAGGAGAGGATCAACAGCAAGTTGGTGAGCGGCTCGCCGCCCTCGAGCTGGGGATTAAGTCGGTCCAGGGCGACTCCGTGGAGCTTGTGCTGGAGCTCAAGGATGGCCCTGGGCCAGCCTCCAGCGAGTCCGCCGCCGCGCAGTGCGACGTGGAGTTCTTCGACATCTCCAGCGGCGGTGGCAAGGATGCAGGGGCTGAGGCCCTCGGCAGCACCAATGGAGACAACCTCGAAGGGCATCCTTGCGGAGG
>CAUYUJ010016809.1:260000-261528 GCA_963575745.1 Prorocentrum cordatum
ATCCTCATCCTCCTCCTCCTCCGCCTCCTGCTCCTGCTCCCGCTCCTACTCCTACTCCTGCTCCTGCTCCTGCTCATACTCCTGCTCAACCTCCTCCTCCTCAGCCTCCTCCTACTTCTCTTCGAGCTCCTCCTCCTCCTCCTGCTCCTCCTCCATGCACTTCCTCCTCCTCCTCCTCCTCCTCCTCCTCCTCTCCTCCTCCCCTCCTCCTCCTCCACACTCCCCCCCCTCCTCCTCCTCCTCCTCCTCCCCGCACCCTCCTCCTCCCCGATCCCCCTCGTGGAAGCAGAACAGGCGCGGGCGGTGGTAGCTCGCACGGGCAGCGGCTGGGCGAGCGCGCCCTGCGGCCAGCGAGCCGCGGCTGCTCCTGAGCGGGCAAGGGTGAGGATCCGTGACCAACCTGCCAGGTCTACAATCAAGCCTGAGTGGAGAGGACACGCGAGAGGACACAAGACCCTTTCCGAGGGCCACATTGCCATAGGTATAAAGGGCATGGATCCCTAATACCGGACACGAGGATACCCTTGAATTGGCAGTGCAGACCGACTAATCAAACTCGACTGTACGAGCGGGCCTCCATGTGACAGCCCTTCGGGGTTAAACTAGGATCTGATCATGGGGGGCGGCCTGTTGCTTGGGGACAACCTAGCTCTTGTTCCCAGCCATCCTATGGTGTTTGGTCCCCGCTTTGAAGACAGACAGACTCCCCGCGTCTAATCCCCTTTCCTCTCCTCCTCCCCCTCCCCATCCCTCCTCCCATCCTTCCTCCCCCCGTCCTTGCCCTTGCCCTCCGCAGGACAATTTCGGTACACCCCGCCCCCCCGGGAAGCTCCACCGAAGGCCCCTGTGGGAGGATCCACCTGCGGCTCCTCGCCCCATATAGGCATACCCCTCACACGCTTCGTGCCACTAAGGGAGCTCCACCGAAGGCCCCAGCGGGAGGGTCCACATGGGCCTCCCCGCCCCGTCTCGGCACACCCCTCGCACGCTCTGTGCCCCCCCCCCCCTTGGGAAGCTTCACTCGTCTGTCACTCTGCCAGTCATCCCCGTTGCTCTTGTTCCTATTCCTCCAGAGGCTAAAGGCAAACGCCGCAAAGGTCGCGAAGGTCGTAGATCCCGAGGACCTCAATCTGTGCCTGTAGGTGCAGGCTTGCCGCCGCAACAGGGCCCCCACGGCACCAGTCGGTGGCGAGCTGGCCGCGGGCGCGGGCGAGGCCGCTCAAGGGGGTCGGAGGCGGGTGGGACGGGTGGGTCGGGAGGGAAGGACGTGAGCTGCTGCTCCCCTGTAGGGGTACTCGCCTATGGGCTGCACGCCCTTCGCGCGGATCGCCCCCGAGGAAGGGCAGCGCGGGCATGGCCCTAGTGGCTCCAGGATGCACGGGCTGTCTTCAGGTTCATATCACTGTAGCAATGCGACGCCCAGAAACGTTCACGGCACCGCCCTTAGTGTGAGTTGACCGCTTCCAAGGGCCCACTGACCTGAACTGAGCTCCTCCCCCTCCTCCTCCTCCTCCTCCTCCTCCTCCTC
>CAUYUJ010016810.1:0-51419 GCA_963575745.1 Prorocentrum cordatum
TCCTCCTCCACCTCCTCCCCTATCCTCATCAACCTCATGCTCATCATCCTCCTCATCTCCTCCTCCTCTCCTCGTCAATCATCATCGTCAATCATCATCATCATCATCATCATCATCATCATCATCATCATCATCATCATCATCATCATCATCATCATCATTATATTCATCATCACCATCATCATAATCAGAATCATCATCACCATCATCAGCATAATAAGCATCATCATCAACATCATCAGCAGCAGAATCATCAGCATCAGCATCAGCATCGTCATCGTCATCGTCATCATCATCACCAGGCAGCCAGCAAGCAGCATCATCCTCATCCTCATCCTCATCCTCATCCTCATCCTCATCCTCATCATCTCATCATCATCATCATTATCATCATCATCATCATCATCATCATCATCATCATCATCATCATCATCATCATAATCATCATCATCATCACCAGCATCATCATCACTTTTTCATCATCATCATTATCATCATCATCATCATCATCATCATCATCATCATCATCATCATCATCAGCATCATCAGCATCATCATCATTATTCATCAGCTTCATCATTTTTCATCAGCATCATCATCATCATCACATCATCATCATCATCATCATCATCATCATCATCATCATCATCATCCTCATCATCGCCATCCTCATCCTCATCCTCATCCTCATCCTCATCCTCCTGTTCTTCCTCCGTTTCCCCTCCTTTCACTCGGACCCGAGCGGCACAAAGGAAGCGGGTCCTAGGGTATACTCATATCCACCGCCTGGGGAACCGACGTCCCGGGACCCCAGCGAGCGGTGGATGTGGAGATACGTTTGGGCCCCAGGGGGACCGAACACATCCACGTCCACCGCCTGTCGAGGTCCCCGAGGATCGCTGCCCCAGGCGACGGCTCTGGACAGGTTCCCGCCTCTGGCTGCAGGCGAGGAGGGGAGCTACCCTCACTGCGGTCGAAGCCGCTCTGGATCCAGGCGTCGGCGGCTCGGCGGCAGACGGCGGCAGCCGATCCGCGGCAGGCGGCGGCGCACGCCCCGCGCCCACCGTCCACCAGTCACCCCCGCCCTGCCGCAGATGGCAGCTGAACGCTCGGGACGTGCAAGGGGACGCGCCGAGCAACGTGCCAGGGGGACTCGCCACGGGACGCGCCACGGAACTTGCCAAGGAACGTGCTAGGTTGCAATGCTGAGTGTATCGATCTTGATTTACCGTGCCTGAAGCTGTGCTGTGCTGCGCCGTGCTGAACTGCAATGTGTCATGCCGCGATTGTGCTCCATAGTGTTATGGATCGAGTCCTCCTTTGCATCCGAGTCCTGACCGAACTGGTATGGATCTTAAGCTCGAGCTGCCGGAGCACATAGTAGCTGCCTCAAAGCTAACTGACAGGAGGACATGCTAGGAGGACGCGCCGCGGAACGTCCCAAGGAACGCGCCAGGCGACGTGCCAGGGGACGTGCCATGGGGACGCACCGCGGGACGTGCCAAGGGGACGCGCTACGGCACGTGCCAATGGACGTGCCACCTCATGCTGAACATCCGCCTGGGCGAACTGGACACGTGAAAACAAGTGATTCGCTCGAGGCATCCTCAACACATCTTCATGTCAGACGTCAGTTCCAGGCCCCAGGAAGGCCCCTGAAGGCCAATGTTAGATACCCCCTAGGTGGCCTGGACACGTTAAAGCACCTCGTTCCACCATGATAAATACCCCCCTTGGTGGCCTGGACACGTAAAGCCACATGGTTCCAATGCGGGACAATCATGTTATATACTCCCCTGGGTGGCCTGGACACGTAAACACACGTAGAACCAGCTCTGGGCAACCATGTTAGATACACCCCTGGGTGGCCTGGGCACGTTAAAGCACTTGGTTCTTGCTCGGGACAACCATTTTAGATACCTCCTCTGGGTGGCCTGAACACGTAACATGCCAGGAGGACGCGCCGCGGAACGTCACAAGGAACGCGCCAGGCGACGTGCCAGGGGACGTGCCACGGGGACGCACCGCGGGACGTGCCAAGGGGACGCGCTACGGAACGTGCCAATAGACGTGCCACCTCATGCTAAGCATCCGCCTGGGCGAACTGGACACGTGAAAACAAGTGGTTCGCTCGAGACATCCTCAACACATCTTCATGTGAGACGTCAGTTCCAGGCCCCCAGGAAGGCCCCAGGAGGCCCATGATACCCCCTAGGTGGCCTGGACACGTTAAAGCACCTGGTTCCGCCATGTTAAATACCACCCTGGGCGGCCTGGACACCACGTGGCTCCAATCCGGTGAAATCATGTTATATACTCCCCTGGGTGGCCTGGACACGTTAACACACGTGGGACCAGCTCTGGGCAACCATGTTAGATAGCCCCCTAGGTGGCCTGGACACGTTAAAACACGTGGTCCTTGCTCGGGACTAGCATGTTAGATACCCTCCTGGGTGGCCTGTACACATAAAAACACTTGCTTCAAGCTCGGGACAACCACGTAAGATACCCCCTGGGTGGCCTGGACAAGTAAAAACGCGTGGTGGCAGCTCGGGACAACCATGTTAGATTCATCCCTGGGTGGCCTGGACACGTAAAAACACGCGGTGCCAGCTCGGGAGAACCATGTTAGGTTTTCTCTGTTTACAACAGCTTCACGGATCAAGGGCCTCCGACCTCTGCGCGCTACATGTCTGGCCCCGCCGCCCCAGCACAGGGGGGCGGGGGGGCTGAAACGCCGAGCGCGGGTGAGGACACCAGACGATTCGGAGGAGAACCCGGGGGGAGGAGACTCCATCCTGCGACGACGCTGCTGCGCGGGCCGTGCACTGTGGCGGCCGGAGCGACAGAAGAGCGAGGACGTGCACCTACCACCTGGCCGGCCCCGCCGCCCCGGCCAAAAGACCAGCGGAAAGGGGGGCGTGAAACCTGCAGCTGCCTGACCCGCTGCATACGAAAACCCAGCGTGAGCGCAACGAGAATCTCTGCTTCGAACAAGGTATAGCGCACAGCTAAACTCCAGATCGTCGCGCCCTCCAGGCGCGTCTCGGCCGCCCGCGGCCCAAATCCCCCTGCTGGCAGGAGAGAAAGGAGGAGGAGGAGGAGGAGGAGGAGGAGGAGGAGGAGGAGGAGGAGGAGGAGGAGGAGGAGGAGGAGGAGGAGGAGGGGGAAGAAGAGGAGGAAGAGGAGAAGAAGGAGGAGGAGAAGTCCCGCTACTCTTTTACGCGGGCAAAAAAGTGGGGACCATGTCGCGCCCCAAAAATCCAGCACGGAGCACGCGCCTTGAGGCGCCACCCTCTCTAAGGCCCTGGGCCCGGAAAGTCAAGTAGTTACGGAGCGCTTGCTTTGAGGCCCCACCTTACCCAGGCCCCAGGCCCCGAATCTCCCGGTGCTCGGTCATGGGCCGCGTCCCGCTTATCTGCCCCAGGGCCGATCAGCTCTCCGACGATCGGGGCGCCCTGGCCCTCCCCCGCGGCCTCGCTTGCAGAGATGCCCACCTGCACGGACAAATCGCCATAGCGCCTGAAGGCCACTGCGGCAGCTGCGAGCAGCGCGGCTACCCCGATCGCTGCCAGGCCGATCGCCGCAACGCCTGCGAGAGACCGTTGCCCTGCCAACGGCAGGCCGTCCATCACAGAGTACAGCCTGGCGGGGTCCACCAAATCCCAGTTGTCGAAGGCGCACTTCTCTTCGCCGTCCTTGCAGAGCGGGCACTTCTCGTACAGCTCGCCGAGCACCTGCTCACAGAGCAGGTCCTTCACTTTCTCTGGGTCGTTGGAGTCGGACTCGACGAGCTGACCCTCCTCCCCAGTTCGGGCATCCGACTGAGACTGGACCCTATTCGAGAACCATTGGCAGCACGAGTCCGCATCTTCGCGTTTCGTGGGCACCTGCTTATAGCATCCGATCTGGCAGGTGCCGTTGCCGCCGACAAAATCCGTGTAGGAGAACAACGTTCCGCACCCGGAAGCGCGGCGGCGGGGGCGGTTGGCAAGAGGGCGGCGGCCGCGAGCACCAGGCGGGCCATCGGGGTAGGGTTTCGCGCGGACTGAGGCTAGGAGGCCGCTGCTTGTGCAGGCTGCAGCGGGCTGAGCCAAAGCGTCTTGAGCAAAAGCGTCTTGATATCTAACATGGTTTTCCCTATCGGGAGAACCATGTTAGATACACCCCAGCTCGGGACAACCATGTTAGATACCCCCCTGCGTGGCCTAGATACGCTGAATTCGCGCTCCCGCTCGAGACATCCTCGCAGTGTCTTCCCTGGAGAGGCCCCAAAAGCGCCACCCCCTGTCCAGAGCAAGAGAACATAACTTTTCTGTATTGGGATATGTTTTCGGGTAGCATTTTTCGACCCCCCGTGCGTTTCCTGATAATTCGGCGTTGGGCCCGACGCCATGTTGGATATCCCCCCAGGGCGGCCTGGACACGTCAAACCACGCGGTTCCAGTTCGGAAGAATCATCTTATTTACCCCCTCTGGGTGGCCTGGACACGTCAAACCACAAGGCTCCAGTGCAGGACCACCATGTTAGATACCCCCCCTGGGTGGCCTGGACACGTGAAAACACGCGGTTCCAGCTCAGGACCCATGTTAGATACCCCCCTGGGTGCCGTGGACATGTGAAAACACGCGGTTCCAACGCAGGACCACCATGTTGGATGCCCTCCTGGGTGGCCTGAACATGTAAAAACACATGGCTCCAGCTCGGGACCACCATGATAGATACCCCCCTGATGGCCTGCACACGAAAAACTAACGGTTCCAGCCCACCCAGGCGGAATATCCAACATGCGGTCGTCTGGGGCGCCAGCGACGGACAACCATGTTGGATACCCCCCTGGCCGACTTGGGCACGTGAAAACAAACATTTCGCCTGAGACATCCTCTGAATTCTGGGCCCCCACGAGGCCCCCGCTCGAGACATCCCTCAACTCTGCAAAACCAGCGTTTCGCTCGAGACATCCTCTACACATTATACTTTCTGTTTTTTTTTATTTCTTAAACAAAAAATCGCCCGAGACATCCTCTAAAATATTGTCGCCGGCCCTACGCGATCTCGTGATTTATCGCAAATAATGTCGCCAGCCGTAGAGCCGTCGACTCCGGGGGTAAATCTCTAAAAGAAAACCCTGGGCTTCTGCCCTCTCCAGGAAAAGCCAAACTACTCCCAAACCATCTATAACAGAAACCTTCTCCTTCTCACTTCCCCCCCTCGCTCGCCGCCGACATGCGCACCATCTTGCGCGAGCCCCGTGCACGCGTCTGGTGCCACGACGCGACGCGACGGCAGGCAGGGGGGACAGACCTGCTATCAGACTCCCTGGGACACCCGCCCCCCAGGATTAAGTCGGGCGTGTCCCCCCACAGAGGGATTTTGGACGAGAAATAACAAATAATCAAAAAATGTTCAAAAATTGTCGCACGCAAAGAAAATGTTCAAAAATTATCCTGGCGAAAGACCCAACCATATGCAGTTGTGGGCACCGCAATTGTAAATATCCTCGTCGGTAAAATTCCCTCTGGAGCCACGACTATGGCCGTCGGTGGAGCTGCCTATGCGGCCACGAAACGCTGTACTGGGTGGGCGAAAATGCCAAATTGGGTGTGTGGGGCGCATGCGGATGGTCACACTGGAGGCTTCGCTGTAGCTTCCTATGGGGCCACGAAACGTTGCACTCGATGGGTGACAATGCCAACTTCGGCTTCCGGGCCGCATGCGGACGGTCCTACTGGGGGCTTCGGTGGAGCTCCCTATGGGGCCACGAAACGTTGTACTGGGTGGGTGAAAATGCCAAATTGGGTTTCCGGGACGCATGCGGACGGTCACACTAGGGGCTTCGGTGGAGCACCGAATGTGGCCACGAAAGGCTATACTGGGTGGGTGAAAATGCCAAATTTGGTGTGCGGGACTCATGCGGACGGTCCCACTGGGGGCTTCGGTGGAGCTTCCTATGGGGCCACGAAACGCTGCACTGGGTGGGTGAAACTGCCAAATTGGGTGTGTAGGACGCATGTGGGCGGTCCCACTGGGGGCTTCGGTGGAGCTCCCTATTGGGCCACGAAGCGCTGTACTGGGCGTGGCGGACGCATGTGGCCACCCCCACTGGGGCCTTACGTGGAGCTCCCTATGGGGCCACGAAACGCTGTGTTGGGTGTGGCGGACGCATGTGGCAACCCCGCCACGAAACGCTGTACTGGGTGGGTGAAACGCATGGAGGAAGGAGGAGGGGGAGGAGGAGGGAGGAGGAGGAGACGCGGGGACCGTCTCTTCAAAACGAGGACCCAACACCACGGGACGGTTGGGAAATACTCCCCAGACTATTTTTGAACTATCTTTGAATATTCCTCCTGTAGGGGGACAGGCCCGACTTAACCCCAGGCTGAGCCTCGACCGCCCGCCCACCCCCTTTCGAGGGGGCCCAGGGACACGCGGAATAAATTGCCGGAGAGCTCCTTGGAGAGCTAAGAGGGTTTGAGACAAGAAGCCGGCAGGCACGTCTGCGCCAGCTCCTCTCCAAGGCTCCAGGGCATGCAGGCATCCACGCAGCGCCCTGCCTGACGTTGCTGCGTGTCCCGAGAGCGTTCTCATACTCGCTCCCAATGCGCTTGCCCGAAGCGTTTCCGCAGCTCTTTCGCAGCTCCTTCGAAGCTCTCTCTCTCGCAGCTCCTTCAGTTTCGTCCTTGCAAGCGTCCATCGCAGGAACTTCACGCGCTTTGGCCTGCGCTGCTAGCCGGGTGTGGAACTACACAAGTAGACACAAATCCCAGGATTCCCCGCATGTGTCCATATTTCCCAGATTTTCGTCTTCCCTCCACGTTCCATACTTCCCCATATTTACCAAGCGATCGACGATTAGTTGTGTAGGTATGATTTTCTCCCCCGTGTGGACGGCTGAAATGTATCCTCGACCTGCTGCACTCCGCCAGCCGAGTCCACACCTCGCCTCTCGTGTGCAGCCCGCGCCCCGCGCCGCCTTCACTGGCCCCCCGGGAACCCGAAAGGGCCTCTGGAGACCCAAAAGTCAAAACAGCCGGCCATCCCACTTTAGCGACGATCAAAAACGGGCCTTACGCGAGATGATGTAGCGACCTTACGCGGTGGCTTACGCGGGCCGCCAGCGCGGCACGCTACATTGGAAGCGGGGGCGCTTACGCGCGACCTTACACGGGCAGCTCACGCGCCAATGTCGGTGAAGACGCTCTCGTTTTTCTGCATGGATCACTTGTCGAACGAACAACACGTACCCATATCCATAGGGGGCTGGGGAAAGAAAGGACTGGCTGTGGGTACGAGTGCGGGCTGTCGGACCCAGGGGAGGCTCCCGTTCGAGAGGGGGCCCCCATCCGACAGCACGCACCCACAGTCCCCATCCGCCCCCCCTATGGGTATGGGTGTGTGTGTGTTGCTCGTTCTTCACTGCTTGCGTTAAGTCGGGCCTGTCCCTTTACAGGGGGGATATTCAAAAATGGTCAAAAAGTAGTCTGGGGACGATGTTAGACTATTCTTGAATCATCTTTTCAAATATGTTGGGGGCATTTGTAATTGCTCGTCCAAAAAATCCCCCTGTAGGGGGACAGGCCCGACCGAATGCTTGCGCCAAAACGCTGGAAGCGGCGCGCGAGAGGAGGCCGCGTGCGAGGGGGGAACGGCCTCTCCGAGGCGGCCGCTCCGAGGGCAGGCTCCCGGGGGGGAGGGGCGGCCTTCTTGGAAGGCCGCCCCCCCCCCCTCGGGGGCGCGCAAGCACGGAGTAGCGATGCAGGGACTTGGCGCGCGGTCGCCAAACCCGTGGATCGGGAGAGGCGCCCTTCCTTACCTTACCAGCCTCGAACGTATCCCTATCCCTAAGATTGACACGCCAGAAGGCGATGACGATCTTAGGGAGTCGCCCTCAAAAAATAAGGGAATCCCTAAGATTGGCATCGTGATGAGGAGGTGCCCAGCATAGGGATAGGGATATGTTCCAGGCTGGTAATTACCTGCCGCCGGTGCCGCCTCGTCCAGGGGCGGACGTCCGCGACCGCCCATGGAAACGGGAACCCCGTCGCCAGTGCACGCCCACTGGATCCGCGGCTGCGGTCGCCTGACCTTCGCGCCGCCCCCCGACACAAGAACCTCGCTCCGAGCTGGCCTGCCTGGACCCTCCCAATCGGGTCGGACGGCGAAAGGGGGGGATAGCAAAGGGGGGGTTTGAGAATCAGCTCGCGTGGCTGATTTTCCCGGCGCCTCCCGGCGCCGGAGGCGGCCATGTATTATCGAGGAATGGGCCCCTCGGTGAGGCCGAAACCAGCTGCATGCAGCAACAAATTTCGTAACCCCCCCTTTCCCAATCCCCCCTTTCGTCCGGCCCGACCCAAGCAAGGTCCATCCTGGCCCGTGGTCCGAGCCGCGTCCGGCCGAGCACGGACCGTCTCACGTCGTGGCCTCATCCAGCACAAGAGGCCCCCACGCCTCTCGACCCCCCCTTCGCGGGGACCGGCGTCTCATCCCTCGGCGACTTGTCCATGATCCCGAGGCCCAGAACAGGTTCTTCTGGAGGCAGCGACGACTGAAAATCGCTGGCACCGAACTAGGGGGCCGAAGAAGGGGGAGACGAAACGAGGAGGAGGAAGAAGGAGAAGAAGGATGAGAAGGATAAGAAGAGGAAGAGGAGGAAGAGGAGGAAGAGGAGGAAGAAGAAGAAGAAGAGGAGGAAGAGCCCCCTCTGACCCCCCACGAACCTGACACAGGAGCGCCCTACTCCGAGGCCAGCCCCGCCAGCGGCGGACTCGGCGCGCTCGGCCTCGCCCCGACGCCGGGGCAGAGGAGCCCGCCGCCGCCCCGGCGGGCAGCCGCTGGGCGCGCGCGGGGAGCGGCCGCGGGCAGCGACCGCCTCGGCGCCGCCCCGCTCGGCGGGCGGAGCGCCCCACGGCCTGGCCGAGGGCCCTCGCCGGCCTGGACTCTCGGACAGGCTGTGGGCGCTGCCGAGCGAGGAGCGTGTTGGAGGCCTGGAGATGGGCACCAACACCAAGACAGGGGGCCGCCTCCGCAGGGGGGAGATGGTCCTAGATGTCGGTGTTGGTGGTGATATTTCGGTCACCTTGGAAGCCAGAATATGACCACCATCACCGAGATCGGGATCGCCATCCCTCGGTGGAAGCAAACCACCGATATTGGTGTTGGTGTCAACCTTCAGGCCTGCGAGGCGCCTGCGACGCTGCAGCCCCAGCTTCCTTCGGGCTCGGGCCCAGCCGGGGAGAGCTGCGACACTGGCCCAAGATGCCCTCTCCCATGCCACGCATGCTCGCGGGGCGCGCTGTCGCGAAACACGTGCCAGCTCATGTCCGTGGGCGTCCTTTTTCCGCCCCTGACCAGCGCGACGGCCCCCTCCGCGCGCTGTCGGAACGTCGCCATCATGAACGCCATGGGCGTCGGGACGACGGCGCCGCGGACTCGACTACACGCAATGGCAACCCTGGGCAAGAGATAATCTTAAAAATGCTGGGGGCGTTTGTTCGTGTTCAAGACCTACGCTTGTTTTTCAGATGTGGGGTTCATTTTTTTGTTGGGGGATTCTCGTTCGCGCTGCCCTTGTTTTTTTTCTGCTGCGGACTGCCGTCGTTGATTGCTCCGTGTAGGTTGGCCGAAAACCGACAGGTTGAAAACGGAGGAAAACAGCACAAAACAAAAAGCGCTTCTCACATCACCTCTGGCACGCGGCTTTGGGAGGGGAGCGCGGGCGGCCAAAACCTGAGCGCGCAAGCGCCCGCCCGAACCCTGCCCAGCCTTCTCTGGAGGGGGCGCCCCCCCCCTTCCAATGCTAATGGGACCCGCCCCCCACCATTCCCCAGCCTTGCGAAGGGACTCGCCCCCTCCGCCCTGTGGTTATGGCCCTGAGGGCGTGGCGTGATGAGGTTGTCGTCGTCGTCGTCGTCGTCGGCGCTGCGAGCCCGCAGTAGAAGCAGCCCCGACGGAGGCTCCCTCCTGCGAGTAGCCGGCCGAGGGCCGGCCGCCGCCCCTCCCCCCCCCCCCGCCAGCCCCCTGGCGCCCCCTTGCCCTCCCCCTGGGAGGCCCCCTTGCGCCCCCTGGCGCCCCCTCCTCCTCCTCCTCCTCCTCCTCCTCCTCCTCCTCCTCCGCCGCCGCCGCCGCCGCCGCCGCCGCCGCCGCCGCCGCCGCCGCCCGCCTCCTCTGCCGCCCGCCCCCTCCGCGCTGCGGGCGGGCGCGGCCTGCCGCTCCCGCGGGCGCGGGTGCCGGCGCGTCGCCGGCGGCGCTGGCGGCGGCCCGCTGGAGACCCTGTGGGGGGGCTGGTGCTGCTCCCATCTCGGGGGCCACGGGCGAACCCTGCCCCTACCGACTCCGAGCACAGCGACCCACCTTGCTCACCCTCGAGGCAGACTCCTCTGGCCATCTGCCCGCGTCCTGGGGGTAGGCGGGGTGCTCGTCAGAGAAGGGCCCGTCTCGCAAGGGGGGTGGGGTTCACCTCGCTCGGGAGCTCACGAAGTGAACCCCACCCGCCCCCTCAGAAAGCGTGGGGGGTAGGGGTAGGGTTCGCATGTGGCCCCCTACCATCGGAAAGTGCAGGAACACCGAGCGTCGAAAGTCGGAAAGTGCCGGGGGGCTGGTGCTGCTCCCGTCGGAAAGTGCCTTGGCGGCGAGCGAGGGAGGGAAGTGAGGAGGAGAAGGCTTTCTCAGAAGGCGGCGGGGGTTCTCAGAAGCCCTCGCGCCTTCTGAGAAGTTTTTGTCCGTCTTCGGGGAAGGCTTAGAACACTTCTCAAAAGGCCGGGGGACTTCCGAGCCTTCTGAGAAGGCCCGCCCCTTCTCACTTCCCCCCCTCGCTCGCCGCCGAGTGCCGGAACACCGAGCGTCGAAACCGTGTCGAAAGAGCGTCGCACAGTGGCCTGCGCTGCTCCCGTCGGAAGGTGTCGAAGCGGTGTCGGAGGAGCAGCGCGTCCCAGGGCCCGACGCGTGAAACCTCCAGCTTGGGTACTTTCCTGGTGCTCGAAAGTCTTTCTGGTGATCGAGGCTAAAGTAGGGTGGAACATCCTAAGGGGGGGGGTGTGCCGACGTCGTCGGCGTCGTCGTCAGCGTCGTCGTCGTCAGCGTCGTCAGGTTCAGCGTCGTCGTCGTCGTCGTCGTCGTCTTCGTCGTCGTCGTCAGTCTCCCCCTCTCGTCCCCGCGGGCGTCCACGGCGACAAAAACGGCCGAAAACAAACCGAAACGACAGCAGAAACCAGACCGACCGAACCAAAAGACCGAGCGCAACCTAGAAGGACGCTGCGGCGCGCTGGATCGACCGAACGCATCCGACTGCGAAGCTCGTACCCCTTTCCGAACTCCCTTCCCTCCCTCCCTCCTCCTCCCTCCGTCCCCCCCTCCTCCTCCTCCTTCTCCAGAGCTCCCCCTCCTGGCATCGTTCGGACGTCCATTCCCTGTGTTTTTTTCGGTTTGGTGCGTGGTTTTTTCGCCAAATGATCAAGGATGCTCCTCGATCGCCCTCGCCGAGAAAAAATGCACACGTCCGCGCGATGCCAGGCCCTCCTCCCACGGCGCTGGCTCGCTGAAGGCCCTCGGGGGCGCGGGCTCGTGGGAGGGCCTCCGCCGGTGAGAGCGCCTCGTCCGCCGACGCTACCCTCCCGCGCCCCGTAGCGCTCTTGGGGCGTCTGGCTCTCTCTCGTTGGCGGGGCCGTCCATGGGGACGGCAACATTGACAACAACAACAACAACAACAACAACAACAACAACAACAACAACAGCAACAGCAACAACAACAACAACAACAGCAACAACAACAAGAAGAAGAAGAAGAAGAACAACACCAACAACAGCAACAACAACGACAACAACAACAGCAGCAACAAGAACAGCACCAACAGCAACGGCAGCAACAACGACGACGACGACGACGACAACAACAACAGCAGCAACAACATCAACAACCACAACAACAACAAGAACAACAACAACAACACAAACAACGACAACGACGACGACAACAGCAGCAACAACAACAGCAACAACAACAACAATTACTAGCACGTGGGGACACTCCGTTCTCACCAGTGCCAGGGTTTTCATAGGAGGCGGGCAATACCCCCACTTTGTGGGGGGGCCGGTTCAAGCTCTACCAAATTTCCAAACGACTCTTCGCCACCACCCACACCCAGCTTCCCGCCCTATGACGTTCGGACACTTCACTTCGTGGCATGCGGACGACCGTGGCTACTATTCAGGGCCCCGCGGCCGACGACGACGGCGTGCGCGCGCGAAGAAAAAACGAATGTGTCCCGCATGGTATTATTTGACAGGGATGATGGCCCTGGCAGGTGCGCAACCGTTGTTGCAGAAGTTCGAAAAAGTTGCTCGCAAAAGCCCGTTTGACAGAAATATTTAAAAAGTGTTGGGTTTCCTACGAATCCGCAAGAGCGCGCGGGATGAGATTTTGACAATGTTTTGTTGAAAAACCATTGTTTTTTGATGTTTTTATGTTAAAATCGCTACGAACACTAAGGTTTTGGAAGGATTTCGTCTTGCGCGCGCGAATGTCCACTTTACCTTATTTTTTGCAAGGGATTCTTGAAGTTTGGTTATGTTAGAACAAGAAATGTCATTTTATTGTTTTTTGCAAGGGAAAGCGGGGGGGAACAAAACAACCGGATCTGGATCACATCGTTTTGTCAAGGGCTTTCGCTCGAAAATGATGAAAATGTGGCTGCGGCCTAGGCGCGGCGGGGGGGGCGTGCACCAGGGGTCCCAACAATAATTATTCTTTAGAAGTAATAATGTTCAACAACAACAACATTAACAACAACAACAACAACAACAGCAACAACAACAACAGCAACAAGAACAGCAACAACAGCAACAGCAGCAAAACGACGACGACAACAACAACAGCAACATCAACCACAACAAGAACAGCGGCAGCAACAACAACAGCAGCAGCAACAACAACAGCAACAACAACAACAATAACAACAACAACAGCAACAACAACAACAACAACAACAACAACAACAGCAGCAGCAGCAGCAACAACAACAACAGCAGCAACAACAACAACAACAGCAACAACCACAACAACAGCAGCAACAGGAACAGCAACAACAGCAACAGCAGCAACAACGACGACGACAACAACAACAGCAACATCAACCACAACAAGAACAGCGGCAGCAACAAGAACAGCAGCAGGAACAACAGCAGCAGCAGCAACAACAACAACAGCAGCAGCAGCAACAGCAACAACAACAACAATCAGTTTAAGACTGTTCGCTCTTACTTGCCCGAGTGCCATGCAATGTGTATACCCACGCCCTCGATACCCGCCCCCTTCGTCTTCGAGCGTACCCCCTTCTGGGGGGATTCTTTCTTTTTGCGGGGGCGGGCGGGCGTAGACAAGCGGGCGTGAACGGGCGGGGAATTATTCGGAGGATGGGGCACGCATCTCTTTGCCCACCATTGGAATTAGCGCGGGCCCTGCAAGAAGAGGAAGGGGGAGAACGAGGGAGAGTGGGAGGAAGGGAGGGGGAGGGACGAGGCTAAAGGGGAACACGCCAGGAGAGAGGGGGCGAGGAGGGGGGGGGGGGGACGATTGGAGATAGAGAGGCAGAGGAGGGAGGAAGGAGGAGGCTGGAGAGGGGGGGGCGAAGAGAGGAGGGAGGAGGGTTATGGGAGGAGGGTGAGGGGAGAGAGGAAGAGGGAGGAGGAGGGTGGATATTGAGGGAGAGGGGAGGGAGGAGAGAGGTTGGATGGGGAGGAAGGTGCAGGAGGGTAAGAGTGTGAATGTTCGAGGAAGTCCTAGGCGAGGGCGTATTCCTCAAGGAAGAGTTGGGCGGGAGCAGGGGTCCCGAGTACATTGTCGGACGTCTCAGGCGGGAGCGCCGGTCGGGCGGGCGGACCCTGACGGGCGGGTCGGGCGGGCGGGACATTCAAACGGGATTTTTGTGTAAATTGCGAGGAAGTATTAAGCGAGAGCGCGATTCCTAAGTAAATTGCGAGGGCGTCCTTGGCGCGAGCGTGGTTCCTGAGCGTCGAGAACGCGATGCTGCAATAAATTGCGAGGAAGTCCTAAGCGAGAGCGCCATTCCTGAGTAAATTATGAAGAAGTCTCGGGCGGGAGCAGGGGTCCTGATTAAAGAAGTCTCAAGCGGGAGCGCCGCTTCTAAGTAAAATGTGAGAAAGTCTAAAGCGGGAGCGCCCTTCCGGAGTAAATTTTGAGGAAGTCTCCGGCGGGAACGGGGGTCCTGAGTAAACTGTGAGGAAGTCTCAAGCGGGAGCCGTTGTTGTTGTAGTCCGGGGCCCAACAACGCAATCTGACCCGCAATGCTTTCCCTGTCAAAAAACAGGGTGCGAGCCCTGGAGGAAGCCCTTCAAGGGAAAAACCAATGGGCACCGGACAGGGGGATCAACAATAATTATTCTTCAGAAATGAAACTTCAACAACAACAACAACAACAACAACAACAACAACAGCAACAGCAACAACAACAACAGCAGCAGCAGCAACAACAACAACAACAACAACAACAACAACAACAACAACAACAACAACAACAACAACAACAACAACCACCACCACCACCACCACCACCACCACCACAACAACAACAACAACAACAACAACAACAGCAACAACAACAACAACAACAACAACAACAACAACAATAATAATAATGGCAACAGCATCAACAACGACATCAAGAACCACAACAACGACAATAATTTTAAGACCGTTCGCCCTTATTTGCTCGAGTGTCCAATAACGCGTATTTCCCAAACCCTCGATACCCGCCCTCTTCGGCTTCGTTCGAACCCCATTTGGGGGGTATACCTTTCTTCCCTGCAGGCCGGGCCCTGGCAAGCGGCGGGGCGGCCGCGGACCGTCGGCCTGGCCAGCGGCAGCGCTGATCGGCGGGGCGGCCGCGGACCGTCGACCCGACCCCAAGAGGGACGGACAGGGGACCGACCACGACGACGACGACGACGACGACGACGACGACGACGACGTCGAAGACGACGGCGACGACGACGACGACGGCGACGACGAGCGAAAGCGAGAGCGAGAGAGAACGACAGCAGGGCCACGAAGGGCACGAAGTAGGCCACGAAGGACGACAGCGGGGACACGAAGGGAATGCGTATGGGGCCACGAAGAGCGGGGGCCACGAAGTGCAGATAATGCGGGGCCACAGAAGGCAACTATGGGACCAATGAGGGTAGCAACTGGGCCACGTAGGACAGTGAGGGGGCCACAAACGGCGACAGCGGGGCCACGAAGGGCACGCACATGGGGCCACAACGGGCGCGACTCCTGGGTGCCTGGGTGTCGGGAGCGCGGCGCTTAGGCAAATTGCAAGAAATTTCAACGCAAGGCCATTCTTCAATCAGTTGCGAGCCAGTCTTCAGCGAGAGCGCGACTCCAGAGCGCCGGGAGAGCGATTCCTGAATAAATTGTAAGGAAGTCCCAAGCGAGAGCGCGATTCCTGAATAAAATGCGAGGAAGTCTCGGGCGGGAGCGGGGGTCCTGGCTAAATTGTAAGGATGTCTCAAGCGGGAGCCGTTGTTGTTGTAACCCGTGGGCCAGGGGCCCAGTTTGAGCAGGAAGACTTTCCCTGTCAAAAAACAGGGTGCGAGCGTCGAGGGGCACACTTTGATTGAGAAAAACAATATGCACCGGTGAAGGGGGGATCAACAATAATTATTCTTCAGAAATGAGCACTCAACAACAGCAGCAACAGCAGAAGCAAAAACAACAACAGCAGCAGCAACAGCAGCAGCAACAAAAACAAAAACAACAACAACACAAGCACCAGCAGCAACAACCACAACGACAACAACGACGACGACGACGACGGCAACAACATCAACCACAACAAGAACAGCAGCAGTAACAACGGGACAACAACAATCCTTTCCAGACGTTTCCCTCCTATCTGCTCGCGTGCCATTCAGTACGTATATCCCAAACCCTTGGTACCCGCCCGCTTCGTCTTCGATCGTACCCCCTTGGGGGGATATCTTCCTCCCCTGCCACGTGCATTTAGCGCAGTCCGAACAACAGGCGAAGAGAAGATGGATAGGAGGGGTAGGGAGAAGGATGGAGCACGAGAGAAATTAACAGGAGGGGGCCAGGAGCAGAAATCACGTGGCAGAACCAGACAAGCAGATCGGGCGGGCAGACCCTAGTGAGCGGTTCGGAAGGCGGGCCCAGGCAGCCAGATCGAGCAGGCGGGTTGCTGAAGCGTGAACCCTACATGAATCGCGAGGAAGTCTCGAGCGATAGCGCGACTCCCAAGTAAATAACGAAAAAAACCAAAGCGAGAGCGTGATTCCTGAGTGTCGGAAGCGCGGCGTCTCAACAAATTGCGATGAAATCCCACGCGAGAGCGCGCTTCCTGCAGAAATTGATATAAATTTCCACACGAGGGCGTTATTTCGGAATACATTGTGAGAAAATATCAAGCGGGAGCCCTTGTTGCTCTAGCCGGGGGGGCCAGGGGCACAGTCTGAGCATTAAGATTTCCCCTGGTAAGAAGCAGGGTGCGAGCCCCAAGGGGGACGCTTCAATTGAAAAAATGCACCGGTGGGAGGCGGATTTACCAAATTCATTCTTCAAGGACAACAACAACAACAACAACAACAACAACAACAACAACAACAACGACGACGACGACGACGACGACAACAACAACAACAACAACAACAACAACAACAACAACAACGACAGCAACAACAACAACAACAACAACAACAGCAGCAACAACAACAACAACAACAATAACGACGACGACGACGACGACAACAGCAGCAGCAATAACATCAACAACAACAATAGCAACAATCATGATAAGAGCGCTTGCTCTTATATGCTCGCGTGCCATTCAACACGAATATTCCAAACCCTCGGTACCCACCCTTTTCGTCTTCGACCGTAAACACCCCCTTAGGGGCTATCATTATTACATGCAACGTGTCTTTCGTGCAGCCCCCAAGGCAGAGGAATGAGAACGGATGAAAGGAAGGGACAAGTGGCAGGCGGGGTGCTGAAGCGTGAACCCTGGATAAATCGCAAGGAGGTCTCGAGCGATAGCGCGACTCCCAAATAAATCGTCAGGGAAGTCACAGCGAGAGCGTGATTCCTGAGTGTCGAGGGCGCGGCGTCTCAACTAATTGCGAGGACGTCCCACGCGAGAACGCGATTCCTGCATGAATTGTGAAAACGACCCGCGCGAGAGCGCGATGTGGGAATAAGTTGTCAGGAAAATCAAGCGGGAGACGCTGTTGTTGTAAACCGGAGGCCAGGGGCGCAGTTTGGTGACACCCAGTTTCCCCTAGTAAAAAACACGGTGCGAGACCCAGGAGAAGCACTTCCATTGAAACATACAATGGTTACTGGGCAGGGGAGATCAATAACCATCATTCTTTCGAGATAAGAATTCAACAATCATCATTCAAGACTGTTCGCTTCTATCTACACGAGCACCATCCAACACGTATATTCCAAACCCTCGATACCCACCCTCTTCGACTTCGATCGTACCGCTCTTGGTGATCTTCCCTACCTGCCGCGTGTGGTTGGCGAAGCCCCTAACACAGGGGAAGGAAGGGATAAGGGAAGAGACAAAGGAGAGGGAGAAGGATGGAGCACGAGAGGGATCTACAGGAGGAAGGCTAGGAGCAAGAATACAAGTGCATTGTGCTGTTCATTCTGCCTCTTTGCGGTGTGTCACGACTGACCGAAAAAAGCGTTTCGCTCCGGACATCCTCAAAAATTATTCCGCGGGCCCTCTCCCCGCCTCGTTATTTACCGCAGAATAATTCCTCCGGCCCTCTTCCCGTCGTCCTCGGGGGGAAAACCTACTAAAAGAGATGGGCCTAAGCCCTTTCCGGGGAAAAGGCATCCTGGGGCTTCCTGGGGCCTCCTGGGGGCGGGGGGGGCGAAAAGCGCACCCCGAACATATATCCCAATACAGAACAATGCCTCCTGGGGCCTCGTGAAGCCTCCTGGAGCCTCCTGGGGCCTCCTGGGGCCTAACCAAAAAAATACCACTGTCGCCACGCGTGCGCCCAGCCCCTCAGCCTCCCCGCAAGAGGCCGCCCCCGGGGCGTGGCGGGCACGGAGCCTCGAACGCTGCGAAGTCGACCACGGGGCAGACGAACACGGGCCGCCGCCTCTGCACCGCCACCGAGAGCGCCTCGAGCGCGAGAGGCGCTCGCGCGCGCCGAGGCCGCCGGGGCAGGAGGCCGCCCGCGCACGCACGCGCCCCGCCGGGTGAGGCCGCGAGGGCCCGGCCGCACCATCCTTGGGCGCAGGAGGAGGAGGAGGAGGAGGAGGAGGAGGAGGAGGAGGAGGAGGAGGAGGAGGAGGAGGGGGAGGAGGAGGAGGAGGAGGAGGAGGAGGAGGAGGAGGAGGAGAGGAGGAGCAGGAAGAGGAGGAGCAGGAGGAGGAGGGAGGAGCAGGAGGAAGAGGAGGAGGCGGAGGAGGAGGAGGAGGAGGCGGAGGATGCGGTGTCCGATGCTCTCTCGCCCGGCCGTCGAGGCCACGCCTGCAGCAGCCATGCCGCGCTCCACCTGGCGCAACCGAGCGGAGGGCGGCAGCGGGGGTGCGGAGCGAGCGCCGGGCGCCGGCGCGGTGGCCTTTGGGGGGAAGCGGCAGGCGACCGAGGGCTGCTGGCTCGAGGTGCCCCCTGGGTCGAGGTGCCCCCGGCTTTGCGCTCCACTCTGGGGGCCCCTCCTCCCCCCCCCCCCCCCTCCTCCCTCTCCTCCTCCTCCCCTCCTCCTCTTCCTCCTCCTCCTCCTCCTCCTCCTCCTCCCCTTCCTCCTCCCCCTCCTCCTCCCCCTCCCCGTGCGAGGCGCTCTGGAGGCAGCGGGGGCCTCCGTGCAAATCCTGGGGGCACCTCGGGCCAGGGGCAGTTCTGGCAGCACCCGAACGGCGCGGCCTTCAGAGTCGCAGCCCGGGAGGAGGGGGTACGGAGGCTCGGAGGGGCGCCTGGCCTGGCCGCTCTCTCTCTCTCTCTCTCTCTCGATGGCCAGTCGCGGGCCGAGCGAGACGCTGACAAGACCGGGAGGGGGGGGGCCCACAGGACAAAACGTAGCGCTCCGAGGACCAGGCGTGCCTCCAAAGACGGCGCGCGAGCCACCAAGATTTTTGCTGGGCCAGCCCGTGGAGCAAGAGCTCTCGCTTGCCCGATGTCTGATGGCGCGAGATCGTGGCATGGGGCCCTGTCGAAAACACCGACGGGAAGCAAATTGCGGACGTAGCAGGAACAATCGAACATTCCAGCGCTGATTACTCGCACCTTCTGTTGTAGTGCCCATCATATCAAGAGAGGACGAGCATCCGACGAAATGGAAAAGGCGACATTGACACCTGTCAACGGAGAGTCCCAAAATCGAGGAAGACAATAATACAGATGCACTCATCCTTGGCATCCGTCCCAAACGACACTCACGCCCAGTATCCGCTGACTTCCGTGGAGCCTGCCTGCCTTCCCTGGGAGCGGCAGCGCCACGCTCGTTCTTGGCCGAACTGAAAGCAACCGGGCTACCCGTCGGCGTGGTGGACCTCAGCTGGCCCCAAAGCCGCACGACAACTTTGGCGAGAGTGGCGGCGAAACCCAGCGCAGAGCGGACTACACGGACAACTGTGGTATACAAATGCGTCGTCTTACAAACGAATAGCGATGTCGTTATGTCCGCCACAAACCAGCACCGCGTTCGATCGGCGAGCGCTGGGAAAGTTTCGAGCATCGGCGAGATGGATGGGAATCTTGATAGCACCAGAGGTCCGCTCGATGCCGCCCCCAGCCCCCGGAAGCCGCGTTTCAGATGGAAGGCTGAAAAATCTGGGCTGCGCGAGCTGTCCTTCTGGGCGCGCACCGTGTACGCTTCTCTTCTGGTGCCCACGGGATGTCCGTGCCGCAACGAAGCCTCGTGCGGGACGAGCGGCGTAGGCACAAAGAAAATCCGCCACCGTGGCCCCCTGGCACGTTAAGGCGTGGTGGCATGCCAAGTGCTGTCTGGTGGGGGCTCTGTCTTCTTGAGCACGAAGCCATACGCCGTCCAGCGCGTAGGCGGGAAGCCTGAATTCGAGCGCTCACAGCCAGTGCACCTGCTAAACAGGGCAATAGGAGGAGGAGGAGGAGGAGGAGGAGCAGGAGGAGGAGGAGGAGGAGGAGAGACGAGAGAACAAAAAAAAAAAACTTATAGGTAACCCTCACCAGTCCTGGTCACGCTCAACGCGCGCGCCGGCCCTCCCCCCCCCAACACGGGACGCCTCGGGGTCACGTCGCAGTCTTCACGGGACTGCCTGGTCATGGGGCCATCTTCTCGTGACGGCGCCCCCCCCTCCCCCGTCCAACGCTGCATCGCAAAGACCAAGTGAGGCAGCGGTCCCCTCACAGGCCAATTTTGGATGGGGGAGGGGGGGGGGGGCTGCCGAATCGATCCGCCGAGTTTTTTCTCCAGGAGGGCTATAGGAAACGCCCAATATCAAATATGAGTCCCGAGCACCGTACATGGTGCTCTCCTGACCCCTTCTTCATACTCCTCCTCCTCCTCCTCCTCCTCCTCCTCCTCATCCTCCTCCTCCTCCTCCTCCTCTTCTTCTACCTCTTGTGCTTCATCCGGCTGCTCGCGGCATTTTCCTTGATCCCGCGTCGAGCTTGCTAGACGCATGCTTTTGCCCACTCGCCCACTGGCGTATGGCTTGTTCGCTCGTTCGTTCGAGAGGCCTCACCGGGTGCGCGGAGAACGAGAACGCCACTGCGGCCCCCGGTCGGCCCAGGGCGACCCCCAGAGAGCCCCCCAGACTGGCCCAAGAGGGGGCTGGACCGAAACGCTGTTGTTCTCCCCCTGCCGCCCACATTGCGAAAGCGCGGAGTTTCTCGAAATACCCAATGCACCATGGGGCGCATTATGAGGAAACGCCTCTGGAGCCACCTCCCTTCGATATGGATTCGTTTTGTTGCTCGTTTTGCTCTGCCTGCTTTCATGTACCTCCCTGCCAAAACAAAAAACAAAACACAGCCGAAGCCCAGCAAAACAGCGTCCAGAGTCCAAGGAGGCCCCAAGACGTCCCCACGACGGCCCCCAGAGATCCCCCGGATGGCCAGAAGGGCCCAGGGACGGCTCAATAAGGCCACAATGCGGCCCAAGAGGGGCGGCACTAGAGGGCCCCGAGGGATCCACAAGACGGCCCAAACAGTTTTTGTGATCCGCGGGTCGAGAACGCACCTCTTCCAGTCGAAGCTAAGCGGGCCGCGCACAGCTTTAATTGACAGAAAGACGGCCCAAACAGTCACCATGAGGAGTCCTCCAGAAGTGGGGGCGGCAGGTTCCACATGTGACGGCCTTCTGGGCGGTGCTCGAAGCGTCGCCGCACGGAGTGCATTCGCTGACACGGTGGCGGATGTGCCGCTGCCCCAGTCTCGAGAGGAGATGCGGGGGAAGATGGCAACCAGGGCGGTGAGAGGTCTGGCCCGTCAGCGCCCACGAGCGACGAACATACTTACGCAGGACGAAAGATTTTCCTCTTGAGGTGCAAATGGCCATGAAGAGTTCGCGAGACAACGTCGGTGCCGCCGAACGGACGGCGACCGGACGAGCTGTTTGCAGCAACTGGGGGGGGGGAGGGATGTATGTATTCATGTTGAATGGGGCCTGTTCGCGCGGGGAGTTGATGGGAGTGCGCGAGCCGACGCAGGGCCCATCGTGGAAAGTTGATTACTGAACCCCCCTTCCCCCATAGAATCTTAACACGGGCGGTTTGCGGGGTCCGCGGATCCGATTTCTTCCGGCCCCCTGGTTTAATTTAATAATATAAATTTAAAGCAGGGTAGAAATCGGATCCGCCGTAAAAAATAAGACCGGACACGGATCCAGCGAATCCGAAATCGGATCCGTGCGGACGGAAATCGGATCCACCGAAACAAGCACCCAAGCCACATTTGGATCCGCGCGAACTTCATGGGATCCAACGGCGGTTATCTCATACGGGTCTGCTCAAGACTTCACATCGTCGTTCCGAGCCCAAGAGGAAAAAACTTTCGTCCTGGGGATGTAGCCGCATCCATGCCCCGACGGCCTGGATTACCGACATGCGATCCCAGGGGATGTGCGATCCCATGGATACTGATGCGCGCGGAGGGCACCCGCGCAGAGCCGCCGCTCGCATCCACAGGGTCGCGGCCCAGGAGTCCCAGACCGCGAGACCGTGGACATGGACAAGCTTTCCGCCAACGAGGTGCAGGGCGTCGTGGGCAAAGGAGGGAGCAGAAGAGACGTCAGGCTGGGGCGGAAGGAGGCCCGGCAGGAGGCGACCGGCTGCGGAGGACGGGCCCGGAGCGAGACGAGGCGGAGCGGGGGACGAGACGGGGGAAGCGAGGATCGCCGTGGAAAGCTCCCACGCAGGCTATCGACATGTTGCCCGATCGCCAGTGACGAACATGTCCGTATCCATGGCCACGCGCTCGGGGCGCCGAGGAGCGCGATCCCATGGAGCCGCGATGCCGCGGGTGTGCGCCGCGCGGGGCATATCTGCGCAAGGACGCCCCGTGCCGGCGAGGTCGTGGCCGAGAAGTTGGGAGCCGCAGGGCCGTGGGCAAGGCTGTTCTTCGTGAAGGGGCCCTGGGACACACAAGTAAATACACACAAACAAAAAGATGCCCCATATTTTCCCATATTGTCTAAGTTTTTGTCTTCCCCCCAATTCCCATATTTTCCCATATGTTCCTGAGAGTGGACGATTACTTGTGTCTGTGTGTTTTTTCCCCTCCTGACTTCAGGCCCACGAGCCACGCCCCCGCCCACACACGCTCTCACTCATTCGCTCGTGGCGGTAGAACGTCGTGGTCGTGCAGCCACCTGCCCTGCCCCTCCGTCTCGGCGAAGTGCCCGAGGTGGAGGGGGGGGTGCGTTCGGGAAAAGGTGGAAAAAATGACAAGATGGGTAGAGTAAAGTGGGTAGCAGCGAGCCGAAACAGACCTCTACTGATGCAGAGTGGGGGAGATGCGCCTGTCACAACGGCTGTCACAACGACACAAGGGCTGGACCTAAACGTTGTTTTGCTCTGCCTGTTTTCTGCACTCTACCAAGACGAAAAACAAGACACGGCCGAAGTCCAGCAAAACAGCGCCTGGGTCCAGCCCTGCCCAACCCCAGGAGAGGCGAGAGTGAGTGGGGGCTTGAAGAAAGAGATCCCGCCTCCAGGGCCAAGCTTCCCATCCGTGCCCCCCCCCACCCCCTGTCCGCTTGCCTCTCACGTTCCATCCCTCTCTTTCGCCGGGCTGCACTGACAGCCATGGAGCCCGCGACCCAGCGTCCATAGCTGGAGGTGGCGGAGCGGGTGCGCAGATCGCCGACCACCGGATCCTTCAGATCAGAAGTCGCGCGAATTCAAGACATCGCAACCGAGCACGCTTGGAGCTCTCGACCTCGTACTTGCGCATGACTTTTCAGGCTGGGTCGATCCACCAGGATCGAAGAGCCCGGGATGGACAAAAAGGCCAGGCGCGCTACTGTCACGACGCCCGAATGCCGGGCGAGCCTGACATCGACAGATGTGGACTGTTCAATCCGCGTGCCCAATAAATCTCGAACCCTTCCCGAGGTGCAAGTTTTCATCACGGCTATATGTTTGATGGCCCTAGGGCCCGAAAACCGCCCCCCGATGCCGAATAGAAAGACAAAGACCTGGACTGAAGATCCGCCCAAACCTGGGGCGCGGGGAAATCTCTAGAGGGCACCGTAAGCGCAAGAGACGTCGGGCCCAAGCAGGAAAGGATGGCCCCCGGCCGGGCCTCGAGCACACCAGTGCTGCCGTACAGCTCCTGCGCGTGGGGCTGGCATCCCTGCTCCCGACGAGAGAGAGTGCAGGGGGCGAGGCAGGGGGAGAACAAGGCCAGCGCCACGCTGGCTTTGGGTGCAGAGAAATTTCCTGATGCGCCCCGGCCGCTGCGTCTTGGCTGCCGAGAACTCCCCCGTCTCGGCCCCGGCCCCGCCTGCCCTGGCCTCGTCGATGCAGAGGTGGCCAGGAGGGGAATGAACAAGAGAGGGCGGGGGCGAGGGAGCAGAAGAACCACCACAAGAACAGCACAGACCTGCGATCACACGCACACAGGCGCACAAAGGAGGAGGAGGAGGAGGAGGAGGAGAAACAGGAGGAGGAGGAGGAGGAGGAGGAGGAGGAGGAGGAGGAACAGGAGAAGGAGGAGGAGGAGGAGGAGGAGGAGGAGGAGGAGGATGTGGAGGTCCGCGCGGAGCTCCCGCGGCGGCGCTGGGCCACCCTTCCTGCTCGCCAGCCCACGCTCGGCGACGCCAGAGGGCGCGGCCTGCACAGGGTGTGGCCTGCAGCCCACGCCCCGAGGGGGGCGGGCGAGGGCCTCGGCGGCGTTCTCCGCCGCGCCCCGAGGGGGGCCCATGAGGGTTAGGTCGGGCCTGTCCCCCATACAGGGGGATTTGGGGCGAAACTGTTGTTGAGCAAGAAAATGAAACCAAACAGAAAACAAAAACAAACAAAAAATGCTCAAAACATTGTCCGAAAATCGTCCCCTGACTATTTTTGGACCATTCTTGAACTTCCCCCCCGTAGAGGGACAGGCCCGACTTGAGATCAGGGCCAAGTGGTGCCATCCAAGCCCCAACGACGCCGCTCGCAGACCACACCCCTGGCAGTCGCCGCTACGTGCGCGGAGCGCGCCGGGGGGCGGCGCAGGAGGGCGCCGCCAAGGGGGGCGCAGGGGAGGGAGGCGGGGCGCCGACCAGCGGTGAGCCGCGCAGGCCCCTGAGAACCGGTCGGTGCGCGTGCGTTTTGTTATTGTGGATGCCATGATCATGGACACTCCCACAGTCCTGTCATTGAACTAACGATGTGTTTAAAATTTTAGAATGTTCTATACATATATATAATAATAATAATAATAATAATAATAATAATAATAATAATAATAATAATAATAATAATAATAATAATAATAATAATAATAATAATAATGATGATGATAATAATAATAATAATAATAAGAAGAAGAAGAAGAAGAAGAAGAAGAAAATGCGTGGAGCTTCCCATATGTGCATCTTATGTTTTATGCCATGCCATAGCGAGCGTCTGTTCATGAGCGCTTGACTCTAATAGCGCGTCCACATGAGCACCACGCCTCGACTCCTTCCTCCGTGCGTCCCAGAAGGTACGTGCCAGAGCACGACCCAAAGGACCAGCACGCCTCGACTCATTCCTCCGTGCGTCCCAGAAGGTACGCGCCAGAGCACGACCCAAGGGACAAGCACGCCTCGACTACTTCCTCCGTGCGTCCCAAAGGGTACGTGCCGGAGCACGACCCAAGGGACCAGCACGCCTCGACTCCTTTCTCCGTGCGTCCCAGAGGGTACGTGCCGGAGCACCACCCAAGGGAGCAGCACGCCTCATCTCCTTCCTCGCAGCATGAAAACGAGCAAACCGCCTGAGACATCCCTGCAAAATGGCCGCGAACGGGCCCGTGTCCTACCCCCTGGCGGCTCTCCTTAGGGATGCTGAAACCAGCGCCCCGCCTGAGACATCCTCAAAATCTGCTCTGAAAGCCAAGGATGTTGGGCATGAAAACGAGAAAACCGCCTGAGACATACCCACAAACTGGCCGCGAACGCGGGCCCGTGTCCTACCTTTTGGCGGCTCCTTTTGAGGGTGCTGAAACCAGCGCCCCGCCTGAGACATCCTCAAAATCGGTCCCCGAGCCCCGATCCTGACCCCGCCCCTACGACGAGAAGCCAGGACGAGGACCAAATCGGGCGAGGAGACACCACGCATCTCCGAAGTCCGGCGACTCTGGAGGACGTCTCGGGCGCCGCGACCTTCGCAGAGCGACCCGGACAGCTCTTCGAGAGCGTTCCGGAACGCTCTGGAACGGACGTATCCTCGTCCTATGCCCGCCCGGAGCGCAGAGGCACGCGCCCGAGGGCAGAGGAGGACGAGGACCGGTGTAGACCCAAGAGTCATCCACGATGTTGGAATAAAGCCTCCCTCCAAGCTCCCCTTCATAGGCACCTGCAACGGTACATTTCCATTGAGGGAACTGCCCCGTTGGAAGACAGCCGTCTGAAGACCCTGAAGCATACCAAAACATTGTTCCCGGGATTCCAACGCCACGGGTCAACCTGACTGTTGCGTCTTGACGATCCTGAATCGTGCCAAGACGCCATTTATGGGACTTCAACACCGCGAAACAACATAACTCCTACACCCGCATAACCCTGAACATTTCTAAAAACACCGTTCCCAATGGGAATCCATGAAAGTTTTGCAAATTCTATTTACAAAAAAAAGTGTGCGCGGCGCTGAGGCGAGAACCACATGTTGAAAAGGAACCGCCCTTAATCAGTGAAACTCTTGCATTTGTTACAACGAATGCGCGCGGCGCTAAGGCGAGAGTCACATTTTAAAAACGGGTCGCCCTCAATCCGTGAAACTACTAAAGATGTGTAAAACGAATGTGCGCGTCGCTGAGAGAGAGCCACATGTTGAAAACGTGTCGCCCTCAATCCGTGAAGCGCGGCGCTAAGGCGAGAGCCACATGTTGAAAGCCACCCGCCCTCCATATGTGAAACTATTGTCAAATTCTAAGGTTCAGGAATCATACATGGTGGGGAAGTCTCAAGCGAAACGCCGGGCCCGCCCTAAAAACTGGGCTCGGGGTGCGACAGGGACAAGTGATTTATGAGGAAAGGAATACAGGAGGAGGAGAAGGAGTAGGAGGAGGAGGCGGAGGCGGAGAAGAAGGAGGAGGAGAAGGAGAGGGAGGGGGAAGAGAAGGAGGGGCAGGGGAGGAGGAGGAGGAGGAGCAGGAGGAGGAGGAGGAGCAGGAGGAGGAGCAGGAAGAGGAGGACGCCACCCCCCCCGGAGGAGAGCCCGTTGAGACAACGGCGGTTCATGCCACGGCGGCCTCCCCGCGGGGCCGAAGCCCACTCGGCATCGACCCCCGGACCCCTGCCGGGGCCCAGGCGCGCCAGCTTCTCCGAGCTGCGGCCAGCCGCAGCGGCGGGGGGCCTCCCCCCGAAGCGGCCCCATCCCATCTGCTGGCGGCGCGCACAAAAGGGGGGTAGGGGAAGCGCTTCTCCCCCCCCGCCCCTACCCCACCCGGCGCGTGGCGGAGAGGCGGCCCCTCTCGTCTGGCCCTCCTCCCACCCCGGCGAGCCCGCGCTCCAGGACGCGCCCGCGCATCTTCTCCCACTGCTCCGCGACATCGGCGGGCGCGCTGGCGCCCAGCACGACCGACTCGGCGCCGGCGCCCTCCCGTCGGCGGGCGCTCGCGGGCGGGGGAGGCGCCCATCGAGGATCGCCAGTGGGGAGGGGGAGGAGGAGGAGGAGGAGGAGGAGGAGGAGGAGGAGGAGGAGGAGGAGGAGGAGGAGGAGGAGGAGGAGGAGACGAGAAGGGGGACCTCGCAGCGCGAAGCGCGGTAACCCTCGCGGCCCTGTGTGCGACCGTGATGTCTCGGGGGAGGCAAAAGCACATTGTACGGTTACAGAGAGGGTGGACTGATCGACGCTTCGACCAGAGAACTGCCAAAGGTGCGTTCCGTTTGGTACAGAGCACATGTCCAGGGTGGCAGGTCTAGATCTGAAAGACACTAGCCTCGAATCACTCCGAGATCATTATTGGAAATTACTGTGTCAGAAACCCTCGGCCATCGAATGAGACATCCTGCATGCGAAATGAACCGTCTAGGGAGGACATGCCCGCTGGCAGCACAGAATGGCGGTGCGTTGGAGGAACAAGAGAGGGACGGTCCCGTTTGATAGTTATCGAGTGTCGACAGGGGATTGGAGGAGCCTCTATGTTACGTGAGAAGGAGTAGGAGGAAGGGGAAAGGACAGGGGCAGGGGGAAAGGGAAGTAGAAGAAGAGAGGGGGGAAGGGGCAAGCTAGGTGCATTCGCGGTATATCTGACGTCCTACCCCTTCCACCCATCTCTTCACATTGCGCTGATTTGTTCTCCATCTGCGGACGCGTGCAATAGCAGAGCCATAACTCAAAAAAGACCCCATCGCCGTGTTATGCGCTATCGGAAAGGAGGAGCTGCGTACATGGGAGGAGAAGGTGGCGGATGAGCAGGAGGACGAGGAGGAAAAAAGGAGGATGAAGAAGCAGGCGGACGAGGACGAACAGTAGCACAGTAATTGGAGTGGAAAGAGCGGGAGGAGCAGGAGGGCGGATTAGGGGAAAAAGGAAGGGCGACAACGATGAGGAACGATGAGGATCCAGAAAAGTGACCCACGCTGGGGCGAGCGCCTTCTGAACGACGGGATCAAAGCCCCGATCGTAAAATGAGGCCCAGGCTGCAGCAAGAGCACCTTTTGGAAGGACCGAGAATATTCGGAGTGGGAAAGCACATAAGAAAAATCAGCTCGGCACCATCCTGTGTGTTAAAAACCAAGACGCGGAGGATAGTCGCGCTACTACCCAGCCATCCTCGGAGAAAGGAGAATATTGTTCATATTGAGTATGTGTAAAAGAGAGCAGGAGGAGGTGAGGCAGGGGGAGGGGGCGGACGAACCTGCGGGGGATGCTTCGACTTTCCGCAGTTGTTCGCGTCCAGAAGCCGCTTCTGGCCCCCAGTTACTCTGGGTGCAAAGCCAGTCCTTCAGAGGGGGTCGAGGGATCTGGGGGCTCCCGACTCTTTAGAAAACTATTCCTCGGAGGTCTGGGCAAGCCTGGATTAGACATGTGGTCCCGCCTGCTCGAGTGGCGATCAAAATCACGCAAACCCAGGCGGCATCTTCGGTGCTTTAAGGGCTGTCCCTCCGCCCCCCGCCCCCTTCCCAGAGAATGCCTCGCCAACCCACGTCTTCAGGAGTATCACTGTTACCGCGGACTGAAGTGCTACAGCAGAAAACCGCCCAATATCATATCCGCGTGGGGGCGAGACAGCCCAAGACAGACATGAGATGACAGACTTCTCCTTGGACGTCTTGTGGTCGCCCTCGAAGCCAGTCGCTCTCGATCATTCAAAAGGCTTCCGAACGGCAGAATCATTTGAAAACTCCGACTGTTAGGGGACTTCGGCCCCGCCGGGGAGTCCAGAAAACTTGGCCGACCGAGGCCCTCAAAGACTGGCCCCCCGGTCCCCTTTCCCGTCCACTTTTTCCTGCGACGGACGACTCGTCCACAGAATTGGAGAAGATCGCTCTGAAAGCTTGCGAACAAGGAATCCAGGATCCCAAGGCCAGACCGAACCAGGTCCGACCTCCTCCTGCCTTGCCATTGAGCCTCGGCTCGCAGCTTTTGCCGCAACGAGTTTCATGATTGCTTCCTTCCCAAAGAGAGCTCATCGGCCTCCGTGTACGCCAGGTGCCCCTTCCGCCGCTGCTCGCACAGCCACCACTCGCTGAGCGCAACTTTTTTCGAGAAGCCATGCCACTCGCTGCAGACCACCTCGAGTGGAGTCTGCACAGTGCCGCCAGGCAAGACATAAACACGCTTACGTCCAAAAATTATCCCAGGGCCTTGAAGGCATGTGTATCGACGTCCACGGGTAGGACGAGCACTATGCAGAGGTATGCCAGCCTACTTCAGAAGCCAAGCGACGGTTGAACGACCAAAAAGGCACCTCGCATGGTGTCTGCGAAAGTCTGCAGGGTAGCGCGCACTTCAATTCCTAGAGACCTCGCATGGGATCCCGATCAATATCCGCCGATCCGGCGTGTGAGTTTCAAGGAGTCTCAGCTACAGCCTCGAGGCTGAGCTTCAGCCTCTGGGGGGGTCGCCGGGGTGGCTCTGCCGGGGAAGGGGGGGTGGGGGGGGGGGGGGGGGGTGCGAGTTTCCGGCGAACCCCGGGGCCGCTCCGGGGGAGTGGAAGATAGGGGGGGGGGGGGCGCCATGCTCCGCTTTTTCCGGCGCTTTGGAGGAGGGGGGGGGCCCAAGAGACCCCCAAGGGGTTCCAAGAGGGCCCCGAGTCGCCGAAAAATCGCTCCAAGACGCCCGAGATGGCCTCCAGACGGCCCAAGGTGTCTCCAAGACGCCCCAAGAAGCTTCCAAGAGGCCTCCCAAGAGGGCCCCAAGAGGCCAGAATCGTTGATTTTCATTGGTTTTCTCAGGGTTTTTAGCGTTCTTGCCTTTTCGGGCGTCCGACGCTCGAAGACGGCCCAAGAGGCCCCCAAGTCCGTCCCAAGACGGCCCACGATGCTTCCAACACGGCCCAAGAGAGCCCCAAGACGGCCCAAGAGGGCCCCAAGACGGCCCAAGAGGGCCTCTGGACAGCCCAAGAAGGCCCCAAGAGAGCCCCAAGAGGGGCCCAAGAGGGGGACCACGAACCGAAAGAACCGAGCTTTCCGCCCCAAGAGGCCCCCAGGAGGCCCCAAGAGACCCCCAAGGGGCCCCAAGAAGCCCACAAGAGGCCCAAAAGAGGTTCCAAGAGGCCCCAAAACAGCTCCCCAGAGGCCTCCAGACTGCCTCCGGCAGGCCCCCGGTTTCTTCCGCGGCACCGCCCAGGGCGCCACCGGCAGGATGTCCTCCGTCTCATCGTTTTCCTTCAAGTTATCGCCTCTTCCTCATTCTCCTCCTCCTCCTCTGCGACCTCACT
Organism: Prorocentrum cordatum; assembly: GCA_963575745.1. NCBI lineage: Eukaryota > Dinophyceae > Prorocentrales > Prorocentraceae > Prorocentrum > Prorocentrum cordatum. Next base: position 30,547 of record CAUYUJ010016810.1, read on the forward strand.
CCTATCCCTCAACGATCGCGTCACCGAGTGCCTCTTCTTTGAAACATCCTCGCTCTTCAAACGCACATCCATACACACATGCATACATACCTACATTTAAACACATTTGCATACATAGAAAAACAATCTTCCAGACATACATACTTACATTCACACACATACACACATATTATCATACACACATACAAACATACATACAAACTAAATACATACATACGCGCACAAGCATACATACATACATACGTACCTACACACAGGCACACATGATCAATGCATGCATACATGCATGCACGCGTACATACACACACATATATCGTGAAACTCACCGCGTGCTCGAAACTTGAGAGAGACCGCGGGAAGTCGAGAGAAGCCGCGGAACGAGGCCTCTACTACTACTACCACTACTACCACAACCACTACTACTACTACTACTACCACTACTACTACTACTACTACTACTACTACTGCTACTACTACTACTACTACTACTACTACTAATACTACTACTAGTACTACAGGAGCGTTTCCCAACTAGTATGTGTGTGTGGGTGATGCTGTGTGCGCATGTCTGCGGCGCAGGTTAAGTGGTGTGACTGTGTGTGTGCGTTTGAGTGTGCGCCCATAATTTCTGCGTCTGGAGAATAACCCCGAGCGACCCGGATCGGCGGCACTGGCCGAAGGCCACTACAATAGGTCGAAAATCTCGCTACACAGGTCTCACGGGCAGCGTGTGAACGAACTCTACGGATGTTGTCATGGTTCGAATGTCACAGCACAAGCGCTCAAGTGGAGGGCCCCCCCTGTGGAGCCGATTAAGGCTACTGATTGTGGGGCACCCTACTTCGGAGGGAACATTGTTGAAGTGAAGAATATTCTGAACTACCAGCATTCCTGCTCCATTCGTAACGTGCTGTACCCAACTATTCCCCAATCAGTGCTTGCACTCAGGGATTCTCATTATTAAAAGCAGTACTTGCACTTAGGCGTTCTTACCTCTATCATAAGAAATGAATTGGGCCGTGTCTTCGGTCTGGCAGCTATGTGGCCGCCGTCGCCGGCTCGTCGCCGCCCGTCGTCTTGGCCGTGTTTTCGGTCTGGCGGCTATATGGCTGCCGTTGTCGCCCCGTCGGCGCCTCGTCGACGCCCGTCGTCTGGGCCTGACTGCCGCTCTGGCGACTATGTGGCCGCCGTCGCCGCCCCATCGCCGCATCGTCGCCGTCCGTCGTCTGGGCCTGCTTGCCGCTCTCGCGGATATTTTGCATTGCGTTGCGTTTGATGAGTTTGCATTGATTTTCATCGCTTCGCATTGCTTCGAGTTACTTTGCGTGGCTTTGCCTTGCTTTGCATTGCGTGTCGTTGACACTCGTCCATCCTAAATATGACTTCGTACTACCCCAGCCAAACAGGTACCACTCCCCCCCGGCATCCTCTGCAAAAACTACTATGAGCGCACTCTCGTTCATCAGAAATCATAAGCTTTCAAAAACCCTTTGCAAAAAACAGCACAAAGTGCACACGCGCGCGTCGTCGCGCACGCATGCCGAAATCCTTCAAGAACCTTCGGTCTCGGAAGAATTTCGATATCGAGGTTCAGGTTCGGGTTCAGCTGTCTACGTCCTGGGGGGGCGGCCTGGAAACGGGCGACAGGCGTGCTTAGCACGCTGGCCCTTCGAGAAGGACCGGCGCGACTGCTGCGAATGACAACGCACGAGAAAATTGTAGCCAAACGCTGCTTCGAAGAAGCGAAACACAGCCAAACGCTGCTGCGAAGAGGCCAAACACACCACCGCAAGATGACGGCAAAAGGTGGATGACGACGATGGACGACGATGAGCAGATCAGAACGTGAATGCTTTTTCGTGTGCTATCTCCAACAACAATCAACAGATTCGTCAACTAACTCTTCCCATGTCGTAAAATTTGTTGCAACACTTCCAAGAGTGCTATCCGTTGGACACAGCGAATCTGCATAAATCATCTTCCCATCGTGTGCAACGACCGGGTCTTCATCGATATGGCCTGCGTCTTGAAGACTGTTCCTGGTTGCCCCACCACTCGTGGTCCATCCACTTCGGTCGCTTTCCTAGCCCATCTCTCACTATCCATGTTGGCCAGCGTGCCTGCCCAGTTCCATTTTGCAGACAGGTGGGCCTTCGCCCAACATTGGACTCCGGCGCTCCGCGCGTTCCTCCTATCCGCAGTGGCTGTCGCACGTTTGACCCAAGGGAACGCAGTCCTCGTTTGGCCGTCGACGCGGGCCCACCATCGCTCGAAGCATTCGCCTTTGCGTGGACCGCTGCATCCTCATTTGCGCGACCGCAAGTTCCCAGGACTCCGCGCACCATGGTGCCGACTTCGAAACTGCGGAGTCGAAGAGTAACAAGCGCTTCCTTTCTGAAGCCGCGCGCTTCTGCAGAAGTGAACGAAGTGAGCGGTACTTTGCCCAAGCAGCTCTTAAGCGGCTAGCGAACTCCGCGCGCGCGCCCCCATTCAGTGCCACGATCGCGCCCAGGACTTCGAAGCCGGCGGCGCAGCCGCATTGAGGAAAACGGCGCTGACCCAATTTCGAAACCTCGCCCGCTTGAACATCCACGCCTGCACATTGAATGCTGCATTTGCTCTCATTCATGTGAAGACCTACTCTAGCAAGTGCGAAGGTAATGCCAGTTAGCATGCCCACCAACGCCTGCCTGGACTTCGCGACCAACGTTGTGTCATCGTCAAACATAGCGCATGTAAACCGACATCGCCCAGACACGTTGCATCCGATGACGGCGCTGCTCCCTTTGCGCCCCCATTCGCCCTTCAAGCTTGCCATTGCTGCCCGGACCGCGCTCGCAAAGAGTGGCGGCGACATTGGGTCTCCTGGACGCACGCCCCGTAAGAGTTCAAAGCATCGGCTCCTCACTGCACCGTCGACGCGGACATGCGCCTCCCGCCTGTCATACAGGCGGCGAATTGCACTGATGTCTGCGCCACTCACGCCAGTGCGTTCCAAGCCGATTGCAGAGTGCATGATTTGCTCAAACGCTTTCTCGAGATCAAGTGACGCGACCCACACTGTTTCGCCCCATTCGATACTTTTTCGCTGATCACTCGCAGTGCGTGGACAAGATCCCGGCACCCGCAATGTCTACGAAACCCCATTTCTTCTGGAGCGCGGCGGTCATCCAAGACCTTCGCGATTCCACGTAGGAGGACGCCGCTGTACAGCTTGCTGAGAACAAGGATTATCGCGATGGGTTTGCAGTTTTGGTAAAGTGGCATCACCTTTATAAAACAACGCGACCAATCACGACCGCGCCCAGGCTGCCGGCATGGAAGCGCAACCATTCATCAAGTCAGAAAACATACACGCAATAATACCCAACAAAGCTTCGCCACTTTCTTTGAGCATCTCTGCAGCGATGCCATCGTCTGAACATGTTTTGTTTGCCTTCGTTGCTCTGATCGCGCCCCGGATGTCGGCCATCAGTTCGTCGGCTCGCACCGACCCCCGGCGCGGGTCTGGAGCTTGGTCCGCCCACGGCGCATCGCACAGGCCCAAGTAGCAAGCAGCGGAAACCTCTGCGATGTCCTCCCGACTTGTCTTTATTTTGCCATCTGCGCCCTTCACGGCTGCGATGCGTTTCGTCAACTCTGGGGCTGCCTCGACGCGGTTCAGACCTTTTGCGCCCCCTTTCTGAATCACACAATCCATTTGTTGATCGGCTTTTTGGCGCGCGCGGCGCCGAACTGCACGATACAGCTTCAATGACAAATCTCGCCTTTCATCCTGGGTGGGAGCTCGTTTTCGCGCCCTCCGGAGGTCTTTCACATCTCGCGGCTCGGTCCCCCGACTGTTTCACACGCTTGTGGCGCTCACACATTTCGAACGCACTTGAACGATGGCCTCCGCGATTATGTCGATTGATACATCCTGCAACTCCCCGATTGCTCTGCGCTGCGCTTCGCGGTATTCATCTTTACGGCCGGTTAGCCTTCCACCCAGATAACGCGCTGCAGGTTGCGATTTTTCTCGTCTTCGAACGCCACCTCCAATGTTTACCCATACGGCTCTGCGGTCAGCTTTCTGGATCAAATCGCCCGCGACACGCGAGTTCGCCATGCCATGAGCGATCCTCTTATTCACCAGAAGGTAATCAACATGTTTCAGACCCCCCTTGCCCCACATGCGCCGGGCCCACATATCGGCGGCAGGTTCGCGGGAAAATGCACTGGCAATTGAGGGGCGATGCCCCCGCGACCAATTTACAAACGCCCGCCCCCTATCGCTCCGCACCCCGCAACCAAACTTGCCCGAACACCTAGGGCGGTCAAAATCTGTTTGGTTTCCAACCCGGGAGTTAGCATCTATTCCAATCAGCGCGGATTTGCCCCTCTGTCCGATGATATCGCGTCGGCCAAAGCCGCCAACGCACCGTCACATTCACTGCCGGGACGTTCCTCTCGCGGCACGCGCGCGGCAATTACCCCCCACGACCCCATCTCTGGAGACCTGCCCGCGCGACTCTGCCGCCCGCTGCACCCGAAAAGTTCGCGGGGGGCGATGCCCAATATCTATGGACAGGCATTGCTACGCTTCTCGGTCGATCCCCACACGCTGCCACGCACCAAAAGCATCTTCCTTCCATTGTTTATATTGTAGTTTCAATGTTTTCGGGGCATTCTTGGATTAAAACGACATCCACTTCAACATATATGAATCGAGCGTTGATTACAGAATCCATGAAACAGCCATCGCTCCGGCCAGCGACTCCCCAAGTTATTGCCCGCAACGCTGCATGTCCATGACGCGGTTCGCGCACACTGCCCACTGCTGCCTGACCGGCCGCCCCTCTCGAAGATGAAACTCGCGAGGTGAATGCTGGGAAGTCGCCGTCCACAGATGCACGCGACCCCCCCCCCCCTTTGCCCCCCCCCCTCTCAAAATTGACCTGGCAGGGCCTGTCCTCGCACGCGCGCCCTGGACTTTCGGCCGGGCGCCCCCGTCGATGACAACATCGATATCACTTACCCCACCTCTTTCATTTCCCTTTCCCCCTCCTCCTTCTCGTCGCCGCCCCAACAAAGACCATGTAGAAAGTGCGCGTGCACTTGTACTGCGATGCTTCCGCCTCCTCCTTATTATTTGCGTCCTCCGTCAAATTCCGCTGTCTCCAGGCGCGCGGATACACGCCCACCCCTTCATGAAAGTCCGCGCGACATTCTGCACGCGCAAGGCTTCGCCCGGGCACTGAATGCTCTTCTCCCCCTCGCCCCCCCCAGGCCACTCGTTCACCCTTGAGCTCCATCTTGCGCCCCGCCCAGAATATCTCGACGTTCGCAAGCGCATGCCATTTAAACTCTTCGAGCTGGCGTTTAATCAGCCCCAGTGCTTTGTCGGACGTCCTCTTCTCGATCGCGCCATTGCTCTTGAAGCGCACGTCCGCCCCATTATCTCACGATTGCTGCATGGACCCCGATTTCTTCTGAAAAAGATTTTCGAAGCTATGGATTCGAATTCCAATGCGCCGACTTTGGAAGGGTCTGTAAATACAAAAATAGATTTGCATTTGTTCCCAGACACTAGATTGCCCACTGCTTGTTTGACCTGCCAGATGACGTCTTCCTCGCCCTGCGCCTCCTTCAGGCCAGTTGCGATGACCGGCAGATCCCTGATGCTCCTCTCGCATACTCCCGGATACGATTTCACCGTCGCCTTCTGGTTGGTATTCGCAAACGAGTTGCGAAGCTCATTGATGCGTTTCTCGAGCTCCCCATCTTTCTCCTGCGTATCCTTCATAGTTTGCTCGATCTTGTTGACGTCATCCAATGCTTCCTCGGATTTCAAAATCGACCGTCAAAACAAAACGCATTAAAACCACAGGGTTTCGAAACACTGGTTTTCGGATTATATATATATATTATATTTTTTTAGAAAAGAAGAAGAAGAAGAAGAAGAAGAAGAAGAAGAAAAAAAAAAAAAAAAAAAAAAAAAAAAAAAAAAAAAAAAAAAAAAAAAAAAAAAAAAAAAAAAAAAAAAAAAAAAAAAAAAAAAAAAAAACGCTCACTCGCGCGCCCTTGCGAAATCGCAAGGAAACCATAGGTTGCGCTCGTCAATTTGTTTCGAACGCTCTTGCTCGCGCGCCGTCGCGAAAATCCCCTGCAAAAAATTGGGCGCAGCGCACGCGCGCGCGCGTCGTCTCGCGCGCATGCCGAAATCATTCAAAAACCTTCGGTTCATACAGAATGCAAAATCGAGTGCCCAAAAAAAACATGCGAATACAAAAGGTTTCGCAACACGGATGTTCAACAAAAGCGTGCGCGCGCTCTTCCGTCGTCGTCGTCGTCGTCGCCGTCCTCTCTCCTCCCTCGTCGTCGTCGTCGCCGTCGTCGTCCTCTGTCTTTCATCGTCGTCGTCTTCGTCGTCTTGGCGTCCTCGTCGTTTCCGTCGTCGTTGTCGCCGTGATCGTCCTTCCTCCCTCGTCGTCTTCGTCGGCGTTTCGTCATTATCCCTCCTATTTCGTCGCCGTCGTCGTCGCCGTCGTCTTCCCTCCTCACTCGTCGTTGTCGTCGTCGCCGTCGTCGTCCTCCCTCCTCCCTCGTCGTCGTCTTCGTCGGCGACGACGTCGTCGTCTTCGTCGTCACCGTCGTCGTCGTCGTCGGCATCTTCGTCGTCGTCGTCGGCGGCGTCGTCGACGTCGGCGGCGTCATCGCCGTCGTCGTCGGCAGCGTCGGCGCGGTCGACGTCGGCGTCGGTGTCGCGGTCGTCGTCGTCGTTGTCGTCGTCGTCGAAGTCGTTGGAGACGTCGTCGGTGTCGTAGTTGTCGTTGTCGGCGGCGGCGTCGTCGTCGTCGTCGCTGTCGTCGTCGGCGTCGGCGTCGCTGCCAAGTGCCATTTGGTGCCCACCGCCACGGTCTTGAGAGGTTTTGCGACTAATTTGCGGGCGGGAGGGCGGGGCGTTTGCACGAGCAGTGGAGAGGACAGCTTCAAGTTGAGCAAGTGATTGATTGCTTCACCCAGTTTATATGTTCTACAAGGACAACGGTTCGACCCCCCCAAGATTATCGGCACCCTTATTCGCATTGCCATTTGCATGCGATTCTGCGCCATCGTCCTTCCCAAATATGAATTCGCACCACGCCAGCCACGCCGGCGCCGGGCCGCCCGGCACCCCCTGCAAAAAACATTACGCGCGCGCCCTCGTTCATCAAATATCATACGTGTTCAAGAATCCCCGGCCAAAAATTGGACGAAGTGCACGCGCGCGCGTCGTCGCGCGCGCATGCCGAAATCATTCAAAAACCTTCGGTTAATACGGATGTTATAATCGAGCGCCCAAAGAACATGTTTCGTTCGTTTCTCACGCAAAAACCGCTCGCAGGACGGATCCCCCTCCGGGGGAAGAAAAGAAGAAGAAGAAGAGAAATAACACAAAAAAAAAAAAAAATGCGCGCGCTCTGGCGCATCCTTATGGAAATCATCGGTTTTGCAACATGTGCAGAAAATGCCACCAAACGGGTTTCGCGCCCGCGCATGTCGAAATCGTTCGAACGCCCATGCGCGCGTGCTGGTGTGGCACGATCCGTGTCAAATGCAACCATGCGGGCCACTCTCACGCGTCTGCCGCGCGCATTTCGAACTCCTTCCAAAACCTTCATCACCGAAACATTCATCACCGACAAGAAGACGCCGTCATCGTCGTCGGCGTAATCAGCATTGGCGCCGTCACTGGCTGCCCCGTCGTCGCTGTCAGCATCGTCACCACCATCGCTGCTATCATCATCGCATCTACCGACGTCGACGTTGCCATGATACCGCGCCCGCCCAAGCCGCCGACTCGCATAGATGTGCCCGCTGGGATGTGCCGAGCGGTCAGCGCCACCGCAATCGCGTCGGTCGCGCCAAATTAGCTGGCCGCTGCGAGCGCGAGAAGCGCGGGCTAGCGCGGCCGCAGAGAAGCACCGGCCAGCACCGAGCACTCGGCGCAATCGCTTTCGCATGGGTTTGGCAAACCCTGTTGCGGGTGGGCGGGCGGGGCGATTGCGCGGGCAGCGGAGTTGACACTTTCTCCTTTGCAAGAAAGAATACACTCTACCCCCCCCCCCCCGGGGATTATCGGTTCCCTTTTTCGCATTGCAAATTACATATGATTCTGCCCCATCGCCCATCCGAAATATGACTTCGCACCACCCCAGCCCAACCGGCATCGGCCCCCCCCCGTCAATCTCTGCAAAAAACTACTACGCGCGCGCACTCGTTTATCAAATACCATGTCTTCAATATCAAGAATCCCCTACAAAAAAACTCGACAAAGTGCACGCGCGCGTCGTCGCAAAAGAATTTAAATTTCGAGGGGGAGAGCCGCCCCCCCCCCCAAAAAAACTACAATAACCCCCCAAAAAAAAACAAAACAACAAAAAGCGCGCGCGCCCTCCCCGCGAATCCTTGAGAAGATCACAGGTTTTCAACATCTTCAGATTTGCTACCAAACAGGCTTCGCGCGCGCGCGTCGAAATCGCTCGAACGTCCTCGCGCGCGTCCCGTCGCGAGAACCCTATGCGAAAAACGACGAAGTGCACGCGCGCGCCGTCTTCGCGCGCACGAAGAAATCCGTCAAACCCGCAGTGTCGCAACGATTTCGAAACCGCACGTGAACCGAAAAATGCGTGTTTAACCACCCCCCAAAAAAAAAAAATCGCAGCATCAGTTTCCAAAAAGCGCGCGCTCGCGCTCTTGCGCATTCTTCAGAAAACCATAGGGGTTTCAACAGTCCCACGGGAGTCTGCCACACGGGCCTCCGGCGACGCATGCGGACATCATTCGCACGTCCTTGCGCGCGCGCGCTGGGCGGGGGCGCGATCCACGCCAAATAATACCGCGCGAGCCACTCCCGCGCGTCGGCCGCGCGCGCATGACGAACTCTTTCCACGACCTTCATCACCGACGCGAGGGCGCCGTCATCTTCTTCGGCGCGATCAGCATCCGCGCCCGCACTGGCCGCGCCTTCGTCGCTGTCAGCATCGTCACCAGCATCGCTACTGTCATCATCGCGTCTACCATTGTTGACGTTGCCATGACACCGCGCCCGCCCAAGTCGCCGCCTCGCATTGAAGTGCCCGCTGGGATGCGCCTGGCGGTCAGCGTCACCGCGGCCGCGTCGGCGGCGCCAAACTAGCTGGCCGCTGCGCGCGCGCGCCAGGGTGGGCGCGGCCGCAGACGCACCAGCCAACGCAAAGCGTGCATCGCAATCGCCACCACATGGGTTTTGCAAACCAAATTGCGGGCGGGTAGGTGGGATGTTTGCAAGCGCATGGGATGCGCCAACTCGCCTGTTCAACTCAATGACACTGCATAGATCGCACCATATAGATTGAACAACCAAGATGGCACAACATATATTGCACAAAATATATTCTCCTTTCTGACAAGAGAATAGACTCCCCCCCCCACACGGGATTATCGGCACCCCTTTTCGCATTGCAATGTACATATGATTCTGCCCCATCGACCATCCTAAATATGCGCTCATGCCATCCCAGCCAGGCCGGCATCGGCCCCCCCCGCCGTCCTCTGCAGAAAAATATGCGCGCACACTCGTCTATCAAAAATCAGGAATTGTCAGGGCCCTTGCCAAAAAATTGAAATGCACAAACGCGCGTCGTCGCGAGCGCATGCCAAAATCCTTCAAAAACCATCGGCGTCGGAAGGATTTCAAAATCGAGCGCCCCCCCCCCCAAACAAAAACGAGGTTTCGCAACGCGGATTTCCCAAGAAAGCTCGCGCGCGTTCTTGCACAAATCCTTGACATAACCATCGGATTCTTCGACATCCTCATAAAATGCTACCAAACAGGCTTCGCGCGCGCACATGTCGAAATCGTTCGACGGCCCCGCGCGCGCGCGCCGCCCTGCGAATCCTTTGCAAAAGCAAAAAAAAAAAACAAGCGCACGCGCTCGCGCCGTCCCGCGCGCAGGCCGACATCCGTCAAAGCCTTCGTGCGCTCGCGCTCTTGCGCAGTCCTAAGAAAACCATAGTTGTTTCAACATGTTCATGGAGTTCTGCCAAACGGGCCTCTGGCGCCGCATGCCGACACCATTCGCGCGCCCCTGCGCGCACGCTGGGGGGGGTGGCACGCGCGTCAAATAATACCAGGCAGGCCACTCGCGCGTCGGCCGCGCGCGCATGTCGAACTTTTCCAAAACCTTCATCAGCGGCGCGAAGACGGCGTCATCGTCCTCTGCGCGATCAGCATCCGCGCCGTCACTGGCCGCGCCGGCGTCGCTGTCAGCGTTGTCGACAGCATCGCGACTATCATCATCGCGTCTACCGCTGATCAAGTTGCCATGATACCGCGCCCGCCCAAGTCGCCGACTCGCACTGAAGTGCCCGCTGGGATGCGCCCAGCGGTCAGCGCCACCGCGGCTGCGTCGATCGCGCCAAAGTAGCCGGCCCCCGCGCGCGCACGCACGCGCGGGCCTTCGCGACCGCAGGGATGCACCAGCCAACGCCGAGCACTCACCGCAATCGCCGCCGCACGGGGCTTGCAAACCAAGTGCCGGGTGGGCGGGCGGGATGTTTGCGCGAGCAGTGGAGTGGGCGACTTCAAGTCGAGCATTGTGCCATTTTCCTGCTTGAAGAACTCGACCCCCCCCTGGGATTGTCGGCACCCCTTCTCGCATTGCAATGCACATATGGTTCTGCCCCCATCCTAAACATGAATCCACGCCATCCCAGCCCAAGCGGCAACGACCCCCCCCCCCCGCCCCCTTCTGCAACAAAAAATCACGCGCGCGACATCGCTTATACTAATCATTAGTCTTCAAGAACCCCTAGCATAAAGCAAAAACAAAAAATGAGCGAAGTGCACACGCGCGCGTCGTCGCGCGCGCATGCCAAAACCCTTCACAACCTCCAGCGTCCGAAAGATTTCAAAATCGAGCGTCAAGAAACATACGAAAACACCAGGTTTCGCAACGCGGATTTCCAAGAAAAGCGCGCGCGCGCCCTTGCGAATTCTGAAGAAAACCATAGGTTGCTCAACGCGTTCAGAAAATACCCAACCAGCTTCGCACGCGCGCGCAGATGTCGAAATCCTGCGAACGCCCCAGCGCGCGTGCCGCCGCGAGAATGCAAGGCAGAAAAACGGGCCGAAGTTCACGCGCGCGCGTCGTCGCGTGCGCAGGCCAGAATCCCTCGCAATCCTTCGGTTGCGCAACGATTCCAAAACGGAAGAACCATATTATAAAGATAAAAAATGAAAATGCTTCGCAAGAACAGATTGCAAAGAAAGCGCGCGCGCGCGGTTGCGAATACCCGGGAAAACTACACGCGCATGGAATTCCACCAAACGGGCCTCTGGCGCCGCACGCCGACATCATGCGCGCGCCCTTGCGCGCGCTGGGGGGGGGCACGATCCGCGCCAAAGAAAACCACTTGGACCACTCTCGCGCGTCGGTCGGCCATGCGCGCGCGTCGAACTCTTTCCAGAACCTTCACCACCGCGCGGGGGCGCCGTCATCGTCGCCGGCGCGAGCAGCATCGGCGCCCGCACTGGCCGCGCCTTCGCCGGCGCGAACATCGTCACCAGCATTGCCACTATCATCATCGCGTATACCGCAGTCGGCGTCGCCATGAGACTGCCAACGCCCACGTCGCCGACTCGCAGTGAAGTGCACGCTGGGATGTACCCAGCGGTCAGCGCCACCGCGTTCGCGTCGGCGGCGCCAAACTAGCTGGCCAATGCGCGCGCGTGCTAGGGTTGGCGCGGCCGCAGAGATGCACCAGCCAACGCCAAGCATCCATCGCAATCGCCACCGCATGGATTTTGCAAACCAAGTTGCGGGTGGGCGGGTGAGATGTTCGCAAGAGCATGGGATGTGTCAACTTCTCCTTTAAGCAAAACCAAAATCTCTACCACCACCACCACCACCACCACCATCTGGGCTTATCGACCCACACTTCCGCATTGCAAACTACATATGATTCTGCCAAATCGTCCATCCCAAATCTGAATCCATACCAGCCCAGCCGAGCCGGCATCGACCCCCCACCACCACCATCCTTTGCAAAAAATTACGATGCGCGCACACTCGTTCATCAAACATCATAGGTTTTTATGAACCTCTTACAAAAAAGGGACGAAGTGCACACACGCGCGTGTCGTCGCGCGCGCATGCCGAAATCCTCCAATAAGCTAAGGTTTCGTATCGGCTTCAAAACCGAATGTCCAAAAAAATAAAAACATACTGTTTGGCAACACGGGCTTTCAAAACAAAGCTTGCGCGCGTGCTCTTGTAAATTCTTTACATATATATATATATACACGTAAGAGAAAAAACTAAAACAACAAAGTTCAACATGTGCACGAAAGTCTGCCAAACAGGCTTCGCGCACGCGCATGTCGAAATCGTTCGAACGCCCTTGCGCGAGTGCGGGGGTGGCACGATCCGTGTCAAATGATGCCATGCGGGCCACTCTCGCGCGTCAGCCGCGCGCGCATTTCGAACTCCTTCCAAAACCGTCATCACCGAAGCGAAAACGCCGTCATCGTCGTCGGCGCCGTCACTGGCTGCCCCGCCATCGCTGTCAGCATCGTCACCAGCATTGCACTTATCATCATCGTGTCTACCGCTATCGAAGTTGCACTGATACCGCGCCCGCCCAAGTCGCCGACTCGCACGAGAGGACCCGCTGGGATGTGCCGAACGGTCAGCGCCACCGCGTTCGCGTCGGTCGCGCCAAACTAGCTGGCCGCTGCGCGCGCGAGCATGCGCGGGCTAGCGCGGCCGCACAGATGCACCAGCCAACACCAAGCATGCATCGCAATCGCCACCGCATGGGTTTTGCAAATCAAGTTGCGGGTGGGCGGGCTGGATGATTGCGCGAGCAGTGGAGTGGACAACTTCAAGTTGAGCATTGGTGGACGCTCCTTTTTTTTTGGAAAAAAAATAAGCTCTACCACCCACCACCCCGGATTAATCAACCCCATTTTCCGTACTGCAATTTACATGTGGTTCTGCCATATCGCCCATGCTAAATATGAGTTCATACCATCCCAGCCGAGCTGGTCTCGAACCCCCCACCGCCATCCTCTGCAGAAAAATAATGCGCACGCACTCGTTTATTCAAAATGATGATTATATTTATATATATATATATATATATATATATTATATATGTATATACACATATATATATATATATGTGCGCAAATGTGTATACAAATTCATATATATATATATATATATATATATATATACATACATTACATACATACATACATACATATTAATTATGTATACCAGATACATATAACAAAGCACACACACACACACACACACACAAACAAACAAAAAACAAGAACAAAAAACAAAAACAAAACAAACAACAACAAAAAAAAACGGGACGAAGTCATCCGGGGGAGGGGCGACTGGCCCTGGCGACCGACTCCGCCCAAAGACGTGCTCCCTCGCTGGCGCCAAGCCGATCCGCCAGGGCACCTGGGGCCCGCACCGACGGGCCGGCCGCGCCCTCCCCGGGGTCCCCCACGACGCCCCGACGCCTGGGAAGCGCGGGACCCAGAGGCTCCAGCGACCCGATGCTTTCCCGCCGCGGGCCCCCAGGCCCCTCGACCTTCCTCGGGGCGTCCCAAGAGGGGGGCGTGTCCAAGACGGGGAGGGGGAGGGGAGAAGGGGGGAGGGGGGGGAGGGGAAGGGGGAGGGGGGGGGGAGGGGAAGGGGGGGGGGGGGGGGGGGGGCGAAAATCATGGCGGAAGGCGGACGGCGCGTGCGCGGCCGAAGGCGGGGAGGGGGGGGGGCGGGGACGTGTTGAAACAAGGAGAGGAGAGGCGCCATGAAATCTGCGAAAATATCATGGCCCCCGCCATCAGATCCACCCCCCGTAGTCTTAGGTCGAGCATGTCCTCCCACAGGCGGGTTTGGGAAGAAAGCCAAAAATATTCAAAAAAAAAACACAAAGATTGACAAACATAGTCGAAGAATGGTCCCCCGGCTACTTTTTGACTATTTTTGAATGAACACTCCTCCTATAGAAAGACATACCCGACTTGGCACGGATGCGTTTCTCCGGGGTTGGCTTTCGCCGGGTTTCGTTCCGCTGGGCTTCATTTTTCCGGGCTTGCTTTCGCCAGGCTTGGTTTCGCTGGGTCTCGTTTCGCTGGGGTTGGCTTTCGCCCGGGTTGGCTTTCGCCGGGGCTGGCTTTCGCCAGGGTTGGCTTTCGCTGGGGTCGGCTTTCGCTGGGCTTCGTCTCGCCGGGGTCGGTTCGCCAGGGGTTGGGCGCGGGCTCCACAGGGCGGGTCGGGTCGGGCGGGCGGACCCTGACGGGCGGGACGGGTCGGGTCGGGTCGGGCGGATCCCAACAGGCGGGTCGGGTCGGGCGGGCGCGGACACTCAAAGGTGTACGCGCTCGAGTGGGCACGCGTCAACCCTAACGGAAGGGTCGGGTCGGGCGGGCGGACCCTAACAGGCGGCACGGGTCGGGTCGGGTCGGGCGGACCCCAACGGCCGGGTCGGGTCGGGCGGGCGGGGCACTAAAGTGTGAGGCGCGCCAGAGCGAGCACGCGCGAAGAGTCGGGTCGGGCGGGCGGACCCTACCGGGCGGGTCGGGCAAACCCGGAAACCTATCGGACCCTATCGGACCCTATCGGGCGGACCCTATCGGGCGGGCGGGCGGGACGCGTCGGGTCGGGTCGGGCAAACCCTAACGGGCGGGTCGGGCCGGGCGGGCGGGAGACTAAAGTGTGGGGCGCGCTCGAGCGAGCACGCGTGAACCTGAACGGGTGGGTCGGGTCGGGCGGGCAGACCCTACCGAGCGGGACGGGTCGGGTCAGGTCGGGCGGAGCCTAACGGGCGGGTCGGATCGGGCGGGGGGGACACTGAGGACAATAAAGCGTGGGGCACGCCCGAGCGAACACGCGAGAACCCTAACGGGAGGGTCGGGTCGGAGCCAACCCCGGCGAAAGCGAACCCGGGCGAAAGCCAACCGGGCGAAAGCGAACCTGGGCGAAAGCCAACCGGGCGAGAGCAGACCTGGGCGAAACGAACCGGGCGACACCAACGGCGCGAAAGCCAACCCGAGCGAAAAGCATCCGCGCGCCCGACTGAACCCCAGTCATCACCCTCCTCTCGGCCGCCCCCGACTTCCATGAGGCCGGCGGGCCGTCCCAGGTCGCCCGGAGCAGGCCTCCAGCGCCCACGGAGCGGCCCCCGACGCCGAGAACTGCGACCAGAGCCTCCGGCGCGATCCCGCAGGGTCTCCAAGTGTCTGGGCTTTCGATTGGGCGCGAACTAGTTCATAGAGGGGTGGGGGGGGGGAGGGGGGAGGGGGGGCAATAGAGGGGGGGGGGCAATACATGGGGGGCAAAAGAGGGGGGGGGGGGGGGGGGGGGGGCGATACATGGGCCGGGGAGCAGGTGCTCCTCTCGCGCCCTGCCCTCCTGGGGCCGATGGGGTCCCTTCAGGGGCCCTGAAAGGCCCCTTTTCTGCAGCCCTCGCTGCCCCCCCCCAGTCATCGCCCCCCCATTACGCTTCTCCGACCCCACACATCTTACAAGTCTTCGGAAGGCTTTTTGAAGGTCTGCGGTCGGACGACGACGACGACGACGATGATGACAACGACGACGACCACGACGACCACGACGACCACGACGACCACGACGACCACGACAACGACCACGACCACGACGACGACCACCACGACGAAGACATCCTCGACGACGACGACGACGACGACGACGACGACGACGACGACGACGACGACGACCACGGCGACCTGGGCACGGCGGCGGGCCTCCCGCCCGCCCCCGCAACAAAAAGGGGGTCCTGCGCGCCGACACGGGCACGCAGGCGGCCCCGAGCGCCGCCTGGCCCGCCCGCCGCGGGGGGCGACGACGACGGCGACGACGACGGCGACGACGACGGCGACGACGGCGACGTCGACGTCGACGGCGACGACGACGGCGACGACGATGACGGCGACGACGACGGCGACGACGACGGCGACGACGACGGCGGCGACGTCGACGGCGACGACGACGGCGACGACGGCGACGGCGACATCGACGGCGACGACGACGGGTTGCCTGAAGTCCCAGCTGAAGTTGAATGGGTGTCCACGGTGATGGCCGTGTCGGGCCTATCTGTGCGCCTCTTGGAGCCTCTCTTGGAACCTCTCCTGAGACTCTTCGGGCCTCTCTGGCAACCTTCGGAGATCTTCCAGGCCTCTGTCCTCCAAGCTTCTTGGAGCTATCGTGGGCCATCCGGGTGCCCTCCTGACGCCTTCTTCTGCCGTCATGGACGCCCCCAGGCGGTCCTCGGAGGCCCTCCTGATGGTCCGAAACTAACTCCAGCAGCCCCTTTTTCCCGTCCGATTCGCCGCTTTGCCTTCACCCCCCTTTGACACTCTGGAGGCCCCATCTGGTCTGTTTGGAGATCCTCTTGGGCCCCTGCTTGGACTTTTCTAGGCGGTTGTTGGGGACCTCGTGGGCCGTCTGGGGCCAATCTCACACCCTCGTTGGCGTCACCATTCCTCCACAAGGCCTCCCAAAGTCTGTCCGAGGGCGTCACACCTTGCCACCCTTCCGTCACGGTGGCCACGCACAGAAACCGTGAGTCGGCAGCGTCTGCCACTCGGGGGCGTTCCATCGAATAAGTGACGTCATCAGCACTGTTACTACTAGTCGTATTTTGTATGTGCGCAACTCTGAATAGCGAACTGATGACTCGCATTCGTATAATCATTCTGATGATTCTCACCCCGCTTCACCAAATAACTGAACTGCTCCTCTTAGGAAGAACATCCGTATTCTTATGGTGAGACTGTGAAAGACACCACAGCAGACCACGACACCTCGACACCACGACAAACCGCGACCCCAAGGCACAGCGACACCTCGACACCGCGACACCTCGACACCGCGACACACCACAACGCACCACACCACGGCACCAGACGGCACCCGCAGCCCGGCGGAGCTGGAGCAGGAGTACGTTTCCTCGCCACCCATCATGACGACCTGGGTAATGTGCGCAAATCTTCGCACGCACGTCACGCGCGACACGAACGCGAACTACGATATCCCGGTGGGGTCGGCGCCATTAATGGGCAGCCTAGACACCACGCCGATTCTGGCCAGGTCCAGCCTGGGTCAGGGATCGGTGAAAGCAAATTCCTGGCTTGGCCCAGAAGGCGCATACGCCGACCCTGGGACCAGAATGGGACCAGACACGATCGGCGTGTCGTATAGCTGGCGTCCTCTGGTTCAGAGAGGCTTCTACCCATTAACCCCGAACGAAAGCTGATTGCCAGCATTGGCTGCTCGCTACGCGACACCCCTCGAGCCTGGGCTTTTGCGACGTGTGCAGCGGCGGTGGGCGCGTCAATCTTGTTCAGCGCCACCACGATCGGGAAGCGCACCTGAGAGGGGACCAGGAGCGCCTGGCCTGGACCTGGTTTAACCACTGCAGCGGCGAGGAGGGCAGCCTCCTCCTCCTCCTCCTTCTCCTCCTCCTCCCTTCTACTGAGTATTCATCATCTTATTTTCAGTATTAGTATTGTTAGTATGCCTCTTCTTATCAGTATTCATATTCTTCTGAATCGCATTAGTATTCTTAATAATGTCCGTATATCTCATATTATTATTAGTAATGATATTTGGTAGTAGTGTTATTATTCTATCATTAGTATGGTTATTACCCTGTTTCGTCGTATGACCAGTATCTCTACTATAACTATCAGCATCATCAATAAAATCAAAAACTATTATATATATAAATATATATTATACCAAAAAAAAAAAAAAAAAAAAACTCCTAGTCCTCCTGTTCTTCCTTCGCCTCCTCCTCCTCCTCCTTCTCCTCCTGGACTCCTCCTCCTCCTCCTCCTCCTCCTCCTTCTCCCCCTCCCCTTTCCATGTGTTCCTCTTCCTTTTCCTTTTCCTCCTCCTCCTCCTCTGCCTCATCCTCCCTACTCCGTCCTTCCTCATCTCTTCCTCTCCTCCTCCTCCTCCTCCGCCTCCTCCATCATCATCGATTCATAAGCATCATCATCATCATCATCATCAGCCATCATCATCCATAATCATCAGCATCATCATCTATCATCATCATCATTCATCATCATCATCATCATCATCATTCATCATCATAATCATGCCTCTTCCTCCTCCGTGTCTCCCCCTGCACTCCCTCCTCATCTTGTCACTCCTCCTCTCACTCCCCCTCCTCCTTTCCTCCTCCGGTCCTCCGCCTCATCTTGATACTCCTCCTCCTCCCCTCCTCCTCCTCAACCCTCCTCCAATTTCCATGTTGTCCTCCTTTTTGTCCTCCTTCTCCTCCTCCTCTCCTGCTTCCCATCCCTCCTCCTCCTCCTCCTCCTCAACCCCCTCCTCCGTCTCCGCCCCTCCTCCTCCTCCTCCCCCTCCTCCTCTCCTCCTCCTCTCCTCTCCTCCTCCTCCTCCTCCTCCCTCATACTCCTATCTCTCCTCCTCTCCTCCTCCTCCTCACTTCCGCCTTCCCTCCTCCCTCCTCCCCTCACTTCCCTCCTCCTTCCTCCTCCTCCTCCTCCTCCTCCTCCTCAGCCATCATCCTCCCTCAGCCTCCTCCTCCTCCTCCTCCTCCTCCTCCTCCTCCTCTTCGGGTCACCCCAAATGGGGTCCAACTGAAAGAGGTGGTGCAATAGATGTTGGGCAATTGTCTTGCAAGTGTATTGCGCTGGAGACTTGTATTGCGTTGTACTGCATGTAATGTATTGCACGCGAAAACCCAGCAATACACTTGGGCCCCGGAATGTATTGCACGTCCCAGATGTATCGCAACCCCACAAATCGATCGCGCCAGATCTATTGCATCACCCCCTTGTCGCTGGAGCCCTTTTTGGGTCGACCCGATCCTCTGCCTCCTCCTCCTTTTCCTCCTCCGTGTCCTCATCCTCCTCCTCCTCCTGTTCCTCTTCCTCCTCCTCCTCCTCATCAGCTTCCTTTTCCTCCTCATCCTTTATCCTCACATTCGTCCTCCCATGTTGTCCTCATTATCATCACCATCATCATCGTCATCTTCATCATCATCAACATCATCATCATCATCATCATCATCATCATCATCATCATCATCATCATCATCATCATCATCATCATCATCATCATCATCATCATCATCATCATCATCATCATCATCATCATCATCATCATAATCATCATCATCACCATCATCATCATCATCATCATCATCATCTTCTTCTTCTTCTTCATCATCATCATCACCATCCATCATCACCACCACCGTCATCATAATCACCATCAGTATCGTCATCGTCACCAGCACACACAATAACCATCATCACCATCATCATCCCCATCATCATCATCTTCATATTCGACATCATGAACACCATAATCGCCACATGCATCATCACACTCATCATCACGGTCCGCATCGTCATCAACATCACAAGTGTCGCCGTCGTCATAAATCAACATCATAATCAGCATCGCCAACATCATAATCCTCGTCAATATCGTGACCATTAACATCGTCATCATCATCACCACCACGATCATCATCAGCATCGCCATCATCACCAACACCAGCGTCATCACCATCACCATCATCCTCGTCACCATCATCATCGCCGTCCTATTTCATGTTCCATTCCCCCCCCCCGTTGGTCGCATGGTTCTTCTCATAGTCATCGTTGTCCCTCTCACCCTCTCCCGTGCTGGTCCCCCTTCCACGGAATTCGGCACGCGCAGCGCCACTGCAATCTCGATATCCCAAATGGTCACCCGAGCGGGCATCATCTGCACGACTTGCACGTTAGTGTGCCGCTTCTTTCGGCGCGCGCAGCCTTGCCACCCGCGACGGGGAACGCCCACTTCGGTTTTTTTGGCACGCGCAGCTGCGTTGATACGCCTGCCATCTGCGCGCCGTGAACCCGAGGCCCCTGCAATCTGCACACACCACGCGTTCCTGATTCGTCGATCGGTGGCGTTCCACTTGTCCCTGAATTAGATGCTTCGTGTCCCAGAAAGCTCCCCCCGCACGCCGCGCACGTCAATTGCTTTGTTTCGGGTTATATATTCCGCGTGCGATTGTCTGATTCGCGCGTCAGTTTATCACGTCCCTCCGCCGACCCCCGACACAACATGTCCCGTGGCTGCTTTGTGTTTTTGCTGCGCTTCCGGAATGTCCGCTTTCTCGTCAGAAAGCGACACGGATTTCCCGTTCGAACATCGCACTGTGCCATCGTTGTCGTTCCACTTCGCGTCGCCATGACGCGGATTCCGCTGCGCCTTGCCCGAACAGACTTCGGGCCTTCCGCGTCGCCAGCTTCTGGGTTGTCTTGGTTGCCACAATGCCGCGTCGGCCCATGACATTCCCATATAGTTGCGCATGTTTCGCGCGTCTTGCACCATGTCTCGCTCGCGCTTTCCATACCCGCCGTGCACTCCTTACGAAAAGCTGGCCTCCCCTTTCCTCTGGAACTCGTACTTCTCGAACGCCTCTAACAATAAGCATCCGCCAGCCCTGCTGGCACTGGTCTCGTGGGATTGGTTCAGCCTCCCACCCTTCCCAATCCCCGCCCTCTCCTTGGAGCACCTGCAACAGCTTCTTCGTGCCAGGCATCTCGCCTTCGTTGCACGGGTTCCAAGCAAAAGAAAAAAAAACATATGTGATCTCGCCTCTGCACGCGCGTGATGGCAACGTAACTCGACATCCCTCTCACTACAGCTACTACTACTACTACTACTACTACTACTACTACTACTACTACTACTACGACTACTACTACTACTACTACTACTACTACTACTACTACTACTACTACTACTACTACTACTACTACTAACAACTACTACTACCACTACTACTAC
>CAUYUJ010016810.1:56519-69989 GCA_963575745.1 Prorocentrum cordatum
TGGGTGGGGGAACCGCATGCGAACACCCCCACTGGGGCCTTCGGTGGAGCTCCCTATGGGGCCACGAAACGCTGCCCTGGGTGGGGGAACCGCATGCGACCACCCCCACTGGGGCCTTCGGTGGAGCCCCCTATGGGGCTACGAAACGCTGCCCTGGGTGGGGGAACCGCATGCGAACACCCCCACTGGGGCCTTCGGTGGAGCTCCCTATGGTGCCACGAAACGCTGCCCTGGGTGGGGGAACCGCTTGCGAACACCCCCACTGGGGCCTTCGGTGGAGCTCCCTATGGGGCTACGAAACGCTGCCCTGGGTGGGGGGACCGCATGCGAACACCCCCACTGGGGCCTTCGGTGGAGCTCCCTATGGGGCCACGAAACGCTGCCCTGGGTGGGGGAACCGCATGCGAACACCCCCACTGGGGCCTTCGGTGGAGCTCCCTATGGGGCCACGAATCGCTGCCCTGGGTGTGGGAACCGCATGCGAACACCCCCACTGGGGCCTTCGGTGGAGCTCCCTATGGGGCCACGAAACGCTGCCCTGGGTGGGGGAACCGCATGCGAACACCCCCACTGGGGCCTTCGGTGGAGCTCCCTATGGGGCCACGAAACGCTGCCCTGGGTGGGGGAACCGCATGCGAACACCCCCACTGGGGCCTTCGGTGGAGCTCCCTATGGGGCTACGAAACGCTGCCCTGGGTGGGGGAACCGCATGCGAACACCCCCACTGGGGCCTTCGGTGGAGCTCCCTATGGGGCCACGAAACGCTGCCCTGGGTGGGGGAACCGCATGCGAACACCCCCACTGGGGCCTTCGGTGGAGCTCCCTATGGGGCCACGAAACGCTGCCCTGGGTGGGGGAACCGCATGCGAACACCCCCACTGGGGCCTTCGGTGGAGCTCCCTATGGGGCTACGAAACGCTGCCCTGGGTGGGGGAACCGCATGCGAACACCCCCACGAGGGGGAGGAGGAGAGGAAGGAGGGGAACGCGGGGCACCGTCTCTTCAAAACGAGGACCCAACACCACAGGATGGTTGGGGAAAAAAAAAAAAAAAAAAAACCTTGTGTTTTTTGTGTTTGTTTTGTTGTCTTGGTTTGTTTTTGTTTTGTTGCTCAAATATTTTCCCAGATAACCGACTCCCACAACAGTGCAGCTCCTCACGCAGGCTCGTGAGTCTGGCCAGGGGCGTCGCTGGAGTCTCGGGCGCGGGCGCCCTCTCCGAGCAGCCGCCGCCCTCCGTCCAGGGCAGCTGTACGCCGTGGTCAGGCTTCTGATGCTGTTGAAGTTCCGCGAGGGCTCAACACCAACAGAGGGGGGGTGCCTCCACAGGGGGGAGATGATCCTAGATTTCGGTGTTGCTGGTAATATTTCGGTCGCCTTGGAAGCCAGAATATTACCACCATCACCGAGATCGGGATCGTCTTCCCTCGGTGGAGGCACACATCCGATCTTGGTGTTGGTGGCAACCCCTAGGCCTGCGATGCAAAAGCGAACGCCCGATTCTGAAAGGGAGCCGCCCTTTCTCCGTGCAGCTGCCTCGTGCGCCCCATGCAAGGAACCAAACTCTATACACCGACGCTTTTCTTCCGGCCATGCACTGAAGTTTCCACAGGAAAGAGGATCCTGGTGCATACGGGACCCTGGAGTACAGATTTCCCGTTGTTTCCCAAGGATACGGATAAAAAGGTATACACCACACCACCCCGACGTCGTCCCCGGCCCTCCAAAAGTCCTGGGCTTGAAAGCTGGCCCGCCACTGGTAATGTATATGCTCCAACTTCCGACCATGTCCCGGCTTCTGACCTGGGACAAGTCCGCAGCGAACACACCACTTCGAACAGGAGCTGCCACTCCTTCCTGCAGCCGCTCGGGGCCTCTCTACGACGAGGGCGCGTGACGCCAAGGCGAGGCCCAATTCTGAAGACAAGCTGCCCTCCGCCTATTGAGACCAATGTGCGCGGCGCTGAGGTGAGTGCCACTCTGAAAAAGAACCTACCTCCATCATCGAACCAGAATGGAAGGACGGATGCGCGCGGCTCTAAGGCGAGAGCTCCATGCTGAAAACCAGCCTTCTGCATCCTTGAACTGCCGCACGCTTTTTTAAGACGGATATGAGCGGCGCTCGGACGAGAAGCAACACTTTGAAAACGCCCCCCCTCCATCCCTGAAGCCGCTGCAAACGTTTCCAACGAATGTGTGCGGCGATCGGGCGAGAGCCACATCTTGAAAACGAGCCCGCCTCCATCCTCGAAGCTGGTGCGCGTTTTTGGGGGACGAAGGCGCGCGGCGCTAAGGCGAGAGCCGAGAGCCACGTGTTGAAACCGACCCCCCTCCATCATTGGAACGGCTGCAAGCTCTTAGGACGAGTGCGCGGCGCTCAGGAGAGAGCCGCATGTTGAAAACAATCCTCCCTGCATCCTTGAAGCTGTTCCAACTTTCAAGTTTCAGTTCCATCAACGATGAGGAGGTCGCTGGCGAAACGCCCAGCCCGCCCACCACTTGTGTGTCAGCCGTAGTGCGAGTGCATCGGAGCGTGGGTGATCTGAGCGAAGGAGTCGGAGTGTGAGTGGACCTGGGCACCATTGAGTCTGAGAATGAGTGGGTCTGGATATACTCAATCTGATAACGAGATCTGAATATGAGTGAGTCTGAGCGCGAGCGAGTCTCTAAGTGTGAATGGTTCTGAGTTCATCCTCCCCCTCCTCCTCTTCCTCCTCCTCCTCCTCTTCCTCCTCCTGCTCATCATCCTCCTCCTCTTCATCCTCCTTATCATGTTCCGGTTCCTCCTCCTCCCCTTCCTCCTCCTCCTCCTCCTCCTCCTCCTCCTCCTCATCATCATCATCATCATCAGTATCATCATCATCATCATCATCATCATCATCATCATCATCATCATCATCATCATCATCAACATCATCATCAGCATCATCATCATAATCATCCACAGCAACAGCATCACATCATCATCATCATCATCATCATCATCATCATCATCATCATCATCATCATCATCATCATCATCATCATCATCATCATCATCATCATCATCATCATAATCATCATCATCATCATCATCATCATCATCATCATCATCATCATCATCATCATCATCATCATCATCATCATCATCATCATCATCATCATCATCCCCTCCTCACCGCCCCTCCTCCTCCTCCTCCTCCTCCTCCTCCTCCTCTCCTCCTCCTCCTCCTCCTCCTCCACATCCTCCTCCTCCTGATCATCATCATCATCATCATCAGCAGCATCATCACCATCGTCATCATCAGCAGCAGCATCATCATCATCAACAGCAGTATCATCATCATCATCCGTCATCATTAACAACAAGAATATCAGCATCACCATCAGCATCAACATCATAATCATAATCATCAGCAGCATCAGCAGCAGCATCAGCAGCAGCATCATCAGCATCATCAGCAGCATCATTATAATCGTTATCAGCATCATCAGCAGCAGCATCATCAACATCATCACAATAATAAGCATAATCATCATCACCATCAGTATCATCATCATCAACAACATCATCAGCAGCAGCATCATCACATCATCATCATCATCATCAGCAGCAGCAGCAGCATCATCATCACCATCAGCATCCTCATCACCATCATCATCATCGTCATCATCATCAGCATCGTCAGCAGCCTCATCATCATTCGCCTCAGCCTCCCTGCTCACTCCTCCCTGCTCTTCTTCGCCGCGCTAGGGCTGATGCCAGGACAACTCGCCTGATAATCTTTTTCTGGATGAGCTGGTGGGGAAGTACGGAGCTTCATGAACTGCCGATGGCTGGGCGGAGCTGCACCGCCATGCCCCTCCAGCATCGCGCCGCACTCGTCCGCCGACCGGGCAACGGCCAACCAGAGGACCCGCGTGGTACCAGAAGCGCGGCGAACGCCCAAACCCCGCCCTGGCCTTGACCACGAGCTGCAACCCCTCAGGGCACCCGCTGCTGCCGCCCTCGGAGGCCCTCGCGCGCCACTCTCAACTGCTGTCCCATGCAGGCAGAAGGAGACGCTCCCCGAGTCAACCCAGACCCCCCCCCCCAAGAGGCCCCCAAAAGAGGCGCCGAAGGGGCCCCTCAAGAGGCCCCTCGAGAGGCCCCTCGAGAGGCCCCTCGACAGGCCCCCACCAAGCCCCCGAGAGACCCCCAACAGGCACCCAAGTGGCCTCCAAGAGGCCTTGCAAGAGGCTCCCCCGAGAGGCACCCGAGAGGCCCACAATAGGCCCCTCACAGACGGGAGGCTCCCAGCAGGCTCCGAGGGGCCCCCAAGAGGGTTGGCACCAGGAGGGCCCGACTGAAGCAAGATGGCCGTCGAGATTGATTGTGATGCTGGGATCTGAAGCCTCCAGATGTCCCCCGAGGCTTGAGAAAGTCCCTAGAGTTCCCCAGAGACCAAAAGTTATCCTGGCGACAGACTGGACCATATGCAAGTGTGAGTACCGTCAGCATGAGTATCGCCTTCGGCGCCAAGCGAACCCGTCATTTGGGCCTTAGCTATGGCCCCTCTTGAGGCCACCAATCGTGTGAGGGGTTTGCCGAGACAAAATACCGACGCCATGCGAACCCTGACGTGTGGGCCTTAGCCGGGGCTCCATATGGGGTCATGAAACCTGCGAGGGTGTGTGCCGAAATGAAATGCCGCCACCGAGATGCACGGACGCCGTGAGGACCCTGGCATTTGGACCTAAGCTGGAGCTCCATATGGGGCCACGAAGTAAGGCACCAGCGCCATGCGGACCCTGGCACCTGGGCCTTGCCACGAAGCGTGTGAGGGGTGTGCCGGCATGAAGCACGGACGCCATGCGAACCCTAGCATTTGGGCCGTAGCTGGCGCTCCTACTGGGCCACGAAACGTGGTGAAGGGTGTGCCAACATGGATGCGGCGCCGCCATGCGGACTGTGCCACTGAGGGCTTCGGTGGAGCTCCCCGGGGCCGCGAAACGTGTGACGGGTGTGCCGAAATCAGGCACCGACGCCATGCAGACCCTGCCATTTGGGCCGTCACTGGAGCTCCCCAGGGAGCTACGAAGCGTGTGAGGGGTTTGCCGAAATAGAATACCGACGACGTGCGGACCCTGACGTGTGGGCCTTGTCTGGAACTCCCCATGGGGCCACGAAACGTGTGAGGGGTGTGCCGAAGCGAGCAACCGACGCCGTGCGGGCCAGGAATGAACCTGGGAGCTCGAAAACAGCGGAAAAAACAGGACCCCTTTTTACCGGGGCCCCTTCCTTGACACCCGACGATTCGCTTTTCAAATCTGGCGGCTCCCCTGGTCTCGACCCCTTCCCTGGGGGAGTTCTCTGCCCCAGGACCATTGCTGAGGCTCGCTGTAGAAGAAGAAAGCCTGGCTAGTCGAACTGGCAGGTCCAATCTGGTAATCTGGCGAGGAAGTCAATCTGATCCCAATCTGGCGAACAAAGACAAACTCCAGCCTGCACCAGGCCAGCGCCGGATTGGAGTGCACAGGAGGCTGATACCCAGATGGGTCAAGCCGAGTCAAGTCAAAGTACGCCTTGCACCAGACGGTGGGTGAGCAGGGGTGGAAGTCCAAATCTGCCAGTCTGGCCTTCGACTGCCCAGAAGCAGGGACTGAAAAAAAGACGGCCCGCCAGAGGTCCGGGCCCCTCCACGCCGACCATCGCCTCCCTCGGGGGGCGTCCCGGGGGTGGAGGGCGGGGGGGGGATGTCCAAGAGGGGGCTTCGCAGACCATCTATGGCCCGAGGCACGTGCACGGCCCAGGGGGGGGAATACCAGGGGACCCGTTGAAGGGAGAAGGGGGGACCACGAAATCCGAGGAGAGATCATGGCCCCCGCCACGATACCCAGGCCGGGCGAAAGGGGGGGATAGCGAAGGGGGGGGGTGAGAATCAGCTCACGTAGCTGATTTTCCTGGCGCCTCCCGGCGCCGGGAGGCGCCCATGTATCGAGGAATGGGCCCGGCGGCGGGGCCGAAACCAGCTGCATGCAGCCGATTTCGTAACCCCCCCTTTCCCTATCCCCCCCTTTCGTGCGGCCCGAGATATCTGCCCCCCGCCACTGGTCCTCACCGCCCTCTTCGTGGACGCCTGCACCTCCGGGGAGCTGGGATCCCCACCAGGCCGGGAGGGCCTCATGGTGGGGCATAGGGGCCGAGGTGGGGCCGGAGGAAAAATTCCTCTCCAAGCGGCCCGTGCAGGACGGAGACGTGACTGTCCAGCTGGCAATGTTCCCTGACCCCACCTTCGGGTATGGACAGAGCCCCCATGTAGCAAAACGTGGTTTAGTGAACACGACCTCGGGCCCCAACCTGGCGGGCGCAGGCCTGGAAAACGACGGCCGCGGCGCCCCCTCGAGAACCGAAAACGGACAACTCACTCATCGACGTGTCAGGGTGGGCGTTCTGCCCACCCCCGACACCTTGGGATAACCCCTCCTCCTCCTCCACTCCTCCTCCTCCTCCTCCCCTTCCTCCTCCCCTCATCCCTCCGCCTCCTCCTCCCCTCCTCCTCCTCCTCCTCCTCCCCTCCTCCTCCTCCTCCTCCTCATCCTCCTCCTCCTCCTCTCTTCTCCACCTCCTCCTCCTCCTCCTCCTCCTCCTCCTCCTCCTCTCCTCCTCCTCCTCCGTCCTCCTCCGGCCTCTCCTCCTCCTCCTCCTCTCTCCTCCCTCCTCCTCCTCCTCCCTCCTCCTCCGCCTCCGCCTCCTCCTCCGCCTCCTCCTCCACCTCCTCCTCCTCCTACCTCCTCCTCCCCTCCTCCTCCCCTCCTCCTCCTCCTCCTCCTCCTCCTCCCCCTCCTCCTCCTCCTACCTCCTCCTCCTCCCTCTATCCTCCTCCCCTCCCCTCCTCCTCCTCGCCGCCTCCGCCTCCGCCTCCCCGCCTCCGCTCCGCCTCGCCGCGCCGCCGCCGCCTCCGCCGCCGCCGCCTCCGCCTCTCCGCTCCTCCTCCTCCCTCCTTCTTCCTCCCCCTCCTCCTCCTCCTCCTCCGCCGCCGCCGCCGCCGCCGCCGCCGCCCTCCTCCTCCTCCTCCTCCTCCTACGAACCCTCGACCCCCGGGAGCCTGCGGCCTCGTAGACGTGCGTGGCCTGGGTGCGGCCGTGATCGCGCGCGAGCGCGCGGGCCCGCGCCGACCGGCCGGACGCCGACGCCGACGCCGGCGGCGGGGGAGCACGCACTCGCTGCGGCTCAGGAGGAGGAGGAGGAGGAGGAGGAGGAAGGGAGGAGGAAGGGAGGAGGACGAGGAGGAGGAGGAGGAGGAGGAGGAGGAGGAGGAGGAGGAGGAGGAGGAAGGGAGGAGGAGGAGGAGGAGGAGCACTCGCTGCGGCTCACCTGCGCCCCCCTCCGCCTTTCCAGACCGCCGAC
Source organism: Prorocentrum cordatum (assembly GCA_963575745.1). Classification (NCBI taxonomy): domain Eukaryota; class Dinophyceae; order Prorocentrales; family Prorocentraceae; genus Prorocentrum; species Prorocentrum cordatum. Next base: position 63,888 of record CAUYUJ010016810.1, read on the forward strand.
GCCGCGGATCGGGGCTCAGAGATGGACGACGACGACGACGACGACGACGACGACGACGACGACGACGACGACGACGACGACGACGACGACGACGACGGCGCGGTCGGATGATATGACAAGCGGTTCCTTCGGCAATATCAATCTGGCCCTCGTTCCGTTCGAACAAGTGACTGGAGCATTCGGATGCTGCACCAACGCTGGCCACTCTCCCCGGTTCTCGAGGGGGGAGGGGCGGCCGACGAAGACGAAGGCAGAGGTGGGAATTCATATTGGAGCCCACGGCACTCTTGCTATTGGCCACCATGTGGTCCTCGTTCCAGCTGGCCTGCGACTGCCACTTCCCCATTGGCGTGAAGGAGCAACCACTCACCAGTACGAGCTCGACAGCATCCACGTCTCGCTCGCTTCCGATTCGATGTGACAGCTGCAGCAGGCCAAGAGAAAGCTTGAGCATGAAGCGGGATTGACTAGAGGCAACTTGCCCACCGCCCAGCGCGTAGCTGGCTTCCGAAAAGGTAGTCAGTATCCACCTTCGCGAGCTCCAGGGGCGTAATTGTGGTGGGCGCGGCAGCACAGGTCCATGTGCTCCACTCGACTCTCCCAACACACATCTTGGATATGTTGATCCACGCATAACTTGAGCTGATGTGCAGTGACCCGCGCGGCCGACCAGTCCTCGTCCACCATCTCCCTCGCGAGGCCGTTCGCAATGGCCGCAGTCATGTCCGCCATGATGACAGCGTCCCCGAAGTCGACCTTGTCGTTGCCGTTCAGGTCCAAGCCCCTCGCTCTGGCGGCTCGCTGCCAATATCCCGCGACCTCGTCGGCGATCACGGCAGCCACCTTGGAGTCCCCGCGCTGAGGTCTGAGGCCCTGCGGATAGCTGCGAGCTGGCGCCCCCTTCCGGCACCAAAACTGGGACGGCGCCTCTTCCCCACGACTCCCTCTGAGCCTGGGGGCGACAACGGCCTGCAAGTTCAGAAGTACGCCCGCGGCCTCCACTCCCAGCTCGAACAGGAGCCGAGAGGAGAAGGGAGGGGTCCTGGGCTCCGGCGTGGGAGGGGAACGCCGGCTCACGGGATAGGCCAGCCACTGCCCCTGTGAGCAGAAACTGGCACCTGCGAAGCCTCCGCACCCGTGCAAGCCAGCCACCAGACCCCTTGGGCGCGGCCCAGAAACTGCGCAGACCGATCCTCAGCTTCACCCAGGGGGTCACCTTTGAGACCAGACGCCATCGCGCGTCCGTCGCGAAACCCGCGAGTCGCTCCTCCCCAACGCCGACTGCCCAGTGTAGGTCGTGCGCCAGTTGCTTCGCGAAGGCGAGGTGAAGGAAGGTCGAGAGCTGTAGCGGCGTGAAGCGCCCAGCCTCCGAGCGCCGCTTCACCTCACGGGGGATGTCGCCGAACTCGTAGTGGTCCTTGCCAGTGAACTTACACATCCGGCTTGTAGCTTCCTGGCACAGAAGGCGGCTGATGTCTCCAGGCTGGTAGCGGCTTCTGCCAGTCAGCTTGCAGACCTCCTCCATGACCTTGGAGTCCACCAACCGGGAGAGGTCGCCGAACTGGTAGCTCGGCTTGCCGGTGGCCCTGCACAGCTGATGCTTGATGCTCGTATCCAGCAGCCGCTCGAAGTCGCCCACGTCGTAGTGGTCTTTGCCTGAGCATCGTTGGACCGACCCCCGTCCCCAGCGGCGTGGCCTGGGCCCCACTGGCCGATCTACCCCCTTGGATAGGGGATCTAGGCCGCTCCCTTCGGGCTTCTAGGGGTGCATCCCCAACTGAAATGGTTTGCCTGTTGCCAGGCAGACATTCTGCCGCAGCTCCCTCGCAGCCCACTGGAACAGGCTGCCGGCCTCGGCCCTGGGCCGCTTCCCTGCGGCGCGCCAAGCCAAGGCTCTTCCCCCGCCGACCCGACGCTGCGCAGCAGTCGCCACGCCGCGAGGAACCACGACCGGAGCCCTGCAGAGCCTGCCTGTCTGCGGCACTCCTTCTGAGGCCCCGCCTTCCTGTGCCCTGTCTCCCTAATTAAAGCTGTGCGTAGCCCGCCTAGCTTTTGGCGGAAGAGGTTCGCTCTCGCCCCGCAGATCAAAAACTGTCTGCGGCACTCCTCGGGCCGCGCTGGTATGTCCTGGGCCGGGGCCCCGTGAAGCCAGGCAAGATCGTCCGCTGCGAAGAAGCTGCGGCGCCAAGAACTCACGGAGGCTGGGCCCGCCTCGGGCGGCAACCCGGGCACGCCCCGCGCTGGCCCCGCAGGCAGCCGCGCCCGCAGGCAGCCGCGCGCCCCCAGACCTGCCCACGGCCAGCACGGCGCGTCCCCGGGTGCTCTCGGAGGCTTGGGCATGTGCACCAACACGACCACAGGGGGCTGCCTCCTCCGGGGGCAGGTGATCCTCGGTGTTGGTGGTTCCGAGGAAGCCAGCGAAAATCACCACCATCACAGGGAACGGGAGCATCTCCCTCGGTGGGGACATGCCACCGATACTTGTGCTGGTGGAGGCGTACCACCTGGGGAAACCCAAAGGTACCGATACCTCTACTCCCCGGACCTCTCCTGGGGTGCGCTCTGACCTGGACTTCGAGGCGAATCCAGCGGTGGCGACGAGGGCCTCCCAGGAGGCCGACAAAAGGAGAAAACGGGCCAAGTGTAGCCCGTATGGGTACCTCTTCCTCCTCTGACCACCGATAGCTGTGCCAGTGCCAGAAATCCCTGGGCCTCCGAAATGCTCCGCCCCGCAGGGCCCCCCGCCCGCGCCGTGAGCGCGCCCGAGTCTCAAGTGCCCGCCGGCCGCCCCGCGGCTCCGCGGAGCCGCGCCGGCGGCGAGCGGCGCCGCGCGCGCGGGCCCGGGCGCTGCGAGCCCCGCGGCCCAGGCGGGCCTGGGCCGCGCGCCGGGCCCGGACTGCCTGCGCTGGCGCGCGGGGCGCCGCGCCGTCGCGCGCGCGCGCGGCCCGGGCCAACCAAGCAAAGCTGCACGCCACCGCCGCCGCGGCCGTCCCCGCTTCGGGGCCGTGGCGCGCCGGGCCTGGGCTGCCTGCGCGGGCTCCAGGGCAGCGCGGCGTCGCGCCCGCGGCGCAGGCACGGCAGCTGCGCACCACCACCGCCACTCACGGGCGGCGAGCGGCGAGCAGAAGCCGTATCCGCGCCCTCGCGGTCTGGACTCCGGGGCGCGGTCCCGCGGATGGCAGGGTCGCACGGATACGTTCCGCGCGGGGCATCCGCGAAAGAACGCCACGCATCCGGGAAATCGCGGCCCCGGGGCCCGGCCCGCGAGGCCGTGGAGACCGACACGTGTTTTTCCCCACGAGCCACTGCCGTCCGTGCGTCAGGGCCGTCAGGAGTCGAAGATCAAAGGTCTTAGACGCACTGGGCCATCTTCTGCGCCTCTTGTTGAGGCCTCCAGATGCCGCCAAGGACCTCGGGGGGACCTCTGACGATGTCTGGGTGTCAGGAACTGGGGCGAGACCTCAACGCACGGAAGCTCACGAAAGTGGCGTGGTCCACCATTCCGCTGGACCTGGCAAGAGCCCACGAAAGTGGCGACTGTGGCGCAGTGTGCAGCCCCCCAAGGTGGAGAGGTCTAACTTGAGTCTGCGTAGGGCACCTCTGCCCTGCAACGCCCAGGGGCTCACCGAAGTAAGCGACAGTGGCGCAATTGGCAGCTTCCCAGGGTGGCGAGGTCTAATCTGGGTCTGCGTAGTCCGCCACTCCGCTGGACCTCCCAGGAGCCCACGAAAGTGGCGACAATTGCGCAGTCGGCAGCTCCCCCCCCCGGGTGGCGATGCCTAACTTGGGCCTGCATGGGGCACCACTCCGCTGCACCTCCCAGGAGCTCACGAAAGCGGAGACAGCTGCGCACCTGGCGGCCCCGCAGAGACGGCGCAGTGGCAGGCAGGAGGAGAATGCGAGAGGGGAGGCGGGAAGCGGGGAAGACGAGAGGCAGCAGCGCTCCGTTCCAAAAACGACAGCACAAACACGGGAGGATTGGGAAGAACGATGCTCCTACTCTGAAGTCGGGCGTGTCCCCCTACAGGGGGATTTTGGGCGAAATAAATACTCAACAAATACCCCCCAAATGAGCAAAACTAGTCAAAAGATCGTCCCCAGACTATTGTTTGACAAGTTTTGAATATTCCCCCCCCCCCTGTAGAGGGACAGGCCCGACTTAATCCTACTCCCTGGACCTCTGCTGGGGTGCACTCCGACCAGGAGCTCCGATGCGAACCCAGCCGTGGCGGCGAGGGCTACCCGGGGAAGCCCCGACGACAAAAACAACGGACGGGCAGCGGCAAACCGGTCAGCCGCGATGCCCCTCCTCAAGACCACCAGCCGTGCAGAGTGTTAAGTCGGGCGTCTCCCTCCACAGGGGAATTTTGGACGAAAAAATAACCCCGGAAAATTCCAAAATAGCAAAAAATAGTAATAATATGTTTTTTTTTTCCCGTACTATTTTTATTATTTTTTGAATATTCCTCGTGCAGAGGGACAGGCCCGACTTAATGCAGAGTGGGTCCCTGACCCACCGCGGGGTCCATCCTGGCCTGCGCTTGCCCCAGGGCGATGCCCGAATGCCTCGGGGGGCCCGAGGACGGGCTTCTCCAGGCGCCCGAAGCGGGAAAACGCACAGATCCTCGCGTGTCCTCGGATTCCCCCGACCCTCTGATCTCGGTCCTCGTCTGAGTGTCTCGACTTGCCTCCTCTGCAAGACTGTCCACGACAGCGGGAAACACACAGATCCTCGCACGTCCTCGGATTCCCCCGACCCTCAAATTCTCGGTCCTCGTCTGACTGTCTCGACGTGCCTCCTCTGCAAGACTGTTTACGGCGACGGCGCAGCCGAAAGCAAACCGAGCTGGCGGTGGAATCGGAGCAGGCCGAAACCGACGCGGCAAGGACACAGCAAGGACGCAACGACGCAGCAAGGACGCCAAAACCGACCAAACCGAACCGACCGAATGCAACCGACTGCGACTGGAGGCCTCCGAAATGGGTCCGAGTAGGTGGTATTGGAGGATCGCGCCACACCGCCGATGCATCGGCGGTGCATCGGCGATGCATCGGCGACGTCGGCAGAGAGAAAATCAGGCTCCAAATCGAGCCGCATCGCCGATGCATAGGCGATGCGGCGCAATCCTCCGACCCCATCTACTCGGACCCCATCTAGGAGGCGTAGACTCGCCCAGTTTCCGATCCCCCCTCCTCGAGCCTCCTCCTCCTCCTCCTCCTCCTCCTCCTCCTCCTCCTCCTCCAACTCCCCCCTCCCCCTCCTCTTCCTCCTCCTACTCCTCCTCCTCCTCCTCCTCCTCCTCCTCCCTCCTTCTCCTCCTCCTCCTCCTCCTCCTCCTCCTCCTCCTCCTCCTCCGGCCGCGAGTAGCGTTGCCCGCATTCACTGAAGTCTGAGATAGTTATTGTATGCAGATGCTGAAAGATCAGAAAATTTGTTTGTTCTTTGTTCAGTGCTCGCTGCATACTGTGTCTGTGCATTGTTGTTGCATCCTGTTTCGCAGGTGACAAGCATGTCTTCGAAAAACTTCCTTGAGAAGGAGCGGAATTCTGTGCCGCCAGCAGGTCGAAGAGCCAGGCATACCCCTGGTGCTTCCCTGCGCAGGAGAGCGGCGGAGGCTACGTCCTTCGCCCAATTCGATTAGATATCGACCGTATCCCGTGTCTCACTGTTCTTTGCGTGTATGGGATAGATCCTGACAGACAGCAAGATCAGGTAGTTGAGCCATTATCTGGTGCTTCCCTGGTCAGTAATGGAGTGTCTGAAAGGCCCCCTGAGGGTCGTCGGATTTCTCCCGTGCCGCTGGCGCAGCTGCTCAGAGAGGCAGCCCAAGCCAGGCAGAGGCCGCCCCACCCTAGCGGACAGGTGGCCCGAACTCATCATCCAAGTGCGTGCTGGTCCTCCTCCTCCTCCTCATCCTCCTCCTCCTCCTCCTCCTCCTCCTCCTCCTCCTCCTCCTCATACTCCTACTCGGACCCCATGTCGGGAAGGCGTCAGCTTCACCCCGGGCCCAGGATCGGCGTGCACGGCCTCCTGGCTTTTCCAGAAGGAGGGAGAGCAGGAGGAGGAGGAGGAGGAGGAGGAGGAGGAGGAAGAGGAGGAGG
>CAUYUJ010016810.1:70089-90089 GCA_963575745.1 Prorocentrum cordatum
GGAGGAGGAGGGAGAAGGAGGAGGAGGAGGAGGAGGAGGAGGAGGAGGCCAACGCATCTACACCAATCCTGGGCCAAGGCTCGGCGTGGCAAGGATCGGTGAAAGGTGCACTTGGTGCCGTCCGACACTTGAGCAGCGAGAAGAAGCGGGCCTTGTTCGAGACGGCACAGCGACCGCACGCGGTGGCTTACGCGGGCCGCCAGCGCGGCACGCCACATTGAAAACAGAGGCGCCTACGCGAGACCTTCAGGCAGGACGCTTGCAAGCCAAGGCCGGTGAAGGCGGCACCGTTCTTTCTGCACCGCTCCTCGGGGAGGCCCGGGAGCGGCGCGGACGAGCCGACCAGGCCACGCACACCCCTCGCGCTGGAGGCCCTCTCCCGGCTGCCCCTGAGGGAGGCGGGGCCTCTCGCTCTGCCCGGGGGGCGGGGGGCCGCGGCCCCCCCGGCGCGGCCCGAGCGCGCGGCCAGCTGCGCCGAGGCCCGGTAGCCCGTGAAGAGGCCGAACAGCCGGTCTGCCAGCGCCTCGGGGCGACCCCCGCCCGCCCCACGGGCCTCCGACGGGGTGGGACGTCGAGGGCTCGAGGAGGATGGCTCTTCCATCCCTCCCTCCCCCATCCCTCCCTCCCCCTCCCTGCCTCCCCCTCCTCCCTTCTCCCTCCTCCCGTCTTCCCTCCTCCCTCCCCCTCCTCCCGAGGCGCCGTGCGCGGGCGGCCCGCCTTCTCATTCTTGGCAGCGACCCTCCTTCGCGCAACGACCTTCTGCGCGTCGTCCGCCCAGACCGACCGCGCCCCTCCATGATCCCGGTCGCTTGCTCCTCCTCCATGGTTCATACGGCCAGCTGGCAGCAGCTCGCGCCGGTCCTTGTGATCTCCGTGGGCAGCCTGGAAGGCATCGGCCTCTTTTCCAAGGTCTCCAGGCTGGGTGGATTGAAGGGGCAACTGGGACGCACAAATAAATACACACAAATAACGAGATTCCCCATATTTTCCTATATTTTCTTGGATTCTGTCTTCCCCCCCACTTCCCATATTTTCCAATATTTTCTGGGGAATCGACGATTAATTGTGTCTGTGTTTTTTCCATCCTGATGGATGCAGTTCACGAGCTACGGCATGTTCTAGGCGTTATCCCCGGGCAGTGCGCACGGGCTGCTTGCGCTGGTGGCGGCGGTCCTCTTCGAAGGCGGGGCCGCCCTGGGCGCGTGGCCCTGTGCCTGCGCCGTCCGACAAGTAGTGCCAGCAGTATGGCGTTCAGCTTGTCGTTTCGGCTCCGTCGGTCCGCCGCCCCCTTTCTTTCGGTTCTCCTGGTCTAGAGCTTCCCAAATGCCCGCTCTGGCCAGCTCCCGATGCCTCAGCCGCTATCTTAGAACGTTTATCTCCTGTGCAATCGCAGAGCAGTGCTCGGTTTCGGGTCTCCTCGTTGTGAGTCGCCCCCATCCCTGCCTGCTCCCCCGCTTTTTTGTCCCCGACTTTGCCCTGGTCGGCGGTCCGTTGCTTGCTTGCAGGTTTGCGTTCTCCGCACAGTCTGTCCGTCGCCGCTACGCCCACGGAGTTCAAGTTCTGCCGTTGAATGCATCAGTCCGTGCGCTGGGTCAGTGCATTTTACCCTGGCCCCTGCCTCCTCCGCGCGTTCGGCGAGGGGGGGGGGCAGGGACGCCCCCCTGCCCCCCCCTCCCGTCGCCGAAAGCGCGGAATTCCTCGTACCATAGAAGGCGTTACGAGGAAACGCCTCCAGCGCCACCAGCCCCTGCTTTCCCCGCCCCCAATGGCCTGTGTTTGCGCCTGCCTTTCCGAGTATTCGAACCTCCCTCGCTAGAAGTGACAGCACTCTTTTCAGTGTCACTTGCAAGTAAAATTGTTTTAACAGGCATTTATGATGAGATGTGTTCGTCGCGCTGCCCACCTCTCTTCTTTTTTCATTGCGGAACTCGGGGTGGCTGGTGGCGTACGTGGCTGTCTGCCACCCAGCCCACCCCAAGTGTGCAAGAACAGCGAGACGTTTCATCCGACGTTCTTCGACGACGACGACGACGACGACGACGACGACGACGACGACGACGACGACGACTCCCTCTCCCTCCTCCCCTCCACAGGCCTCCGACGTCTAGGCTGGTCGGGCCGCCACATGCGTTGCTTTCTCGGGACCACGGCGGCGCAGTACGCTGCGACGCTCGCCGTTCTGCTCAGGGCCGCGGCGCACGCGCGCGCTGCTGCTATCATTTACCGTGCCATCTTTGATGTTCACTCACTGCCTGTTGTTCAGACTTGGCGCGCCACACTCAGGCGCGCCAGTGCTAGAAGACTGCCTCTGGGACGTTGCCAGTGCCACGGCCATCCGACGTCTTGGACATTGATCACCGAGAACCGATGCTCGAGGACCGCTCATCCTGCCTTGTCTCCTCCTCCTCGTTCTCTTCCTCCTTCTCCTCCTGTGTTATCTTCCTCATCCTCCTCCTCCACCTCATTCATCAGCAGCATCATCATGATCATCACCCTCAGCCTCACCATTACTAGCATCGTAAACATTACCGACATCGTCATCAACATCGTCATCATAAGCATCATCAGCATCATCATCATCATCATCATCATCATCATCATCATCATCATCATCATCATCATCATCATCAGCATCAGCATCAGCATCATCATAGTCGTCATCATCAGCATCATCAGCATCAGCAGCATCAGCATCAGCATAATCATCATCAGCAGCAGCATCATCAGAATCGTCATCGTCATCAGCATCATCATCATCATGGTCATCATCACCATCATCATCACAATCGTCATTATCATCATCATCTTCATCATCATCATCATCATCATCATCATCATCATCATCATCATCATCATCATCCTCGTCAGCAGCATCATCATCCTCCTCCTCAGCAGCAGTATCGTCATTATCATCATCACCGTCATCAGCAACAGCAGCGGCATCACCGTAGATCAACAGCAGCAGCATCATCATCATCAGCAGCATCGCCAGCATCATCATCAGCAGCAGCATCATCAGCATCATCAGAATCATCAGCATCGTCATCATCATCAGCATCAGCATCATCATCATCAGCAGTAGCACCGTCGTCATCATCATCATCAGCAGCAGCATCATCAGCATCAACAACAGCATCCTCATCCTCAGCATCAACATCATGATCGTCATCAGCATCAGCAGCAGCATCATCATCGTCGCCATCATCATCAGCATCATCATCATCATCAGCATCAGCATCAGCATCAGCATCAGCATCAGCATCAGCATCAGCATCATCATCATCATCATCATCATCATCATCATCATCATCATCATCACCATCATAATCATCATAACTATCAGCTTTCCTCCCCCCTCCTCCCTCCTGTATCCCCTTCCTCCCTCCCACCTCCTCCCTCCTCGTGATCCTCCGCCCCCTCCTCCTCCTCATCCTGCTCCTCCTCCTCTTCTTCCTCCTCCTTCTCCTCCTCGTCCTCATCCTCCTCCATCGCTTCCTCATTATCCTCATCATGCTCCTCATCCTCTTTGTCTTAGTTGTTGTTATTATTAGTATTCTTATGATTAGTATTATTAGCATCAGTATTATCATAGTACTAGTACTAGTATTAATGATGTCACTAGTAGTAGCATCATGCGTATGATTCCGAGCGTAAGTCTTAGTACAGTATGCCGGTTCCCCTTAGTATTATTATTGATAATATTAGTATTAGTACTATTAAAAATATTATTAGTGCTAGCAGCATTATGATTCTTCTTTCTGTTATTAATATCAATCTTAAAATGCTTCTTCTTACTACTAGTATTAGTAGTCTTATTCATTTAGTACTATTCCTCCTCCTCCTCCTTCTCCTCCGCCTCCTCCTCCTCCTTCTCCCCCGCCTCCTTCACCTCCTCCACCTCCGCCTCCTCCTCCCTCCTCCTCATCCTCACCCTCCTCCTCCTCCCAGCCCCCCTCCTTCGGGCCATTCCCCGATCACACACACCAGAGCGCACGAGTTGTTCGAGACGTGGGCCCACGACTCCCTCCCTGGGGCCAGTGTTCTATCGTCCTTCTTGTTGTTGTCTTGTCGACGGCCCCAGGGCCCAGAACTCCAAAAGTGGCCCCCCCACCTCCCCCACCCCTCGGCGGCCAGCCCGGGCGGGCAGTGAGAGGCGACGGGCCCTCTCGGAAGGCTCAGACATCCCCCCCCCTGGCCTCCTGAAAAGTGCTCGAAGCCTTCCCCGAGGACACGGCACACTTCTCAGGAAGGCCAAGAGGGCGTCTGAGAAGGGCCACCGCCTTCTGACAGAGCCTCCTCCCCCTCACTTCCCACCCTCGCTCGTCGTGACGGTGAGCTTGCACAAGCTGTACGGCTTGGCAGCCGCCGAGGGGCAGCCACGCGTTGCCACCTGCTCCGAGCTGATCCTCAACGTCGGGGCCGCCTTCGACGTGGCCGTCTCTGGCGCCCTGACCCCACCTCCCCCGGCGCCTCCCGGGCAACGTGCGTCGTCGCCATGCGTGCTTTCTTGCGGACCGAGTCCCACTTCGCCCGGACGTTGCAGAAGATCCAGAGGTGGATCTCGCGGCGGACCCAATCCACCTCGGGGAAGCGAAGGGGGAGCGAGAGAGGAGGAGGAGGAGGAGGAGGAGGAGGAAAAGGAGAACGAACGAACGAGCGACTCTGCAGAGGCGTCTCAGCTGATCCTGCGATGGCGCGGGGAATTGAAACAACAACACTAAAGCGTTTCGCTGCTGACTCGCGTCTAGAGGGCGCTGCGACGAGGTGATTATCATCGCGCGTGGCACTGGGTGCGCTCTGCCACGGAGGAGGCGCACCATCCCTCCCGCGCCTAGGCTGCGCCGTCCGCGCTGCCTGCACTCAAGGGCCAGGCAAGCGGCTCGTCCTGGTCGGCGAAGAAGACGTCGCCAATCAACCCGGTGCCCTCGATAGGATCAGGAGGAGGAGGAGGGCCAGAGCAAGCCCAAGAGGCATCAACGAGGCTGCAGTACGACCGTCCGTCCCCGCGTTCCCCTCCTCGTGTAAGCACCCAGAGAAGCGCGCGCTCGCTACGGAAAGTGCCCCGCGGAAAGACGGGCGCCCCGTGGCGCTGCAAGGCAGAGGAGAGACCCGTCTTGAAGGGGAGCTGCCATCCCTACTTCTGGCCATGAGGACAGGACCACAAAGTTCAAGGATGGACCATAAAACGAACGACACCACCCCATCTACGGCCCCACGGGGCTCCACATAGACCACCAAATCTGGCGCGGGCTGTTACGTGGTATGCGCTACTGCCCCCGATGGGCCGTAGCGCAACGTGGAGGGCCGTAGGTGGGGTGGTGTCGTTGTTTTCGGTCAGTGTCCAGCGCAAGCCCCGCTTTGAGAACGGCCGCCCTCAACCCATGCAAATGTTCTACTTACACGCCCGGTCACAAGGCCTGAAGATGTCTCGAGCAAGAGCCCCGATTTGAAAAGGAGCCGCCTTCCACCATCCGTGTAGCTGTTGTGGGCGAGCTCCAAGCAATACACCACCACCACCAGCCCTGGCCAGGCCCATCCTGAGCCCTGGACTGGTGTATATACCTCCCAGTCCAAGGCCCAGGATGGGCCTGGCCAACTGTACGTGTGCACAACTGTAAAGTTCGGAACAGAAAGCTGCAGGAGGTATCAAGCGAAAACTCTATTTTGAAAAAGTGCCGCGCTCCACCCGTGTACCTGTCGGAACGTGTTACGGCGAATATGCGCGGCGCTGAGGCGAAGACCATGGTTTGCAGACGACCTGCCTCCGTCAGCAAAACTGTTGGAAACTTTTCAGACGAGTGTGCGCTGCGCCAGGGCGAAAAGTAAAGCTTGATAAGGAAATGCCATCCATCCGTGCTACTGTTGGAGACTGTAAGAACGAATGTGCGTGGCGCTAAAGCGAGAGACAAATGTTGGAAAAAGAACCGCCCTCCACCGTTTAACTGCTGGAAAAGCTCAAGACAAATGTGCGCGGCGCTGAAACCAAAGCCACATTTTGAAAAATTACCTTGACGAAGGACCCAACCATATGTAGCTGCAAGTGCCGCATTGTGGGTACCGCTTTCGGTGGAGTTCCCTGGAACCGAATCGTGCGAGGGGTGCGCCGAAATCGGTGGCGCGGACGCATGCGGACCCTGCCACTGGAGCCTTCAGTGGAGCTCCCTATGGGGCCACGAAACGCTGTCCTGGGTGGCAGTGACGCATGCGAACACTGCCACTGGAGCCTTCGGTGGAGCTCCCTGTGGGGCCACGAAACGCTGTCCTGGGTGGCGGTGACGCATGCGGACACTGCCACTGGAGCCTTCGCTGGACCTCCCTACAAGGTCATTGAGCGCTGTCCTGGGTGGCGGTGACGCAGGCGGACCCTGCCATTGGAGCCTAGTGGAGCACCTTTATGGGGCCACGAGCCGCTGTCATGGGTGGCGGTGACGCATGCGGACACTGCCACTGGAGCCTTCGGTGGAGCTCACGATGGGGCCATTAAGCGCTGTCCTGGGTGGCGGTGACGCATGCGGACACTGCCACTGGAGCATTCGGTGGAGCTCCCTATGGGGCCACGAAACGCTGTCCTGGGTGGCGGCGACGCATGCGGACACTGCCACTGGAGCCATCTGTGGAGCCCCCTATGGGGCAGCGAAACGCTGTCCTGGGTGGCGGTGACGCATGCAGACCCTGCCACTGGAGCCTTCGGTGGAGCTCACGATGGGGCCATTGAGCGTTGTCCTGGGTGGCGATGACGCATGCGGACCCTGCCACTGGAGCCTTCGGTGGAGCCCGCTAAGGGGTCACGAAACGCTGTCCTGAGTGGCGGTGACGCAGGCGGACCCTGCCACTGGCACCTTCGGTCCCTATGGGGCCATTAAGCGCTGTCCGGGATGGCGGTGACGCATGCGGACACTGCCACTGGAGCCTTCGGTGGAGCCCCCTATGGGGCCACGAAACGCTGTCCTGAGTGGCGGTGACGCATGCGGACACTGCCACTGCGGCCTTCGGTGGAGCCCCCTATGAGGCCATTAAGCGCTGTCCTGGGTCCTGTGTGGCGGTGGCGCATGCGGACCCTGCCACTGGAGCCTTCGGTGGAGCTCACGATGGGGCCACGAAACGCTGTCCTGGGTGGCGGTGACGCATGCGGACCCTGCCATTCGAACCTTCGGTGGCACTCCCCATGGGGCCACGAGCCGTGTGAGGGGTGTGCCGTAATGGCTGGCGGTGGCGCATGCGGACGCAGCCACTGGGGCCTTCGGTGGAGCTCCCTATGGGGCCACGAACCGTGTGAAGGGGTGTCCCGTAATGGGTGGCGGTGAAGCATGCGGACGCAACCACTGGGGCCTTCGGCGGAGCTCCCTATGGGGCCACAAACCGTGTGAGGGGTGTCCCGTAATGGATGGCGTTGGCCCTATGGGGCCACGAACCGTGTGAAGGGTGTGCCGAATTGGGTGGCGGTGACGCAGGAGGACGCAGCCATTGGGGCCTTCGGTGGAGCTCCCTATGGGGCCACGAACCGTGTGAGAGGTGTGCCGTAATGGGTGGCAATGACGCGTGAGGACGAAGCCACTGGGGTCTTCGGTGGGGCTCCCTATGGGGACACGAACCGTGTGAAGTGTGTCCGGTAATGGGTGGCGGCGACGCATGAGGACGCAGCCACTGGGGCGTTGGGTGGAGCTTCCTATGGGGCCACGAACCGTGTGACGGGTGTGTCGAACTGATGATGACGACGATGATGATGGTGACGGTGATGCTGATGATGCGGATGTTGATGGTGGGGAGAGGGAGGGGAGGCAGCGGGAGGAAGGACGCGAGCGCTGTCTTTTCAAAACGAGGACCCAACACCACATGATGGTTGGGAGCAAACCAACATCCATCCGTGAAACTGTTCAAAAATATCCCAGAAGACGAATCTGCGTGGCGCTGAAACGAGAGGTACCTTACACATATGTATACACATATATTAATATTATATACATATGATACATCTAAGAAGAAAGAAAGAAATAAAGAAAGAAAGAAAGAAAGGGAATTAAAAAAAAAAAAAAAAAAAAAAAAAAAAAAAAAAAAAAAAAAAAAAAAAAAAAAAAAAAAAATGCAACTGCTGAGAGCTGTTCACGCATGTGCGTGGCGCTCTGGCGAGACCCACATTTGGAAACCACCACCACTGAATCCGTAGAACTGCTAGTATTCTGCTGATCAGACTAAGAGGAGAGAGAGCGATAGAGACGGAGAGACAGAGAGAGGGAGAGAGAGACAAGGAGCATGGATTGAGGAGTTGGAGGATGAAGAGAAAGAAGCAAAAGAGGACGACGGACGCGAGGAAGGAGGGGTACGCCGCTGACTCCTGCATCAAGCTGCCTGAGTCGCCAGATCGCTCCTCCGTGCCCCCGTCCAGCTCCTGCGCTGGTGCAGCCAGCTCTGCCTTGCCGCCGACGGAAGAGTTCGTGCCGTTTCTGTTGTTCCCCCCCCCCCCCTGTTTGGACGCCCGAAATGGGTACGGACAAAAATGGGTACGATGCCCAACAACAAATGTTGTCCCAAACCAACAGCGGCCGCCGTTGGGCAGGCGGCCTTCTGTCTCAAATGGACACAGGCCGCGGCGGCGCGGACAGCGGGTCCTCTTCAAAATGAACAGGAACTGCTGTTGGGCATTGAACCCATTCTTTCTGTACCCATATCGTGCGTGCCGAGATTCTATCATGGCGATCCCCTTCCACCCCCCTCAAGAGCTGATTCCCGACGCCACGACGACGAGGGCGGCGCCGACAACGGCGGCGATGCCCCCTCCGCCGTCGTCGACGACGGCGGCGGCCGGCGCCAGGGGCGTGAAAGGCGACCGCACGCCTCGTCCAGCACGTTGAAGGCGCCGCCGCTGGCCTTCCCGGTCTTCGGGTGGACCTGGCAGACTGCCGGCCGATAGGGGGAAACCGCACCCTCTCGCCTCTCTCCGACGGCCGAGAGGGGGGTATGCCCGTCGCGACCGTCCACCGCGTCTGGGCGCCGCCGTGCTCGCCTCCCCTGGGGCCGCGAAGCAGCTGTCCGGGACACGAGAAACCCCAGGGGAGCAGGGTTGAAAAAAGGCTTGAAAAAGCCAGAAGTCATGGGACCAAGGCCTGAAACCCAGGAACCCCAGGAGGAACCCCAGAAGTCATGGGGAACCCAGAAAATCCCAGGAAAACCCAGAAGTCATGGGAGCGGAGACAAGAAACCCCAGGAACCCCAGGAGTCACGGGACCAAGGCCTGAGAAAGCCTGGGCATCGGAGCCTTTCTCTCGCCTCCTCCTCCTCCTCCTCTCCGTCTCGCCTCCCCGTCGCCCTCCCCCCCACTCCATCTTTGCCCTCTCCCTCGCCCCGCCTCCTCCTCCTCCTCCCCATTCCCCTCCCCTCCCGCGGTCATGTCCCCCCACAGCTCGGCGAGCGGGTTGTTTCGGCTCCCAGCAGGTCCCCAGCAACTCCTCCCAGGGCCTATCAGCACACAGCTCCCGCCCCCTCCCTCCCCCACCTTGTTTTTTGTTCTCACACTCTCTCTCTCTCTCTCTCTCTCTTCCTCTCTCTCGCTCTTTCTCTCGCTCTCTCTCCGCTTGTGCACCCTATCACCCCGGGCCCCGCCCGCCCCCCCCCCCCCCCCAACACAAAAAGAGAGATGATAAAGAGAGAGAGAGAGAGAGAAACAAACAAAAAAATATTAACAAACAAAATGGGGGGGAACAAAAAAAAACGACGACGACGACGACGACGACGACGACGACGACGACGACGACGACGACGACGACAACAACAACAACAACAACAACAACAACAACAACAACAGCAACAACGGCCACCACAACAACAACGACGACAACGACTACGACAATGACAACGCAACGGCAACGACGACGACAATGACGACAACAACAACACAAAACAATACAATACAATACCATACAATACAATACAATACAATACAATACAAAACAAACCAAAACAAAAAAAATACCAACAAAAACAACAACTATAACAACTACAATAACAACAACAAGTATGTTAAGACTGATCGTTCCTATCTGCTCGCGTGCCAATCAATACGTAGATCCCAAGCCCTCGGTACCCGCCCTCGTCGTCTTCGATCGTACCCCCTTGGGGATATATCTTCCTTACCTGCAACGTGTATTTAATGCAGCACCTAAAACAAGGGAAGAGAGGACGGGTGGAAGGAGGAAAGAGAAGAATGGAGAGAAATTAGCAGGAGGGGGGCAAGGAGCAGAAAACAAGTGGTAGGACCAGACGGGCAGATCGGGTGGGCAGACCCATAGCGGGCAGGTCGGGAAGGCGGGCCCAGGCGACGATATCGAGCAGGCGGGTTGCTGAAGCGTGGGTCCTGCATGAATCGCGAGGAAATCTCGAGCGACAGCGCTATTCCCAAGTAGATCGTGAGAAAAGCCAGCGTGGGCCACGAAGGGCATAAAATCCGAGGCCACAGAGAGCAGCGACGGGGCCGCTGAAGGCAGCATCGGGGCCACGAAGGGCAGCGAGGAGGCCACAAAGGGCAACAAGGGCAACAGCGGGGCCACGACGGGCATGCATATGGGGCCACGACGGGCGCGAGCGAGCGGGGGCCACGAAGGGCATTCGTATACGGGGTCACGAAGGGCGACAGCGGGGCCACTGAGGGCAGCAAAGGGGCCACGAAAGGCAGCGAGGGGGCCACGAAGGGCGACAGCGGGGCTACGAAGGGCATGCGTATGAGGCCACGACGGGCGCGTGCGAGCGGGGGCCACGAAGGGCACATCATGCGGGGCCACACAGGGCAGCGACGGGGGCACTGAGGGCAGCAACGGGGCCACGAAGGGCAGCGAGCGAAGGCGACCGCGGAACCAGTACTGGCAGCGAGGGGCATCATCGAAGGCGGGCGAAGGGCAGCGAGCGGCGACTGCAGTCATTAACGGGCTAGTCGGGCGGGCGGGCCCCGACGGGCGGGTCGAGCGGGCGGGTCGTTGAAGCATGAGTCCTGCTTGAACCGCCAGGCAATATGTAGCGGGAGCGCGATTCCTGAGTGTCGAGGACCGGCATCTTAATAAATTGCAAAGAAATATCGAACGAAGCGGTTCGGTGGTAAGTTGCGAGGGAGTCCCAAGCGATAACGCGATTCTGCAAAAAATCGTCAGGAACTATCAGGCGGGAGCCGCGATTCGGTAGTAAATTGCCAGTAAGTCCCAAGCGAGAGCGCGATTCTTCAATAAATTGTGAGGACGTATCAGGCGGGAGCCGTTGTTGTTGTAAACCGGGGGCCAACGACACAGTTTGAGCCTCAAGACTTTCCCTGATAAAAAACAGGGTGCGAGCCCCTGGAGGAGCACTTCAATCGAAAGAATACAATGTGCAACGGGCGGGGGGGATCAACAATAATTATTCTGCAGAAATGAAAACTCAACAACAACCATCACCTCAACCACAACAACAATAATCAGTTTAAGACTGTTCGCTCTTACTGGCACGCGTTTCTTGCATTCCGCGTAACCTAACCCTCGATACCCGCCCACTTCGTCTTCGATTGCACCCCCTTTCGGGGGGAATCTCTTCATTGTCGGCCACTGACTGAAGTGCGAAGAAGCCTCGAGCGAGAGCACCGCTCCTGAGTTCGGGGGCGTCTCTGGCCGGGGGCTCTCCGAATACCTATGGAGAAATATCGAACTGGAGCCGCGGTCGCCGTATTTCGGGGCCTCCACCAACTTGCCTGAATTACGGGAAAGTCTCGGGCGAGAGCGCCGTTCCTGAGTTCGGGGGCCTTCTTGGCCAGGGGCTCTCGGAGTAAATCGTGAGGAAGTATCAAACAGGAGACCTTGTCGTCGTGGCTGGGCCTCCGCCAACTTAATTGAATTGCGAAGAAGTCTCGAGCGAGAGCGCCGTTCCTGAGTTCGGGGGCCTCTGGCCAGGGTGTCTCGGGGTAAATTGAGGACGTATCGAGCGGGAGCCGTCGTTGTCGTAGCTGGGCCTCCAAGGGCCCACATGTAGGCTCAAGCCAACGCTCGAGCAGGAGCCTCGTTTTCAGAGAAAATGTAGCCGGCGTCGAGGCGAGAGCGCGATGTGGAAATAAACTGTGGGGAATATCAAGCGGGAGCCGTTGTTGTTATTGTTGTTGTTGTTGTAAAACGGGGGCCAGGGGCACAATGTGAGCAGGAAACCTTTCCCCTGTAAAAACACAGCGAGTCCCAGGAGGGGTATTTCAAGTGAAAAAACACGTATGTTACGCGAATGCGTGAACCCTGCATAATTCGCCAGGAAGTCTCGAGCGTTCCGCAGCAAATTGCGAGGAAGTATCAGGCGGGAGCCACTGTTGCTGTAAACCCGGGGCCTGAGGCACCGTTTGAGGAGGAAGACTTTCCTTTTTTATATATATATATAATCAAAAAGTCAAAACACACACCAAAAAAAAAAAAAAAAACGGCGCGAGCCCTGGGAGGAGCACTTCAATGGGGAAAACGCATATGTTACCGGAGGGGTGGGGATCAACAATACTTATTCTTCAGCAGTGAGAGTTCAACAACAACAACAACAACAACAACACCAACAACAACAACAGCAACAACAACAACAGCAACAACAACCACAACAACCACAACAACCACAACAACAACAACAACAACAACGACGACGACGACAACAACAACAACAACAACAACAACAACAACAACAACAACAACAACAACAACCACACCAACAACAACAACAACAACAACAACAACAACCACACCAACAACAGCAACAACAACAACAACCACAACAACCACAACAACAACAACAACAACAACCACAACAACAACAACAACAACAACCACACCAACAACAACAACAACAACAACAACAACAACAACAACAACAACAACAACAACCACACCAACAACAGCAACAACAACAACAACCACAACAACCACAACAACAACAACAACCACAACAACAACAACAACAACAACAACAACAACAACAACAACAGCAACCACAACAACCACAACAACAACAACGAACAACAATAACAAACAACGAAAAGAAACGCCCCAGGGCCCAGCGCTCTGGACAGCACCTGGCCGACGGCGCCGCAGCGGTCCAGCGAAGGCCCCCCCCCTGAGACGGCCAACACCGCCGCAGGACGGCGCCGAGACGGCCCCGAGACCTGCCCCTAAGACTGAAGGGGCCCCAGGACACACAAAGAAATACACACAAACAAAAAGGTTCCCCCTATTTTCCTATCTTTTGGGGTTTTTTGTATTCCCCCCCCACGTCCCCTACTTTTGCATATCTTCCTGGGAGTCGACGATGAATTGTGTCTGTGTGTTTCTTTCCCTCCTGATAAGACATGCCCCAAGATGGCCCACCCAAGGCGTCCCTGGGAGCACACACATGTTCCATCCGGCGGCGAAGCGGCGGCCTCGTCGCGAGCACTGGGCCAGGGTGTACCTGGTCGAGTTCCACTTGGCATAGGGTGTGGGTGGACTGAGAGGGGGGCAGTGCGTGCAGGAGAAGGCGCAAGAAGCGCAGCGTGCACCTGGAAGACGCCAGCCGGCGAGCGCGCAGCACGCAGTGGGAAAGTGGCCGAGCGTCACCTCGCAGTGCTAGGGAGGGAGCATCGAGCGGTGGGAGCAGGTACGGCCGCACCGAAGCGTGGGACTGAGGCGAATGCGAGCCAAACAAGGGGGACATACACAAACACACACACACACACACACTTGTTTGGCGTCGCGGCCACGCGCGCAGCGGCGTGGCGCAGAAAACGTCAGGCGAGCGCGCGCAACACACGCTTCTTATTTCGCGGCCGGCTGGTCCAACTCAGCGAGGGCGTAAGCGAAGTACGCTGCAGCCGGGCCGCCGAAAGAAGAAACGCTAAATGAGGAACGAGGTCCCTTCTTGCCGCTGAAAGCGCCTCCGTGCCCCAGGAGGGCAGGAGGAGCAGCAACGGAGGGACCTCAGGAACATCGAGCCCCTTCCGAACCCAAATTGCTCCTCCTTGCAAAATCTTGACTGTAAATTGCTTGCCACCGAACATGCACTGATCACCACCGTGAACACAGTTAGATTGGGCTCCACCCCGCCCCCTGACGAGGAGGGAAGAGGGGAAACCGCTCGACTTTTGCAATAGGAAGGCGCCCAAGAGTCGATCGGGACCTCGGGATCGAAAAACACCTGCCGGCAACGGCCGACGTGCAGGCGGGGAACGCCAAGCCGATGACCACCGAGCGCGCGCCGAGGGGGGAGGGGGGGCAGCCAACAGGGGGGCCGCGCGAGCAGACTTTTTTTTCCGGCGGCAGCTAGGCCGGGGCCGTCTGCTCTGGCGAGGTAAGCTCAACAAGGAGGCGGCGTGGAGGCGAACTGGCCAGCGTGCAGGAGGGGGGCAAAGGGGGAGGGGGAGGAGGAGGAGGAGCGAGGAGGAGGAGGAGGAGGAGGAGGAGGAGGAGGAGGAGGAGGAGGAGGAGGAGGAGGAGGAGGAGGAGGAGGAGGAGGAGGAGGAGGAGGAGGAGGAGGAGGAGGAGGGGGAGGAGGAGGGGGAGGAGGAAGAGGAGGAGGAGGAGGAGGAGGGGGAGGAGGAGGAGGAGGAGGAGGAGGAGGAGGAGGAGGGGGAGGAGGAGGAGGAGGAGGAGGAGGAGGAGGAGGAGGAGGAGGGAGGAGGAGGAGGAGGAGGAGGAGAGGAGGAGGAGCAGGAGGAGGAGGAGGAGGAGGAGGAGGCTGAGGAGGAGGAGGAGGAGGAGGAGGCAAGACTCGACATAAGAAGGCCTTCCCATGGAACTGCGAGGAGGCACGACGGTGGGGCACAAACGCAGCGTCGCAGGCGGCGCGCCTCTCAGGGGCAGCGCGAGACGGCGGCGGAGGGCGGAGGCAGCGCGACTAGCGCCGGCGCCCGGCTGGGCGGCCCGGAAGAGCACAGCGGGAGAGTGGCAAGCTGCAACCGCCGTCGATCTATAGTCGGGCAATGGCAGAACTGGATTTAGTGGAACCTGGTTTCGTGATTTGTACCGGGGGCGCCCCCCCGTCCCATTTCCACTAACTGGAACTGCCGTCACCCGAAAAAACGCCAGTTATGGCAAGCCTGGTTTAGTGATTCTGGCCACCTCAAAGGCCCCGGGGCCCTACCACTAACCGGGTCCCCTTACCTGGGGTCCTGGCCATACCCGATATAGAACAGCTTCTGGCCTCCACCTCGAGATGCGGGCTGAGCTCAGGGCTCTGCCTGCTGGCGTGTTCGCGGGAGCGACCCGGCAGCTTCGGTCCGTCTTTCCTGGAGACCTGAGCTCGGTCTACTCGGCAGGAGGAGGCCAACATCGTAATGCACACACACAACACACACACACACACACACACGCACACACAGACACACATACACACACACACACACACACACACACACACACACACACACACACACACGCGCACGCACACAAAGTCACGGCACATCGACGACGAGGACGCCTACGCGCGAGACACACACACACTTTTGAGTCGGCGGCGCAGAGGATCCTCCGGCGCGGATGGTAAATGCAAGTGCCAATTGCGACCGAGCATTGAGGCACAGTGCACAAGCCGTGCACACTGTCAAATGCAGCGATGGGTGGTGTGGAGAAAAACTGCAATTCCAAGCGAATCGTGCAGCGGCCAGAAAGCCGAGGAGGCAACTCAACTGAAGGCAAATTGAAGCTCGAGCAGTCTGGTGTAAATTAGCGGCCACTTGATCAAAGTGGAGGTTGTTAAACAATGAAGCGCGAGAGCACACACACACACACACACATACATATATATATATATATATATATATAGATACACACACACACACACACGCACGCCAATGGCCACGACACCCCCAAAAGGTCCACCAGAGGCTCTCGAGAAGCCTCCATGAGGTCCGCTCGTGCGGCGAGTCGTCCATTGAGGAGGGCGATCATGAGAGCCGCCGCGCGCCCCAACCCTAGCAGTCCCGGCGCTCCCGACGCTTTGCTGGAGAGGCCCGAGGGGAAGTTAGCGGGAAAAGAGCGCAGCGCAGCGTTGCCGCAAAGGAGTAGGTAGCCCGGCCTAGGAAGGCTGCGCACAGTGTACAAGCGTCACACGATTTGACCACGATTCTGCCACTGCTCCCCCCTGCAGCGCGCCCTTCTATGAGCTGGGAGTCTGAGACCTCTCCACGCCTGCGCAGCTTCTCGAGATGAACCCAGCGCTGGTATATCCCTCATTCGGCTCCGCCCGAGGCGAGGCAGAAGAGCACACGACCGAAGCAGCGGCCTCCTCGGCTTTGGCGATCCCTGCGCCCTGGTCCACTCCTTCGCGGTCACTGCGGCCGCTTGCGTCGACAACGTGGATGAGGCCTCGGCGGCTGCTCTCAGAAAAAGACGTCGCAGATCCATGCGCTGTCCCCCGCCACATCCCTCAAATCTCTAGTGCAAACGTGCTGATTCCACTGATGCTCTGCAAGGTGCGGCTGCATGCTGGAAGCTCCTGGAGGCCAAATCGCCACCGAACACAGTTGCACCAGGGCCTAAAACAAGTGGCCTGTGGCAGCTTTCGAGAATCCAGAAAGCTCACCGGACTGTCGCGCAACGGTTGTTGGGCATACCAGAGCAACCAGAACTTCAGAACTACTTCAATCCCACACAGTGGCCCAAACACAAAGAAGGAACACAAGCCCCAGAACGGGCAGGCCAAAACAACTGCGCATTCGCGCCGCATTAGACAACGTCAGCCCCAGGCAGGGCGGTGGGTAATGAACTGATCCACGGCAGGTTCGTGTAGTGACGAACCCCGTGTTGGTGCCTTGCGAGGTGAGGGTGGTGGCTCATCCACCACTCGGCTTTTCAGGCGTTGGCGTGTCGGGACGAGCCGCTCGCCCCCCCCCCCCGCCCAATGTTGCTTGCCTGCGCACGGCGTGCGGGCAGGCGTCACCAGCTGCCCAGCCTCTCTGCACAGCCTTGGGGCTGCCTGGCCGCTGGTGGAGCACAGCTTGGTTTCTGACACCGCGCGGATCGTTCAATCTTTGTAGTCGCCTGGGGGGCAGGCGTCCCCGACGGCGGAAAAGTTCATGCCGTCCGTCGTCCCCTAATTGATCCACGGCAGGTTCGCGTCGTGACGATCCTGGTGCTGGTTTCTGACACCGCGTGGATCGTTCACACGTTGAACGATCAGCGGCTTTTCGATCGCCACACCTCACATCGATCCATGTTGGCCGATCCGGAGCCGCTGGCGACGTGCAACCCTGCACTCCCGCGGTGGGGTCGCGGCCGCGTCGACACGGCGAGCGGTGGGTGATGAACTAATCTACGGCAGGTTCGCGTCGTGACGACCCCGATGTTGGTTTCTGACACCGCGTGGATGGTTCAACCTTGAGCGATCGGCAGCGCTTCGATCGCCACATCGATCCATGTTGAACGACGCGTCGTGACGACCCCAGTGTTGGTTTCTGACACCGCGTGGATCGCTCACACCTTGAACGATCGGCGGCGTCTCGATCGCCACACCGATTCTCACATTGGCCGACCCTGGGCCACCGGCGACGTGCAACCCTGCACGCCCGCGGCGGGGTCGCACACGGGGGGGGGGTCCGAGTGGATGGGGTCGGAGGATCGCGCCGCCATCGCCGATGCCTCGGCGATGCAGCGGCGACGTCGGCGCGGAGAACGTCGGGCTCCACAGCGAGCGGCGTCGCCGATGCATCGCCAATGCAGTGACGATGCGGCGCGATCTTCCAACCCCATCTGCTCCGACCCCGTCCGGGAGGCCCAGGCTCTTAGGAGGCGCCGGCCCCACATCTGCAGACGAGGCCCGCGCCTCCTGAAAAGCAGGGTGCTCCTGCGAAGCCTTCCCCCGCTCCCCCTGCACCACCCTTCTGCGCGTGGGGCAACCCTGGGTTACCCACGTGCCCTCTCGCAACACGCCCACTCGCAGCACCACCGGGGACTTGCGACAGAAAATCAAGAGACGGGCAAATCATAGTGCAGGGTGCACCGCCTCCGAATCGAGAGGCGAGCCGAAAACCAGTGGGGCATGATACTTCTACGTCTTCGAGGGCGGGGGGCTGGGCCTCGGCTTCGACTGGTGAGTCCACAGCCCCCAGGGGGCCCCCCCCCAGACGAGATGGAAGGGGCTCTGGGACACACAAATAAATACACACAAATAAAAGGATTCCCTATATTTCCCCATATTTTCTGGGTTTTTGTCTTCCCCCCCACTTCCCATATTTTCCTATATTTTCCTGGGGGTCGACGATTAATTGTGTCTGTGTGTTTGTTTCCCTCCTGAGAGATCCGCCAGGCCAGAAGAACACCCCTCGAGAGCACGAGACCCTCCGCCGGCCAAGACAAGCAGCACATCCAAGGGCGATGGCACTCCCCAGGATCCGCGAAGAACCTCCAGAGAGCACGCAGAGCAGCTGGGCATCCTCCCCGAACCGACCTCGATCTTGTGCCTTGGTCCGACTGCAATCTTAGATCGGGCATGTCCTCCTACAGGCGGGCTTTGGACGAAAAATAAAATATTCAAACAGCTTCAACAATGGTCGAAGATCAGCAAGCTTTGACTCCAAATAGTAGACGATTCAAATCAAGGAATCAGAAAAATCGAGCAAGCTTGGAATCCGCAACTCAGCAAGCCAGCAAGCGTGCAAGCAAGCGCGCAAGCAAGCGCCCAAGCAAGCAAGCAAGGAAGCAAGCAAGCAAGCGTGCAAGCGAGCAAGCAAGCAAGCAAGCAAGCAAGCAAGCAAGCAAGCAAGCAAGAAAGAAAACAAGCAGGCAAGCAAGCAAGAAAGCAAGCAAGCAAGCAAGCGCTCAGAGGTGGTGCATAGACATAGGCACAGGCATAGGCAAAGGTATAGGCATAGGCATAGGCATAGGCATAGGCATTGGCATTGGCATTGGTATTGGCATAGGCATAGGCATAGGCATTGGCATTGGCATAGGCATACGCATAGGCATAGGCATAGGCAGATGCGTTGGCATAGGAGTTAGGGGGAGGCATAGGCATAGGCATAGGCATAGCCAGAGGAAATAGGGGGGGACAGGAATTAGGGGGGGCAACGGACAATGAGTAGGGCTTGAGCTAGAGCTCCTGTAGGGCAAGCCTATCTGGAGACCAATCGCCCCCCTACTATCATGAACTATTTTTGAACAATGCTCCTCCTGAAGGGGGACAGGCCCGCCTTAACTGTAATCCACAGCCCCCCGAAGGGCCCCCCCACCCCAGACGAGATCCGCCCCGGATCCCGGACCGCCCCGCTCCACGCGCCCCCCCCCTCTGGCGGCGCGGCCCCCTCGGCGCCCGCTCTCGGGGAGGGGGGGGCGCCCCCGTGGCGCGGGGCTCGCCTCCGCGGCCCTGGCCGCCGGGCGCGCCTCGCGCGGCTCGGCTCTGCCTCCCGCTCCCTCGGGCGACCTGCAGCATCCGTCCTCCCCCTCCCTGCTAGGTATCCGAGGTCTTGGTGCTCCTCCTCCTCCGCTCCTTCCGCTCCTCCGCCTCCTCCGCCTCCTCCTCCTCCTCCTCTCTCCTCCGCCTCCTCCTCTCCGCCTCCTCTACTCCCCTCCTCCTCTCTCCTCCTCCTCCGCCTCCTCCTCCTCCGCCTCCTCCTCCTCCTCCCGCCTCCTCCTCCTCCTCCTCCTCCTCCTCCTCCTCCTCCTCCTCCCCCTCCTCCTCCCAGACAGCCGATGTCTTGACTTGTTCGATACCAGGACCCCCGAAGTCCTGGCCTTTTCCGACGGCGCGCGCGGGGGCGGTCCCAGGAACACCCCGGGGCCTCCCAGGGGAGCAAGAAGGACCTGTGTGGCGTCCGCCCGGGAACCTGCGTGGCCCCCGGCGCTGGCCGATTTGGGCCTGCTTTGGACCGCATTTGGACCACATCTGGCACGACGAAGCGCTTCGTCGGCTTGGCTTCGAAGCCAAGCCGAGGATAAATTCGGGCAAGGATCGAGAATCTCTGAGATCCGGCGGCTCTGGAGGATGTCTCGGGCGCCGCAGCCCTCTCAGAGGGTTCCAGAACGCTCTGAGAGCGTTCCCGAACGCTCTGGAACGGA
>CAUYUJ010016810.1:95089-142589 GCA_963575745.1 Prorocentrum cordatum
CCGAGTCGTTGATCGGCGAGGGCAGGGTTCGGATCTCGCCGCCGAGTCTTCGAGCCACCAGGAGGAGGAGGAGGAGGAGGAGGAGGAGGAGGACGAGGTGGGAGGAGGAGGAGGAGGAGGAGGAGGAGGTGGGAGGAGGAGGAGGAGGAGGAGGAGGAGGAGGAAGGTCGATGTCAGCCTGGGTCGGTCGAGCTTTGCAAGATCCTGACAAATCCTGCAGGATCCTGCGGGATCGTGCGGGATCCTGCGTGCCAACCCGGGTCAGTGCACCCCTGGCTCTGCAGGATCCTGCAAGATCCAACGCCCCGGCTGACCCCCGTTTGCATTGGCCCCCGTCTCAAGGCTGCCGATGAAAAGAGGCGGGCCTTCTGAGAAGGCTCAGAAATCCCCTGGCAGTCTGAGAGATTGTACTACAAACCTTCCCAGAAGACCCGAAAGACCTACCCGACCTACCCGGAGGCCAGGAAGGCCTTCCGAGAAGGCCTCCGCCGCCTCCTGAGAAGGCCTTGGCCTTCTCACCTCCTCCCCCCCTCCCTGGGGAAACCAAAAGGTACCCATACCGCTACTCCCCGGGCCTCTCCCAGGGTGCGTTCTGGCCAGGACTTGGAGGCGAATCCAGCGGTGGGGTGGCTACGAGGGCCTCCCAGGAGGCCCAAACAGGGGAAAACGGGCGAGGGGGTAGAGGTACGGGTACCTCTTCCTCCTCTGACTCTCGCTCGTCGCCGACCTTCGCGTCGCCCCGGCCGCCGCTCCTTGACCAGCAGCGGATAGCGCCTGCGGCCGCCCCCGTCCGCCGCGGGCGCGGCGCCGCCGTGCTCCGGGCGCGCGGTGGCCGCCAGGCCCAGGCGCGCCGCGGGGCAGGGCGCCGCGAACCAGCCCGACCCGACGTTGGGGTCGATGGCTCGGAGGCTGCCACGAGGCGACCCCTGAATCCGGCGATCGCAGGCATGGCTTGAGGGGGCGTGGATTGTAAAACGACGCGAAGATCGGGACAAAATCGGATCGGGATAACTCGAAATCTCTGAGAATCGGCGGGTTTGGAGGATGTATTGGGCGCCGCGGCCGCTCCAGAGCGTTCCGGAACGCTCTGAGAGCGCTCCGGAACGCTCTGGAGCGATTTATCCCGATCCTAGCCCTGTTTTAGATTGGCGACGGGCCCCGTGCCCATGGGGAAGTCGCGGATATATATATATATATATATATATATATATATATATATCACCGGCCGCATCTCGGGGAGGGCACCTCCCCCGATCCAGGGACTTGGCGACCGCGCGCCAAGTCCGTGGATCGCTAATCCATGTTTGCGCGCCCCCGACTGAAGGGGCCCAGGGACGCACAAACGAGTAGACACCATACCCAGGATGCCCCCATCTGTTCCATTTCTCTCCTGGAGGTCCGCCTCCCCCTCCACCTCTCCCGTGACGTTTCCCACTTTTGCCTAGGAGTCGACGCCTCTTCGTGTCTCTGTGCTCTTCCCTCCTGACGGGCCTCCGGAGGCCCGTCGGGGCCCTCGAAGGGCCTCCGGAGGCCCCTCGCGGAGGGCGCCGGGAAGCGCTCGGAGGCGTCCGGTGAGCCAGCGGGGGCCCGCCGAGGCCGCTGGAGACAACGGAGGTGCCCCCAGTCCTTCACCCCATTTAGGGGAACAAAACGGGGCATTGTCCCAGTGCGACCCTACCTAGGAGTTGGAGCCTCTAGGAAAACAACATTCGTAGGAGCGGTAAACGACGTCCCCCTCCTTCTCCTCATCGCCCTTCACCCCATTGAGGGGAACAAAAAGTGGCACAAACATACAAACTCGCAGGTCCGCGCGGATTTCACGGATCCGCGCTGGGGCCCCCTGGCGGCGCCTCCGGCGCCGCCAGGGAGGGGGGTCCAGCGCCGATCCGAGAAATCCGCGCGGACCTCCGAGTTTGTATGTTTATGCCACTTTTTGTTCCCCTACCATTGCCCCATGGGGCCTGGCCCCGGGTTCGTTTCGGGAGCTCTGCTGGACGCCTCTGCAGGTCCCCGTCGCCCCAGCCGGGCGCAGCCTCGAAGGAGGGACCAGGGCGGACCACAGAGGGTGTCGGAAGGGGTCTGGGGTGCGAGGCCGATGCGGAACCCCCCGATGTGGAACCCCTGGAACCCCTCCTCCTCCCCTCCTCCTCCTCTCCTCCTCCTCCTCCTCCTCATCATCATCATCATCATCATCATCATCATCAATCATCATCATCATCATCATCATCATCATCATCATCATCATCATCATCATCATCATCATCATCATCATCATCATCATCATCATCATCATCATCATCATCATCATCATCATCATCATCATCATCATCATCATCATCATCATCATCATCATCCTGCGACCCGTAAGGGGTGCTCTGGAGGCCAAGCGGACCTGATCGGAACCGCGTGGGCCGCCTGGGGTGGGGCCAGCCTCTGGCAGCGCCCGACATGGTGGTGAACGGGTGGGGCGCCATGGCCGCCTCCTTCTCGGGGCAGTCCGGCTGCGTGGCCGCGTTGAAGAACGTGGACTTGCCCGCGGACGGCTTGCCGACGAGGCCAATCACGAACTCCCACGGCTTACCGAAGCCGCCGGCGCCGCACTCGCGTGCCCAGGTGGCCGCGGCATCCCCGAGGAGGCTCGGCAGCAGCTCCGCAGCGCGCAGCTCCGCGTCCCTCAGCAGCGTCTCGTCGACCTCTCCCTCCTCTCGCAGCCACCACTTGTTTGCCTTGTCACCCTCCTCGTCATCTTCCTCCAGGAGCGCCTCTGCAGCGGCGGCGGCGGCGGTGGCACCGCCAGCCCCAACCGCGACGATTTCCGCCTGGTGCTCCTCAACCCACAGCTGCGCCGCCTGAACCACGGAGAAGACGCTCGGGCAGCCCAGCGCCCTCTCTGCTTCCGCAGCCGCCATGAGGTCCTTCTTATGGGCCGCGAGAGCGAGGCTGTCCGTCACGAGCTCGCAACGGCACATCGCGGCCTGCGGATAGCCCGGGGGCATCGTAAACCGCAGCACGCCAGAGGGCGTGGTGTGGTCCGCGGTGCTGCTGCCTAGGCGGACAGCGAGCCGCACGGGCCATGCAGGGGCCACCCGTGCGAACTCCCCTGGCGCCAGGATGGCTTCCAGCGCCTCCAGCTCGTCGGCCTGCTCAGGGTCGAGCCTCGGATCCGGGTGCTCGGCGGGGCCGCCCTGCAGCACGGGGGCGGCCGCGGGCGGGTAGACTTCGTCCCGGCGTGCCTCGAGGAAGGAGCAGACGCCGCGGACGTCGTCTGCCCGCTGCGGCAGGGTGTGCCCCCCGCAGTGCTCCCTCACCTCTGCTCCGCAGAAAGCCATCGCGAACTTCCTGCTCTCCGCGGCCGGCACGCAGGTGTCGTTCTCCGACACAAAGTGCAGCGACGCGATCGGCAGCGCGGCGCCCTCCGCGGCCCCAGCGGCCGGCGCCCCAGCGAAGATCGCGAAGCGCAGGCCTGCCCCCGCCGTCTCTCCCGCCCCCGCAGCCAGGCGGCAGTAAGAGAGCCCAGCAAGGCAGCCCTCAGAGAAGCCGAGCACACCGTCGAACGGCCCGTCTTCGGACCAGGCTCTCACGAGCACGTCCCGGACCCGCCCGTCCTGCGTGCCAGACACGCCTTCGCCTCTGGCGCTGGACTCCTCCGCGAACCACCCGCGCGTGTTCACGCGGTCGCCGTGCTGCAGCGGCAGCTCCACCGGTCCGTCCACGAAGACAAACTCCGCAATTCCCTCCGCCTTCGCCACGAGGCGCTCCAGCTTCTGAAAAAAAGTCTCTCCAGTCTGGCAGCGACCATGCAGGCAGAGCACCCTCAGCCGCGGGCGCCATGCGAGGTCCTCCGCCATCAAGGCGTGCGGCCGCAGGGGTGCCCAGCACCTGCAAAGCCCGCCAAAATTCTGGTGCGCAGGTGGCGCCGTGGACAACTGCTACCACTGCCACCACTACCACTACCACTTCCACTACCACTACCACTACCACTACCACTACCACTACTACCACTACCGCTGCCGCTATCACTACCACTACCACTACCACTACTACGAACACTAGCACTAGCACTAGCACTAGCACTAGCACTAGCACTAACACTAACACTAACACTGACACTGACACTAACACTGACACACATTACCACTAACACTAACACTAACACTAACACTAACACTAACACTAACACTAACACTGACACTGACACTGACACTGACACTGACACTAACACTAACACTAACACTGACACTGACACTGACACTAATACTAACACTAACACTAACACTAACACTAACACTAACACTAACACTAACACTAACACTAACGCTACTGCTGCAAGTACTGCCGCTGCTGCTACTGCTATTGCCAGTGAGGCAGGGATGCGACCCACACTGGGGCGAGAGCATCAGTCTGGGCTCGGAGTGCGGACCTGGGGTGAAGCGGGAGGACCCCAGTCTGTGACCGTGGCTAGCGCTCCAGTGAGATCGCCACTCAATGATAGTCCGTGCAGCTGGGGGCAGGGCGATGCCCCTGCAGCGCCATGACATCCCGAGGACGTTGCTTGGACGCTGCCCTTCCACGCGCAGAGGAGCCGGTTCTGGATCGAGCACGTCAGTTGAAGCCTCTGCTCGCGGACTGCCCGCCCTATCCCGAGCCGACTCTCCCGCATGCCCTCCCTGACCGTCGAGGGGCTCTGCAACGAGCTCGAATCCGCCGACCCCTTCTGGGGTCTCAAGGCGCGTGAGATTCTCCAACCCTTTGTCCCCCATCACCAGGCTCCAAATTGAGCGTCTGATGGCGAAGGGCGTCTCCACCTCCGCTCTTCCATCAGGCTGACCCGTAGTGGCACGATTGCCCCCGCACCGACCAAGACGGCAGGCAGACGACGAGAAACAGCCGCATCCTTTCGCTGCGTCGACCCGACGGCCGCAGGTGGCGCAGCAGCTCGGGGGTGCCTCTTGGAACGAAGCGTACAGGCAGGTTGCCCGTCTCGCTACATCGCAAAGCTCGCTGAAGGAGGGTTGCTCGAGCTTTGCTCAAAACTCTGGTACGCGATGGAGGACAAGCGGGACCGAACAGGGGGAGAAGACTCTAGAGTTGAGTCGGGCTTGTTCCTCTACAGGAGGAACATTCAAAGATAGTCCAGAAATATTATGGGGATGATTTTAAGACTGTTGTTTTAACCATTTTGGGGTATTTTTGGGGTATGTCATATGTTTCGTCCAAACCCCGCCTGTGGGGGGACACGCCCGACCGAACTCTAGAGAACAGGGAGGACTCGCAGAGCACCACTTTAAAAAAGTATGGCGTAAATCGCTGCACGTGCTGACTCGGTCTGAGCTGGCCGGTCGGTCCGGCACTACAGGAACATCGAGGCGCGGAGCTGGCCGGCAGAGGAAACGAGCTGGCGCCATCACTTCTTGGCCGCGGGGAAGATGGGATAGTAATCCGGAGGCACCAGCACCTCGGCACGAGGGGGAAATGGGGCATGAGTCGGGCGTTGGCAGAACTGGGCTTGGTGGGACCTGGTTTTTAGTGATTCTTGTACCGGGGGCGCCCCCCCGTCCCCTTTCCGCTGACTGGAACTGCCGTCACCCGAAAAACACCAGCTACGGCAAACATGGTTTAGCAAATCTGGCCAATTGAGGGGCCCCAGGGCCCTACCACTGACCAGGTCCCCTCACCCCGGGGTCCTGGCTATACCCGAAGGAGGGGAGCTGGGTCGGCCCAGCGCCTCTCGCTGGGACGAGCGCCTCGGCCCGAGCCGACATCGGCAAGAGACCCCTCGGGCCCCTCTCGCAGGGCTCGGCCTGAACAGTGTCTTTCGCTTCCGTTTATGGTTTTCGTTTTCCTTCGTCTTGCCTTCCATCCGCCTTTGCTGTACAACGACGTCGAAACGAAAACACGCCCCACGAAATCGCCAGAACACCTTTTAGGTCCACCCCTGCCCTCTCGTTTGTGGCGAAGAACCCTCAGCCGCTCCGACTGCAACTGGGCCGAGTTGGTCTGCCGGAACTCATCGAAGCTGAACGCCCTGCGCTCGCAACCCACCTCGGCGGAGCGCAAGGGGAGAGAGGGGCGGGGGGAGTGGCAGCCCAAGCAGGCAGAAGCCCTGGGGACTCTTGAGGAGGTTTCCACGAAGCCTCCGCCTCCTCATAACCCAGACCACGAGGGCCCCAAGACAGCCCAAAGGGGCCCGAAAGCGACCCACGCGAGGGGATCAATGGGTACCAGGCCCCACGGTGGCTTCAACAGAGCTCCAAGAGGCCCCAGGATGGCCCCAAGGTGGCCCAAGATGGTCCACAACAGCCCTCCAGAGGCCCCCAGCAAGGCCCCCCCGAAGGCCCCCCACGAGTGCGCAGGCAAACAGCAACGAGGAAGCAGCGTGATGCAAACGGCAACGATGATGCAAGCAGCAAGAGGCACGAAAGATGATGCAAGCGGCGACACTGAAGCGATTGCATGCCCCAGTCCTCTTCGTCTTGATTCTCTCGCACCCTCGACCTCCGAAGGTTCGGCTCCGTCCTGGGAACAGCGTCTCACTCCGACCTGGTTTTCGACGGTCCCAGGGCCTGGCTAGGGCCCCCAGAGGCCTAAAATGACCAAATACCTTGGAGGCCTCCCAAACGGAGTCCGAATAGATGGGGTCGGAGGATCACGCCGCATCGCCAACGCATCGCGAATGCATCGGCGACGCGTCGGCGACGCCGGCGATGCATCGGGGCAGTCGGCGTGCATGGAGAAAATCGGGCTCCACATCGAGCTGCATCGCAGATGCCTCGG
The DNA here is from genome assembly GCA_963575745.1 of Prorocentrum cordatum. Classification (NCBI taxonomy): domain Eukaryota; class Dinophyceae; order Prorocentrales; family Prorocentraceae; genus Prorocentrum; species Prorocentrum cordatum. The sequence continues at coordinate 101,864 of CAUYUJ010016810.1, forward strand.
CGATGCGGCGCGATCCTCCGACCTCATCCACTCGGATCCAAGTTGGGAGACCTGGACACCTGCCAACGTGATGTCTTCGCGGGACCCCTCGCTGAGGGGCAACTATAGAGGTACCAGATCAGGGGGGGAAACATCAAGCTGGAATCGACGACATATCGCCGATAGATCGAGGATACCCTCCCCCTCATAGCGAACCCGCACGTTCCCGTGAGGGGCAGGGCTATCGGGCCACTGTCTGCGATCAATGGGCGATTGGGGGTCGATGCATCCCCCCCTCGGCCCATCCCCTATCAGGCGGGTTTCGGGCCATAACTCGGCTCTCTGACGGCCGCTCGGGACGATCCGGGCACCACCGGAACGCCCTCGGCGAGGCGCAGCCGCTGGAGGCTAGGCACCCCGAGGCTGGAAAGCCCCCGAGAGCCCACGCAACCGCCGAAAAGCCTTCCACCTCGCCCCTCGAAACGAGGCGCCTGACGCATCTCACCGCTATCGCTGCCCCTGAGCAGAGGCCCTCGTCCCACCAGGGGGCCGGAAGCACGCGCGGCCGGATGGCCGTGCGGCGCGTCCGGAGGCCGCGCGCCGAGCGCGCGCGCAGAGGGCCACCGCGCCCGGCCACGCGCGGGCCGGGAGCTGGAGAGACGTGCGGCCGCGCGTGCACAGCAGGCTCGCGCCGTGCCGACCCGGCGTGGGTCCTGGCACCGCGGGGATCGTTCAAGCTTGGTTTTGGCTGGCAAAGAACGGTATCAAACAAGTGGCACGCGTGCCCTGGCTCTTGCACCAAGGAGCTGCGAGGGACAGGAGGCTGTTGCCTCCTTCCTCCAGGAGTCTACTTTTGTGGCCGTGGGGGGAAGCACGAACGACGAACGAACGAACGACGACGACGACGAACGAAAATAAAGCGGTCCGAGCTCTAGAGCACAGCTGTGCAAGAGAATAAACTTTTTCGCTGTCGGGGCCGCCTGTCCCAGGGCGGCTGGAAAGCTCATACCCTTGCGGTGGCACCGCAGGGGCGTAAACTTTCCAGCCGCCCAGGTGTAGGCGTCCCCGACAGCGGAAAAGATTATGGTGTGCCATCTCTTCGCCCGCTGATGGTTGATCGACGGTTTCAGAAACGCCAGATCGTTCACCAGTGGGCCGATTCTGGGCCGCGGGCGGCGTTCAACCTTAAACGCCCGCGCTGGGGTCCATGATGATGATGATGATGATGATGATGATGATGATGATGATGATGATGATGATGATGATGATGACGAGGATGATCATGATGATGATGATGAGGAGGAGGACGAGGAGGAGGAGGAGGATGAGGATGAGGATGAGAATGAGGATGAGGATGAGGATGAGGATGCTGATGATGACGATGATGATGACAATGATAATGATAATGATGATGATAATGATAATGATAATGATAATGATAATGATAATGATAATGATAATGATAATGATAATGATAATGATAATGATAATGATAATGATAATGATAATGATAATGATAATGATAATGATAATGATAATGATAATGATAATGATAATGATAATGATAATGATAATGATAATGATAATGATAATGATAATGATAATGATAATGATAATGGTAAATGGTAACGGTAATGATAATGAACATACTAATGACAATAATGATAATGATAATGATAATGATAATGATAATGCTAATGCTAATGATAATGATAATGATAATGATAATGATAATGATAATGATAATGATAATGATAATGATAATGATAATGATACTGGTAATGAGAATGGCAATAATGATAATGCTAATGATAATAATAATGAGAATGATAATGATACTGATAATGATAATGATAATGGTAATGAGAATGGTAATGCTGATGAGAATGATACTGATAATGATAATGCATTTGCTAATGATAATGATGGTGATACTGAAAATGATAATGAAAATGATAATGACAATGATAATGATGGTGAGAATGATAATGACAATGAGAATGATAATGATAATGGTAATGATAATGATCATGATAACGATAATGATAAAGATAAGGATAATGATAATGATACTGATCATGTTAATGACAAGGATAATGATGATGATAATGATGATGCTGACGATGATGATAATGATACGGATAATGATACTGAGAATGATACTAATAATGTTACTGGTACTGATAATGATGATGATAACGATACTGATAACGATAATGATAACCATACTGATGAGGGTAATGATAACGACAATGCAAAAGAAAATAAACATGATAATGATAATGATAATGACGATGATAATGAGATCGGTGTTGATGATGATAATGAGAATGACAATGTTAATGATGTTGATACTAATACTGAGAATGCAAGTGACAAAAATAATGATAATGCAAATGATACTGATGATGATAATGATAAAAATGATGTTAATGTTAATGATAATGATGATGATGATGATGATGATGATAAGGATCGTGATAATGAAAACGATACTGAAAATGTTAATGATACTGATAATGTGAATGTTCATCTCAATGATAACGATAATGATAATGATAATGATGGTACTGTGAATGATGATGATGATGAGGATGAGGATGAGGATGAGGATGGTGATGGTGATGGTGATGGTGATGGTGATGGTGATGATGATGCTGATGCTGATGATGATGATGATGATGATGATGATGATGATGATGATGATAATGATGATGCGGAGGAGGGGGAGGAGGAGGAGAAGGAGGAGGAAGAGGAAGAGGACGAGGAATAGGAAGAGGAGGAGGAGTAGGAGGAGGAACCCCGACGTTGCGCCCGACCCTCGCGCCGACCCCTTCTGCCCACCGCCGCGCCACCGCCGGACCGCTCGCCGGCCTGCGCCGCGCAGACGACCCCGAGGCCGCCGCCGCGCCCGGCCCGGCCTGCTGCAGCAGCGCCCCGGGCACCCAGCCGCGGAACGCGGCCGCCTGCGCGTTGACCTCGCCCACGACGCGGGCCGTGCACCGCCCCCAGACCCCAGAGAGCCAACGCATTGGAAAAATCAAGACGGAGGTTTTTGTCACAGCTTTCGGCCTATCTGCGGGCCCTCGCGGGGCCCCGAGACCGTCAAAGAACGACTCGGGATGAAAAACTGGTCCTCAGGAATGGGTCGAGACTTCCGGGGACTCCGTCTTGGAAAGAACACGACATCGGATCTCTGGGACATGCTCGCGCCCTGGAAAGGTCACGCCTCCGGCGGCCCCAGGACCGTCAAAGAGCGGCTCGAGGTGAAACACCAGTCCCAGAGAAAAAAAAGTCGGGACTTCCGGGGGCCCCGCACTGGAACAACAACCAGGGCATCTCGCACGTCTGGGGCCAGAGCACATCGATGCGCGCCGCCGAGCGTGCAAGCAGGCGCGGAAGCATGCATCGATCTGGTCTGGGGCACATTTGGCGCCGTCCGAGCCTCGTCGGCGAGGGCGGTGTCGGCGACACGCCAGCGGCGGCTGCCCTGATCAGAAGAGAAGAAAGCGGCAGTTGAACATAAACGCTCGGCGGGCCGCTCGGATTTCGCGGGTCGGCGCTGGGCCCCCCCTGGCGGCGCCTCCGGCGCCGCCCCTGCGGACGCAGGCACGCCAGGGGAGGGCGTTCCAGCGCCGCCCCAAGAAATCCGCGAGGACCTCCGCGTAGCAGAACTCAGCTTGTGCTTTTGCTCGTGTGCCCTTCTTCGACCTGCACCGGCGCCCTGCTCGGGCTCGCGGCCGCGGCCGCGGCCGCCGGCAGAGGCGCCTCCACCGCAGCCTGGGCCGCCTGGAGCTCCGCCGCCCGGCCGGCGGCCTCGCGCTCCTGCAGCCGGGCCTCCAGGGCCTCGACCCTGTGCAGGGCGCTCGTGAGGCTCTCCATCAGCTCGTCGATTTCGGACGGGGAGCACCCTTCCGTGGGCTCACTGGGAGCCACGGCCACCCCCGGCGCGGCAGCCATGCCTGCCACAGCTTGGGGCGCCGGCGGAGCCTCCGCGGACAGCGAGACTTCGGCGTGCGCGTGCTCCGACGGCGCCGAGACCGTGGGCCGCGCAGCGGCCGCGTCGATGGCGACGGTTGCGGGCGGTCTGGCCGCCTCTGCGGCGGCAGCCGCGGCTACTGCGAGGACCGCTCCTGGGCCCTCGGGGCGGGCGGGCCGCAGAAGGCCCCACAGGCCGCTGCCGCCGCCGCCAGCGCGAGCACCCACGCCTGGGCCAGAGCTGGTGGCCGAGAGGGCTGCCGCAGCAGGTGCGAGCACCGCGCCCAAGGAGTGGCCGCCAGGGGCGGCCGCCGGGACGACGCCGAGCGCCCCAGGCGACGCCTGCACCTGCTCGGGAGCGGCAGCCGCTGGGCCCGCCAGCAGCCGCGGCCTGGGAGAGGCCGGAGGGCGCTCCGCCCCCTCCGTCGCAGCTGTCAGGTCTGAGGCGCGCGGGGGGAGGCCCAGCGCCACTGCCGCCGGACGGCCCCGCGGCCGAGCGCCGAGCAGCAGGGCGGCCAGGCGGCCCCTGTCTGCGGCAGGCAGCCGAGGCACCAGCTCGCCCACCACCTCGGCGAGGGCTGCCGCGCCCCCGCCGCCCTCCGCGGTGGAGCGGCCGTGGTGCTCGGTGACCTGCGCGGCCGCCCAGGCGAAGAAGGCCTGGCTCGGCGCAGGGAAGGGCCGGTAGTGGTGCAGGAGCCGCAGGGCCGTGAGCAGCGCTCCAAGATCAGGCGGGGCACCCCCGGGAGCAGGCTGCTGGAATGCCTCGCTGAACGTGTGGCCAAGGGCTTCGGCGGCCCACCCGGGCAGGGGCCGGCCCCCTGAAGCCTCGGCGCGCAGCGCGTTGTCGGCCGCCACCTCCGCGCGGTGGGCGTCGCAGAAGCCGACCACAAGCTGTGAGATCTCGGCCCAGTCGTCGAAACTCAGGCTCCTGCTGCGCCGCACTGCTTCCCAGCGAGCGCCCCGACTGATTTCCACCAGCGCGTGCGTCAGGCTCCGGAGCGCCGGGGGCGTGAGCGGAGGTCCTCGTCCCTGCAAGTCCTTCTCGCGGGCAAGGAGCTGCGCCATCGCTGGCGCCAAGCCACCGGAGGGCAGCGGATGTGCTGGGTAGTGCGGCTTCAGGCCGTGGAGCTGGTCGCAGCACGAGCGCAGCGCCTCCAGGTGCGCCCGCTTCGAACCCAGGGGCACCTCGAGCTGCAGCCAGCCGACCACCAGATGCGCCGCCTTCGCAAAGTTCGCGGAGACGACCAACTCACGGGTGCGGGCGGCGAGCGCTTCCACCTCGTGGACGTCCACGCGGGAATGCTCCGGGAGGCTCGCACACGCATGCACGAGGTACCGCAGCTCGTCTACCACCATCTCGTGGGCGCCCTCCCGCTCCGCCACCAACTCCGCAAGCCGGGGCCGGAGCAACGCGGGCAGCGCGTCCTCCAGGCAGCAGCCTGAGTCCGCGAGTGCGGTACCCACCAAGCCAGCCTGCAGCCTGGTGAAGTTCCAAGCGCCAGCGAGCACGCCGCGCCCTACCGCCTCGTAGACGCACGCGAACTCTGGCAACTGCGGCGTGATCTTGGAGAACGAGAAGACCACAAAGGACACCTCGCAAGGCGCACGCGCACTTAGCCCACACACACAACACACACACACACGCGCGCGCGCGCGCTCGCACGCACACACACACACACACACATACACACACAGACACTGTTTAAGTCGGCTGCGCAGAGGATCCTCAGGCGCGTACGGCAAATGAAGTGCCAACTGAAATCGAGCATAGTCGAAGGCACGGTGCAAAAACCATGCACACTGTCAACTGCAGCGATGGGTGATGTGGAGGAAAAGCTGCGAATCCAAGGGAATCGTGCAGCGGCCAGAAAACCGAGGAGCCAACTCGACTCAAGGTAAACTCAGCATACACACACACACCTTTTGCGTCGGCGGCTGGGCAGAGGGACTGCTCCGGCGAAGGGCAGCGAGCATACAAACACACACACACACACACACACACACACACACACACACACACACACACACACGCACGTCGTGGCGTCGCGGCCGGAAGGGCAGCGACATGGTGGAACCAGGCTGGAGAGGGCACAGAGCGCGCACGCCGCGCCCCCAAAGGCGCACTAAAGAGCTGGCGCCGCGGCCACGTGCGCAGCGGCGGCATGGCGTCGGAGCCCAGCGGAGAGCGGGAGGAGCGCGGACCGGCCCAGCGCACGCAGCGGGGACGTGCCGGGCCCGCCCACGGGCGGCCTCGCGACAAGAATCGCGAGGGGCAGCCGCGAGGGGGGTCGAAGAGGGGTGGGCACCGGGAAAGTCCCGAGACGGGCCCAACAGGCAAGTTCCCTGACTCGAAGCGGGGTTCGCTAATCCGGGCATGGGTGGTTTCACGAGCTTTGTCTTCTCTGTGCCGAAGCTCCCGCCTTCCCCTGCTCTGAGGAAGGGTTTTCCCCTCCCCCTACCCCTCCCCTGGGCCTGGGGGGGGGGACGGAGCTCTCACTATTCGCTCACACTTGCTCAGAGATGGATCAAGATAGCTCAAGATTGGTCAAGATAGCCTCCGACAGACACCCAAGAGGCCCCAAGACAGCCCCAAGACGGTTCCAAGTGCCCTTCGGGCTTTCCAAGGCATCCCCGAAGAGGCCAAAATATCTGTGTAAAACCTGATGACAATCAATGTGTTGTGCCTTCTAGCGTCCTCGCTTCCGATGGACACTTGAGGCGTCAAGACGGCCCCAATATGGCCCAAGAGAGCCCCAAGAGGGGCCCCAAGAGGGGCCCAGGAGGGGCCCAAGAGCACCCAAGAGCGCCCAAAAAGCGCCACGAGAAGGCCCCAAGACGGCCATTTCGAGCATCCAAGGAGAAACCTTCAAAGAGTGGGGCACGAAATGCAGATCCCACCCGAAAGCTCCAAGCTCGTGCCGCGTTCCTCCTCCTCTTCCTCCGTTTCTCTTGTTCCTCCTCCTCCTCGTCATCATCCTCCTTCTCCTCATCCTCCTCCTCCTCATATCCCCAAGATGGTCCAGGAGGCTTTTTGGAAGGCTCGTAAGACGAACGCGGGGGGGCATCTACGAAGCCGCCGTGGCATGGGGACATGTGCTAACTCACTCGACAAATGTTCCCGCTGTTTTCTGCGCTCCCTCCGACACGTTTCCACGGCGGCTGTGCAACAGCATGCTTCCCCGCGTCCCTGAGTAAGCAACTCCCCTGGCAACCGTTTCTGGGTGGGCTGGTGGGGACACTTTTTTTGGTCGCGGGCGGACGCGGATTCGCAGTCGCCGAGTGAGAGGTCCAGGCCACGGGCCTAAATCTGGTGGGGACACGCGAAACGTCAAGAATGTTGTTCCCCCTCTTTCTTTTTGTCATACGGCCTCCGGGATAGCCCCCAAAGGTTCCTTGGAGAGCACAGGAGGAGACCCGAGAGGCGCCGAGAAGCCCACGACCCCAAGAGAGCCCCAAGATGACTCCAAGAGGCCTCCGGGAGTGTTCCCGAGGTCCCCAGGCTGGCCACTGCTGGGGGCTGCTCGGGCCGACCACCGTTGCAGTAAGATCGGCGCCCGTCGACCCCGCTCTGTCTCCTGGAGGCTCCCCCCCACGACCCTGCTCGCAACACCTCGCCAGGGAACCACGTGTGGAATTGCGACGGAGGGCGCGGCTGGTGATGCGCCGCCAGCGTTCTCGGCAGCAAGACAAACCTGTACCTCACCATCCGAACGAGAGGCAGTCATGGAGCTCGTGGGGGTCCGAGGTCGCCGCGTGAATGAAGGGGCCCTGGGACACACAAATAAATACACACAAACAGAAAGATTCCCCATATCTTCCCATACTTTCTGGGTTTTGTCTTCCCGCCCACTTCCCATAGTTTCCCATTTTTCCTGGGAATCGGCGATGAATTGTGCCTGTGTGTTTCTTCCCCTCCTGAGAGTGAAGCCCAACCACGCGAGCTCGCCAGATGGTGTGAGGCGGGGTCACGCTCGGGGAAGCTGCAGATGCGATCAAAAACAGGAGGGCGCAGGCCAAAGTCATCGGCCAAAGTCCTCTTCCTTCTTCCTCCTCCTCCTCCTCCTCTTCCTTCTTCATCCTCTTCCTCCTCCTCCTCCTCCTCCTCCTCCTCCTCCTCCTCCTCCTCCTCCTCCTCCTCCTGGCGAAACAGAAAAGGAGGAGGAGGGGGAAAAAGCAGCCTCGCGAGCGCTCAGCGACCAGACCGCAGCTGCATCCTGGAGCGCTCATTTCACACAAGAGCTGGAAGCTGTAGCAACCAGCAGGCCGCACTCCCCCGAGGTGTCCACGTTCCCCCTCCCACTTGCTCCTTCTGTCGCGTGCCGCAGTGATCGCTAGTATCATTATCACAGCTACCACCACAGCCAATCTCGATGTGGATCTGACTCTACTTCTCGTGAACACCACCGGCCACAATCAACATCGATCGTCACCACAATAGTCGCAGCCAGCGTCGTCATATCATCGTGTCTATCCAGGCGTGAACTTCACACACTCGGCATTGATCGATCGGCAGCCCCAAACTCTCATGTTGTGCGTCCTACCGCATGCATTGGCGATAGTTCATGGCGCAATGAAATACGTGATCGAAGCCTGCCGAACGATGGAGCGATTCACTGTACTGCCCCTTGCCCTCACCTCGACCCCCTTCCCTTGGGAGACACAGGACAGCGACTTCGGGAGAGAGCCACGGTTCAGGCACAGCTGTAGGGGAGCTTCTGGCCCTGAAATGTAGCCCGATCATGGTTCGTGGGCTGGTGGCTGAGCGAGAACACACAGGTGACGCCAAGACGTCCAGGACCCAGACGCCCACTGGGAATGCACGAAGGATGAGCACGCAGTCCCCGGCCCTGCGACTGAGAAGCGTAGTCCGATGGATCTTGCCGAACGCACTGAAATCAGACAGCTCACGGTGCGGCAACACGTTGCTACCCCGAACAAAAAGTTGCCAAAGTCTCTATCACTGAGCCCGAACAGCAGGTGTCTCGGCGGACCGCCAGGGGGAACCCGACACACGAATTTCCCAATCGATAAGCGTCTGGGGGTGCAGCCCTGAAGCGGTAGCATCCGCAACGAGCCTTTCGCCGAACAGCCACACTCGCTCTGTACCATCCCGACGCATCCGTCGGAAATCCCCCACCCCCGCACCTCTGCCACGGATGCCAGCTGCACGCAGCGAAACGGAGAGGCAGAGAAAGGCGCCCTCCGTCTTCTTCGGGAATTGGAGCAGGGGGAGCGCTGAAGCCGAGGCCAGCGCGCGCCCGAGCGCAGCCTGCGCGGGCTGCGCTCGGGCGCTACAGCGAGGGCACCGGATAAGGAACCATTGGATCAAGAATCCAGGGTCTAGAAGCCAGTGGGACTCCAATCGTGGAGTGGCCACGGAGGCCACCGCCGCCCTGATTAGACAAGGAGTCCTCCAGGGTCTGAAGCCTCCTGGGCACATTCCTTTTAAGGCCACCAACGTACTTCTCACAATCCCAACTTCTTCACTGCTATGTTGCTGATGATGCCGTTCCAAGCTTTGCACAATCCCAACTCCATGATTCCAACTTCGTAACTGCTGATGATGTCGTCTGTCCGGCGGGAGCTTGGGGAAGGTACATAGAAAAACTACTTAGAGAATGGGAAAGTCTCCTATCTTGACGACGTGGGCCCCAGCTTCTGACACCGCATGAACTTTTCAGCATGGAACGATACCCACTCTCGGAGGCCCCCAAAAGCCGTCGACCCCATCTTTTGGGACGCCCGAAATGGGTACGGGGAAAAACGGGTTCAATGCCCAACAGCACATGATGTCCAAAAGCGACAGCGGCCACGACGACACCCACAACGAGTCCTGCATAAAACGGCGGGATCCGGTGTTGGTATCCGTACCCACTCTCTCCGTACCCATTTCGATCGTACCGATTCTTTGGCGTGGATTTCGCGCCGTGGGTTGTTTCCTGGTGGCGCCGAGGCCCAGAAACAAGCCCCCACAGGGTTCTCAACCTGGAAAGCCCGCGCCGAGGCGGCACTGGAGGTCCCCTAGACGAGCGCGTTCCACTACTCGCAAAGTAACTGCTCGCAAATGGCCCGGACCCTGCGCGGAGGATCTACGACAAATTACATAAAAGCAGACATGCGTCTTTCGGACGTTTGCGAGTAGGCACTTTGCGAGTAGTGGAACGCGCTCGGTGATCCCCGGAGGCCTCTGGAGGGCCACAGGCCTCGGGAGGCCTCCAGAGATCCGGCGACCTCCGAAGGCCTTCGGAGCACCTCTCTCGGAGACCCCCCAGATCGAAAAAAGGGCACCTTGTGCGCCGCCGGGTCGAGCCTGTGACCCTCTGGTCTGGCCACCTGGGAGGGCGGCCGGGCGTGCGGGTTCCACCCTCCCGACGAGCAGACTGACCTCCTCCTCCTTTTCTTATGATTATTAGTCTCATAACTCTTATTATGGTTCGTATTATTAGTAGTATCATTAGTATTGCTAGTATTAGTTTAATGTTCGTTTTAGTATTTACATTATTGTTGTTACTGTATTAGTACTACTAGTAATTGTGCTCTTGTTATATTCAGTTTTATGATTGGCCTTCTTCTCACTCTTCTTATTATTATCATACTAGTAGTAAACATAGTAGTAATAAATGTCTGTGTGTTATTGGTGGTATTATTCATCTTCTTAAGTTTAGAATTACTACCCTTGTTAGTGCTATTAATAATTTCATTCGTATGATTGCTCGTATGTATATCATTATTACTATAAGTGTTAGTAACATTATGTTTCGACCTATCTTTCAACGTATTATTTGTATGTTTGATATTAATAAATGTGATTCTTCTTTTTATTGTGATAACTCGTATTCCTAATAGTAATACTTATCTTCCTCTTCCTCCTCCTCCTACTACTACGACTACTACTACTACTACTACTACTACTACTACTCCTTCTCCTCCTCATCGTCCCCCTCCTCCTCCTACTCCTCCTTCCGAGACACTGACACAATGAGACACAGATGGTAATGGAGTTCGTCGAACGCTGCCGCTCCCCCCAAGGCTGGCCAAAAAACCAACCCTGAGGAAGTAGAATATCAAAGTAAGAACAGTTGGCGGGTGCCACTTGCCGTGGAGGTGGGTGGCCACACTCGCTCGCCAAATGGGAAGGCAGAAGGGCCTTTCCCCTTTCACATAGGAAGTCCCTCAAAGTGACCCCCATCTCCGCGACTGGTGCCCTCCCCTGCAAGGAGGATTAGGGCACCCAGACCGAAGAGGGGCCACTTAGGGGAGTTCCACCGTGCTTGGGGGAGGTGTCTGCCTTCCACGACGGCGGCACGGTGGCCGTGGTATTCCTCTTCCTCTTCCTCCTGCTCCCGGTCCTCATGGTGTTCCTCACACAAATCCTCCCCCAAGGCGCTGCTCCCTGCGCTGGCCGCAGTGCGCTGTGGCTGGGGGCCTTCGACTGTGGTCGGTCGAGGCTATAGAAGTGCAGCAATCCTACAGACCTCCTCGGTCCCAGGACCCCCGTGATTTTCGCAAATTCTGCTCGGGTTTAGCACGAACCCTAATTGACTCAGCGGGTGGGACAACCGAGGTGCAACGGCAGGCGACGCGGAGCGGTCGCGGTCGGCCACGCAGGCGCCGCAAAACAGGGTGAACAAGCCCAGGGTGGTGCCGAAGGGCAGGAGCGGCGAAAGGGCATGCCAGCGGTGCGGGGATTGGCGAGGGGTGGGGAAGGGCAGCGGTTAAAGTCGACATGGGGTACAACAACCTCCACGGGGCAAGTGCCGCCCAGGCTTAGGGTAGATGCTATCGGAATGATGAGCGGGTGCAGCGCCAGCCTGCGGGTCGCAAGTGTAGTATGCGCCCAGAGAGCCGCCACGCGACCTCGCGCAAGACCTGAAGGCCTGAGGGACACTGGGATAAGATCACGAAGGAAGGAAGGCAAAGAGGTAAGGAGGGGGAGGATCATCGAAGGAGAAGGAGGTGGAGGCCGTGGTGGCGGCGGCGGGGGTCCGCGCTCGCCGGCGGTGGCCTCACGCGCCGCCGCCGCGGAGGCAGCGATGGCCTTGCGTGGCAGCTGCTCCTGCTGCGACGCTCGTGCGTCTTGAGACAGCTGTTCACGTTGCGCCCCCCTGTTCTGCCTGCTGGGGAAGAACAGGTGACGGTGCAGAAGGGGCGCGGGACGCAGAGTGAGGAGCGAGGAGGGAAAGGGGGACGGCCGCGCAGGCGGCGGAACCAGGGGGGAGGGGGACAAAGGAAGATAAAAAAGGGGAGCAGGGCTCGGTGGTTGGAGGATAGGGGCGGCCACATGCTGTCTATGGAGCTACTGGTGCGGTCCAAGGAGTCCACAAGCGTGATGGCCGTGCAGACGGCGTCCCCCTGGGTCTGTGTTGATGACCATTTTGGTGCGGCCCAGTCCAATGCGCACGCCGTTCGCGCCGCAGGCGTACGCCAGGACTCGCCTGGTAGCGGCCTCGGTGGCGGAGCGCACGAAGCCGCGCCCGCGGTGCGGCCCGGTGTAGTCCGCGTCGATCCTGGCCTCGACGACCTCCCCGAAGAGGCAGAGCGTGACTTGGAGAGCCTCGCTGTCGATGCCGCTGCTGAGATTTCTGGCATCGATGCAGGCTGCTTGTGCCGTCTCTGCCGCAGCAGCCGCAGTCGCCCCCGTTCAGAGCGCCTTGTCAGCATGCGGGGGGGCGCTGCGCTTGCGCGTGTGCGCCCCTCGCCGTATAGGACGACCTGGCAGCAATCGGGGGGTGCTGCGCTGGTGACAGTGGCTGCGCTGTCTCGGGTGCCTCCTGTGGCTGCAGCAGCCCGCGAGACGTTGTTTTTGTCTTGACATGGGGCGTTACACCAGTCATCACATTTGCCTTCAACCTCGATAGAAATGCGGTGGCTGCCAGATGATCTGCCTACTCGTGTGGCGAAGCCTATGCGATTAAGAGCCTAAGTGTGCGGTGCGAGCGTGCTCGAGAGCAAGAGCAACTGAGCATGCCAGGGCGAGAAGTCTAAGGCCTCGAAGCCGTGTGAGAAATGGCTTCGGTGTGGGATCTCGTTCGTCACGCGGCGTGCCTCCCTTGTGGAGGTTGGCGCACTTCGCCTGTCGCCCGCTGCGTGACCCCCTGCCCCTGTGCCGAGGGCCGGGCAGGGGGGGGCACGCCCCCGAGTCGGACAACGACTTCCCCTCCTCCTCCTCCTCCTCCTCCTCCTCCTCATCATCATCATCATCATCAGCATCATCATCATCATCATCATCATCATCATCATCATCATCATCATCATCATCATCATCATCATCATCATCATCATCATCATCATCATCATCATCATCATCATCATCATCATCATCATCATCATCATCATCATCATCATCATCATCATCATCATCATCATCATCATCATCATCATCATCATCATCATCATCATCATCATCATCATCATCATCATCATCATCATCATCATCATCATCATCTCATCATCATCATCATCATCATCATCATCATCATCATCATCATCATCATCATCATCATCATCATCATCATCATCATCATCATCATCATCATCATCATCATCATCATCATCATCATCATCATCATCATCATCATCATCATCATCATTCTCCCGCTCGCGCGCCAGCGAGCTGTCTCCGAGCGCGGCCGCGGCGTGCGCGCGCGGGGCGGCCCAAAATGGGCAGGCCCGTCCCGCGCGCTCAAGCCGGGGCGCCGCGCGTCAGACGGTGGAGTCCGTCTGGTCGCCGAGGTCGGCGAGGCAGCGCCCGTCAGCCTTAGAATGGGAGAGGAGGGAGGGGGGCAGAGAAGCTGCGGAGACAGCAGGAGCTTGCTCACAGAGAATAGAAGAAGCATTCTCCCGCTCGCGCGCCAGCGAGCTGTCTCCGAGCGCGGCCGCGGCGTGCGCGCGCGGGGCGGCCCAAAATGGGCAGGCCCGTCCCGCGCGCTCAAGCCGGGGCGCCGCGCGTCAGACGGTGGAGTCCGTCTGGTCGCCGAGGTCGGCGAGGCAGCCATACCCGTGCTCAAGGACCTTGCGAAGTGACAAGGTTTTGGCGGGCGGCCGCAAGCAGGGCAGGCCAAGCGGCGGGGCCGACTTGGAGAAACGAAGCGACAAGGCGGTCGCTGGCGGTGGCGAAGAACAAGATACGAGCCCGTGCATGCTCGGGCAGCGCAGCAAGGACTGTGGAGGCTGCGGCGGCTTGCAGATAGCGCTCGGCGCTGGAAGCTTGACGCCAACGTCCTCGCCAGAAGACGCGAGGGACGTCTTCTGTAGCGATATAGAAGTCCGTAGCGCCAGAGCCCCGCAGACAAGCGGGCGTCAGGTTGAGCCCCTGACCTGCTTGGGCAAGAGGGACGCCCAGAGCCAAAAGCAGATGATTCCACCGAGTACGGAAGCCGCTCGCGCCGAAGGGGGCGAGAGGATCGGTGGAAGCTAGCCTCCCAAACACTTGATTCAATATCTTCACCGTGCCCCGATCAGAGCAGCGAGCATGTTGCGTCGGATACGTTCTTCTGGTCTTTGGAACAAGAATCGAAAGAAAAGCATCCCCTTCAACTTCGAGACGGTCGCATGGGAGCGACAAGTCACAGCGGCGTGACGCCAGCAGTTCGCCCGGCCTGAGGAACATCGTAAAGCCCATGAGCAGCAGTGCCGCCATCACAGGCCAGTCCCAGGCTAGACAGAGCCCCACCATGGCGCGAAGCAGCGCGCGTGGCAAGGGGGGACGGAGCTTTGGCGGCTCCGCGAGCTTCCATTGCTTCGCTACGTCCCAAGCTTCTGTCAGGAAAGCCTTCCAATGCGGATGGGCGCTTTGGATTCCCAAGATGGCATGGACCAGGATATAATGAGGGAAGCCTGCATCATGAAGCCACACGCCGAAGGTGGCGAGGAAGCGGGCGAGAAGTATCCCGCTTTTGTAAAGTGTGGCGGGTGGCACGCCAGTGTGTTCAGCTAACCACAGCTCGAAGGCATCAATCGATCTCGAGCGACGGTCGAGATACGCGGGAGTGAGGTGAGAATCGCGCACAAAGGGAGTGCGCGGGGGGCGAGCGGGCGTGGACGGCGCAGCCCGACTAAGCCCGTGGCCTGCGGTCGGTGCCGCGGCGCCCAGAGAGATGCAGAGGCCGCAGACGCACCACAGGGGGAGCGCGGGGCGGCCAGGGCTTGGAGAGCTGATCAGCGTGGCGGCCCTCCTGCGCCTGGACGCGTAGAAGGGCGGAACGCGGGCGTCCCGCCCGTCGGTCTCGAACCCCGACGCCTCCGCCAACATTGCCCGCGCCGAGCTGAAGGAGCCACCCATGTTACGGTAGGCACGGCGAGCTCCTGCTTCGATCTCGGCAGGCAGTGCGTCCCCTCCCTCGAGGGTCGCCCAGTCAAAAGGCGGGCGCGGCTCGGCACGCGCTGCTGCGGCTGCTTCGGCAAGCTCGGAGCGAGCTGCCGAGGACGTGAGGCCCGAATGATGAGGAACGGGCACCACCTCCGCGAAGGCGTCGAGGATCTCGGACGGGGGGGAATGGTCTCCCCACAGCGCTGCGGGGATGGTGCCGTGACTGTCCTGCACGTGGTACAGCATGTCGAAGAGGCAGGCCAGTTTGCCCGCGCGCCGTCGCTGCTCGATCTTGGAGCCGAGCCCGATGCCACGGATGGCGCCCGCCCCCATGGCTTGGAGGTCAGCATGCGCGGGGATAGCCTCAGGCTCGACGACGGCCACGTAAGGATGCATCCATGAGGCCTCATCAATCGGCTCGGCGCCGCCCGTCTGAAACAGGCGCTTGTAGGCGTGCAAGGCCCGCAGGAGGCAGTGCAGGTCCTCCTTGCCCTCGGGCTCGGCGGCCCCTGCAGGGGCGAAGGACCTCAGCCACGACGCCGCGCTCTGGAAGGCGGCTTGCCAGGCGGGTCCCCACCTCACCACTGTGATCTTCTCACCGCCGATGTTGAGGCGCCACGCAAGGGCGCTGGCGGCCCCTGGAGGCAAGGGCTGCTCTGTGGCCGCAGAGGCCGTGCGTCGCGCTGCGAAGGCTGCAGCCGCGGCGCTTCCAGCGTCACCGCTGTGAGAGCCGCTGGGAGGCAGCTCGGGCTCTGGAGCTCGGCCAAGCGCGGGGCCGCTCGAAGACCCCCCTTCTTCGGCGGCACGCCCTCCTCCCTGCGGGGCCGCACCAGCATCGCTGGAAGAGCGCATGCCTACCGAAGTCGGAGGGGCCTGAGCAGCGGAGCCCGTGCGGGAGCTGCCTGCGAGGGCGGCGCCCGAGCTCGCAGCTTGGTGAGGAGTGGCAGGCTGCTGCGATGCGGTCGGGCTCGGGCGACGCTTCGGAGCGACGCGAGGGGAGCGCACCTTGCGACGCCCAGGCGACATCGCCTGACGAGAAGGCGCACGCGAGGAGCCGCGCGCGCCCGCTCGACTAAGCCCCTGGCCTGCGGCCGCCGCGCGGGAGCGCGACGCCCCCCGCTCACCAGTGTGGTGGCGTGGTGGTGGCGGCGGCGGCGGGACAGGCTGCGGTGTCTCGGAGCCTGCACGAGTGCCACGGCCCCGAGAGCGGCTGCGAGCCGCGGGGTGAGCGGCGGGCGGCGAGGCCTCCGCGCGGCGAGGGAAGGCCGCCTGCAAGCGGAGGAGGACCTCGGGGTTCAGGCCCGCCACGACGCGCTCAAGGTCCACCGAGGAGTCAGCGAGGGCACTCAGCACGACGTCCTCGAGCTCCGTCGGGGAGTCCTCAGCGCACGCGGGCTCTGCTCTCGAGCGGCTGCGAGCGCGCGCGGGCGGAGAACCCTCAGGAGTGTGCGGGCCCTCTGGGGCCTCCCCCGCTGGCGGCCCCGACGGCTCCTCAGACGAGATAGAGCCGTCGGCGGGAGGCGGAGAGCCGCCTCCCGAGGGAGAGGTATGATCAGTCCCGTACGGGTTTGGAGACCGCGTACGGCTGCGGGCAGGGCTGCGGCTCCGCGGTGGAGGGCCCACTCCCGCCGCGGAGCTAGGGCCTGCCGCGCCTGCCCAGCGGCGCGCATTAGCAGTGCGACGCGCCCTGCGGCCAGGCGTCGTGGTGGCCCCCTCAGGAGCGGGGAGCGCCGCCGTGGAAGCACGCCGCTGCTTCTTGGCGCGCTTGTTGTGTGCGGCGCCCGTGCGCGAGGCGGAGGTCGGTGCGTGACCACCACGATTGGGCTGGTCCTCGACAGCTTCCTCGAGCGCCTGAAGGGCCATGAACGACCCAGGAGCCAGCTTGCCCTTACGGGCGCCCTTCCCTGCCGCCTTTGCCTTGGCGTAGGCGCGGGCGGCAGGGCCGTCACCGCCTGTGCTAGGGTCAACAGGCGGCGCGGCGGCCTGTGAAAGGGCCTGGAGCAGCACTGACTTGGCGTCACAGAGCTGCTCCCACTTGAGCGCGCGGGCTGCGCGCTCCTCGGCCCCCAGGTGCGCAGGAGCCCTGTCTGGATGGTAGACCAGGGACTGGCGCCTGAAGGCGGCTTCGATAGTGCTACGCGAGGCCCCGTCCACGACGCCAAGTAGTTGGCGAGAAGCGCTCACCCTGGCCGCGCGCTGGAAGACGCGGGGGGTAGCAGCAGTGGCCCCCTTTGGTGCTGCCCGCGGGCCGTCGCGCGACGAGCCCACCCCGATGGCAGGCGGAGGGGCCGCCACGGCCTTGGATCGGAGGGCCAGGGGCGGAGCACGCTTGACGGCCGGGGGAGCCGAGCCTGCGCTCGCAGCGGCAGGGTCGGGCCCGTGCGAGCCGGCCTCCGAGGCCGCAGACGCTTTGGGCGAGGCGTCGGTCGCGGACGGGATAGGCCGTTCGCTGTCAGCGAAGAGTGCGTTGCGAGGCCCGCGACGCTCTCCGCTGGCGAGAGCAGCTTCGCGGCTGCTCTCGGCGGCGCCCGAGGGGTCGAGAGCTTCGCCCTGGGCGCCGTCGCCGGAGGCGTCGGCGGCCATCCCTTCACCCAGCAGGAGGGGGGGGGCGGCCGCCCAACGGTGGCTGAGCCACCCCTCGGGGCCTCGAGCCACAAGCTGCGCAACAAATCGGCCCCAGAGGCAGGTAGGGAATGACGAGCGGGAATCGGCGTATGCGATGCAATCAAACCGGGTAAATTCTCCTCTCTCTGCTTCCACTAACCAGGCGGGAGGGTCACGGGACGGGGGCCTCACCGCACGGTTGCGCGTGGGGTCGTCGGCCCTGTGCACGTCTGTCGGCACGTACATGCCACCCATATATAAACCTCCTCCTATCACATAGGGCAAAGTGGTCGAGAGAACATGAGATAACCCAGGAGAGCTGCTGCGCCCGTGCGCTGTCGCGCCCAAAGCCACTTTTGAATCCAGGAGCACGGGGATACGAGAGTCAGGGAGGCGAACACAACAGTATTTGCACAAACTCTTATACACTGTCGTCTCCAAGATATTAATGTGGCGAGGCATGCGGAACTCCCATTTGTACGCGAGCCGAAAGCGCAGCGCCTCTGATAGCTCGGTGACCCATCGCGGCGCGACGGGGGGCTCAATAGACGGGAGCCCCAGGTCGTGGTGCAGCTGGGTGAGCTCAGGGCCCAGAGGCACGCCGCGGCTGACTACGGCGAGGAGGCTCCGATTGTGCAGAATCGTATGCCACCCCCCGTGCTCCGACCTGCGCCACAGCTCGGCGGAGAGCTGCGGGCTGATAGGAGCGCGGACAACGCCCCCCCAGCCGAGGGACGCGTCCGTACCGAACACTTCGGGGCAAGGCTGCGCCCGAAGGTCGGTGATAGCCGTAAAGGCTAAGAAGGTGCAGGCCAGTAGCTCGTCGCGAACATAAGGGGGCAGGTCGTATTCGATACCCTCCTCGGTCGCAAGGCGCGACAGGAAGTTGTAGACGTGCGTAAAGATGGCGAGCATCGGGCGGCGATAGAGAAAGACCTGGACCCAGCAGCCCACAAGAGAGGCAAGCAGGGAGCGTGTGGTGATCCCGAGGTAGATCTGGATCAGGGTGAGCCTGCACAAGGCCACCGTCCGCACGAGAGGAGCGCAGACGATGCCTATGCGCCCCTCCACCTCGGCGCCCACCACAACCTTGTGCGTTTCGCCCCGCGCGCGCTTGCCTGGATGCTGTATCAGGCCCACGCGCGGGTAGCCCGCATCACAGGCGGCGAAGACCTCGCGATCACGGCGACGCGGGTCGTCGGGGCGAGGAGCGGAGCCACGCCACGAGAGCTTCTGAAAACCTGTGTGGTCATCAATATTTAGCATCTCGACAAACGGGCCCCGCGGGAACGGCGAGCGGTGGACAACCTGCTCGTGAGGCCGCAAAGCCCCGAAGCTGTGCAAGACGCCTTCATGCGCAGAGTTGGCAATCTCCACAGCCATGTTGTCGCCCATCGCCAGAGCATTGAGGCAGGGCGCGACGTCCACGCCCTCAAGCTCAGGGCGCCAGGCTCGAAAGGCCTTGAAGCGAGAGGATGGCAGACGAACGCGCAGGGCGTTGCGCCTGGCGCGCGCGGGAGGGACGCGGAAGGTGTAGTAGAACTCCCGTAGGTCGTCACAAGAAACTGCCAGCCATTCCCCAGGTGCCAGCCCCAAACGGCAAAGCAGAAAACCCTGGCCAAGGCGCTGGGTGCTGGACGAAATTGAGGCACAGCGGCTGTTCACGACCGTTGGGTTCAAGATCAGTCTGTCGAAATCGCTGTCCTTCGGCACCCTGAAAGCTCCACAGGCTTCATCCCAAGCGAGGTCCGAAGCAGGAGTCAGGTACAGGGCGCCGCAAGCATCCCACTTCTGGAGCAGGGCCCACAGCTCGGCGCGGTCCATGTGGACGCGCGCCCCCTTTTGGCCAGCAGGCCACTCTGACGCCGGTAGCCGCATCACCTCAGGATCAATGAAAGCTTCGCGGACTCGAGCGTCGGAGAGGAATGGAACGGGATCAAACTCAGGTGAATAATCCCACTTGATGCGAGACGCCCTGACTTTCAAATCGAAGGGCTCGGCTTGGGTGGAGTCCCAGGCCGCCGCAGACGCCAACGAACCAGGCACAGGAGGGGCGCTGGTCGGGCAGTGCCGCATGGGGGCGGGTACGGAAGAGGAAGAAGTGAAGGAGGCCTCCAAAGCTGCAACATGGGTGGCCAGGCCATGGAGCGAGACCTCAGTGGAGTCGAACTTAGCGAAGGCTCGACCTAAGTCGCTCTTGCCGCCACGGGCGAGGCGAACTGCGATCCGACACAACCGTTCTATACGGGTGCGGACGCCATCCTGGCAGGGCGAGACCGTGGCGCGGACGCGAGCCTCGGCGGGAGCGAGGCTAGGATGACCCAAGGTGAGCCAGTTCAGCGCAATAACAGAATACTGCGCGAGCGTCCGCGCCGCGCGCCGCACTCTCCAGCGCTCCCTGCGCCTCGCCGACAAGCCGTCAGGCGGGGGACCAAGAGATGGAGCAGGCGGGCACGGCCAAGGATCGCGGGGAAACGGCCCCAAAAGGTACGGGTCGTCCCTATCCATTGCACGCATAGATGAGCGGGAGAAAGAACCAAGAGAACATCGAGCACCCATCCCGACCTGGGACAACGCAGCCGCCCAGTGGGTGATATCAATGTTCGCGCCTGGAAACAGGCGCAGCAAGGCAGACAAGTCAGCGACGAATGGCGCGACTTTGGCAAGAGCAGCAGGGGTGCCCGAAAGAGAACAGGCACCAGCAGGGACCCCGACCTCAGGGGCAGCAGGCCCTCTGGAGGGCGCGCTCGACTGAGGCAGGCGTCGGCCAAAATGGCCGAAGGGAACCGAGAGGCGATTCGGAGCGGAGCGAAGGGCGTGGTGGCGGAACGTACTCCTCCCTGCGGGGCCGCAACAGCATCGCTGGAAGAGCGCATTCCTACCCTCACGCCCTCGCTGCGCCCAAATGCGCCTAGCAGCCGCAACAGCGTCGGTGCCGACGGTGCGCGGTGGCGTACCTCGGCCCCGAGAGGGTCTACCCTTCCAGGAGACGGGCGCCGATGGCGCCTTCAGTCCCTCTTGGGCGCAGCCTTCGGTGCCTTGGGAGCACCCTGGGACTTGAAGGGGGCTTTCGAGACATTGGGCTGCTTGGGCTGCTGAGGCGGATGCTTGGGGAGCGCGACGGCGCGCTCGGCGTCGAGACGCGCCCGAAATGCTTGCAGCTCCTTTACATATTCGCCCTGCGCCGATAGCCAGCGAGGATCCACCAGGGGGGAGAACGGGGTCTGGGCCTCGCGCTCCGTGTGACGACTGGTCACGCGACACGGGGGAGGCTCCAGCCCCGTGAGGAACCACGCGGCCTCGAGATAGCCGCGGTCCCCCGCCAGCTGGTCGATGAACATGCACTGACACGTCAGTAGCGTCTGGACTCTCTCGGGGTTCCCCTCCTCGCAGGCCCGCCACAGCTCGGCGCTGAGGAAGGCGAAATGCGTCAACAACTCGTGCGTCGTCGGCTGAGCCCCCAAAGGACTGTGCTCCCGAAAATACTGGTGCATGGCCATGGGGGTCACGGCGCTGACTTCCACGCCCAGGACGCGGGCCAAATTCTCCTTCATCCGTCCTCGCACGTCGGGGCCGTGCTGTATCAGCGCTTGCTGCCACTCGCGCCTCCGAGCAATGCCCCCCATCGGGGCCGACGCGGGCGCGGGATCGCCCGAGCTCGTGGGCGGAGATTGAGCAGAGTCGCTCAGAGTCCCCAGAAGCGGGTGGACGGTGGGCCGATGGCCCCGCCCCTGCTGCAATAGGAGGGACTGGTGCAGACACTGTAGCATGAGGCTGAAGTCCGTCTGATTGGCTGCATGGGGGAGCTCTGACCCGTCGGCGCCGCCCGCCTCGGCAAAGCCGTCGGCCACAGCGGGATGGGCTAGCCCAGGTGGCGGCGGGGGACCCATCGTTCCGAGGCCCGAGGTAGGGGCTCGAGGAACAGCAAGAGAGCGCGCCTTTTCCCACGCCGCGACCAGCGCGGAGGTCGGGCCCTTGGGACGTGCGGAGACCCGCTGTGGGGCCACGGGCGCGTGGGACAGGACGGCCTCGATCCCCGCAGGATCCAGCCCGAGGCGCACCGCTTCGTCGCTGAAAAGTTGGGGCACCTCGGGCCGTTCGCCCCGGGCAGCTGGAGCGAAGCCCAGCGGCTCGGGGCCGCCGACCATCGGGGAGGCCCCGTGAGCTGCAAGCAAGGCGCGCATTTCGGCAGCTACTTCGGCACGGGTCATAGGGGCCCCGTCGTCCAGGGACGCCGCGGGAGCGCCAGGAGCGATCGGAGTGGGACCCGCGACCCTGGGCGGCACGGCGGTGGCTGCGCGCTTCGCGGGTGGGCCGCGTGGGACTCCAGCGTCCGCAGGGGACCGCGCACTTGGGACCGTGCGGTCGGCTTCCCCATCGGCCGCGAACCCCTCGGGCTCCTCCATCTCGTCGGCGGATTGATAGGGAGTAGCTCGATCGGCCCCTGGGAGCGGCTCTTCCCCTGCGGTAGGAGGAGCGCCGTGCAAGCGTGCGTAGCCCTCGCGAAGCACCCGAACCCCCGAAGGATGTGGCCAGTAGACGCGGCCGCGCACCTCGGCGAAGGGAACGATGCCAGCGTCCGCGCCGACTTCCAGAGGGTAAAGCGACTCGAGCTCGAGCTCTGCAACCTCGATATCTATGACGAGGACGGATGCGGTAGTGGCGAGCGGCCGTGAAGCGGCACCCAGGAGCTGGATGTCCACCAGCTGAAAAGGGCCTAGCATTCCCGTAAAGCCACCCGCCTCGGCAGCCTCGAGCTCCGCCGAAGAGCGAAAGGCGCCAGGCAGGGCCAGAAGTATGCCCCCTTCCCGAGACGCGAGGGGGATAGCTGCCCAGCTGGTGTCGCCTTCGTCTAGGCGCCATCGTGCGTAGTCGCGAGCCGTGGGAGCTGCGAATGGGTAGAGCTCGGGCCAGAGAGGCCCTCCGCCAACTGGTGGCAGCTCAGCCATCAATGGGCGCTGCTGTGGGAGCTGGCGCCCGAATGCTGGGCGTCAGCCCGCTCGAGCGCTCGGGGCCGAGGCGGAACCCCGTAGGCCAGCGCTCGCGCCGCGCGGCGGTCCTGCTCCAGCGAAGCAGGACCAGCACCGCGCGGCCAGGCGGAAGCCCTGAGCCTCCGCCCCACGTACGGGCCCCACAGCCCGAAGCAGCAGCCTGCGCAGGCGCTGCACGCGGCCGTCACCCAGAGAAGGGCGACGACCGTGCTGAGCAGCCAGGGAGAGACCCCGCCGCTCAGATCCACCGCCAGCCCGAGGCAGACGGTGGGGCAGGCAGAACCCGCCGAGGGGAGGGGGCAGAAAGCCCCCTCGCCCTCAGACGAGTCCGCCTGCTGGATGGACCAAGCAGGCACAGGAGGCCCTTGGTCCTGGAGTACAGAGAAGGGGGCAGCCACGAGCCGCTCGTAGAGCGCGGCCCGCAGCCCCCTGAAGAAGATCTCCCCAGCGCCCCCGAGAGCCGCTTGTACGACCGCCTGCATAAGGCGCCCGCACGCGCGGCCGATGGGGGGGCGCCCTGGGCAGAGAAGCTGCGGAGACAGCAGGAGCTTGCTCACAGAGAATAGAAGAAGCATCATCATCATCATCATCATCATCATCATCATCATCAGCATCAGCATCATCTGCAGCAGCATCAGCATCATCATCATCATCATCATCATCATCATCATCATCATCATTGTCATCATCATCACCACCACCACCACCATCATCATCATCATCATCATCATAATCATGATCATCATCATCATCATCATCATCATCATTATCATCATCATCATCATCATCATCCTTCTCCTCCTGCTCCCTGTCGCACTCTCAGGCCAGTCAACAGGGCGGGCCAGGTGGTTCGCCTGAAACTTTCTCACCATCTACGACCCTGAAACTTTAAAAGTGGCAACCTTTCCACATATGGACGGCGGGTGGTTTTCAAAATGTAGCTCCCGCCTTAGCGCTGCGAACATTCCTTCTACAAAATCGCAGGGAATTCACGGATTGAGGGCGAGTGGTTTTGAAAATGTAGTTCTCGCCTTAGCGCCGCGCACACTCGTCTTCACAAGCAGCAAAAGTTAACAATTGAGGGCGGCTCCTATTCAAAATGTGGCTCTCGCCTTAGCGCCGCGCACCTTCGTCTTCAAGCATTACAAGAGTTTCACGGATTCCCGTGGTTAACGTACCAGAAGTGGTCTCTTGGAGCGACGACTGTTAGGGCGCAAAAGTTACATTGATTCGCGGTGTCGAGGTTACAAAAATTGCCCGGTTCAGGATCGTCAGGACGCAACAGTCAGGTTGATTGGCGGCGTTGAAGGTCCACTGATGGTGTTTGGGCACGCTTCAGGATCTTCAGACGGTTGTCTCCCAATGGGGCACTTCCCTCAGTGGAAATGACTCCTGCTAGGGGCCTATGAAAATTGAGCTTGGTGTGAAAGTTGATTCCAACATCTTTGATGAGTTCTGAGTTCACACTGGTCCTCGTCCTCCTCATTGTCCTTATCCTCCTCCTCTCCTCCTCTTCCTCCTCCCCCTCCTTATCCCCTTCACCCTCATCATCCTTCCCCCCTCGCTCCTCCTCCTCCTCCTCCTCCTCCTCCTCCTCCTCCTCCTCCTCCTCCTCCTCCTTCTGACTGGTTCAGCAGGAGACCGGGGTGCGCGTGCCGCTCGCATCCGACCCCGCCCGTCTACGACCCCGTGTGATTATCCGCCTCGCACTGCCCGTGAGCGTCGAGGAGGGGCGATCAAGACAGCCCGCGGGCAAGGCAACTCGAAAGCTGATACAGATGCCGAGGCCCCAAAGATGTCGTTTTTGTTGACTATTGACTATTGCCGGTAGAGGTCGCTGCCCCGAGGAAAGGGGGGCAAGTGGGGCCCCGGGCAACGATGACCCTTGGGCGGGGCACATCGGGACGACAGTGCGCTACCATCGCCAAAGCTTGCGCGCGAGCGACAGCATGAAGGGGGGGGCCAAGACCCCCCCCCCGCCCCGCGCGAGCGACAGCATGTTGGGGGGGGGGGGGGCCGAGGCCCCCCTCCCCCCCGCCCATGCGTGCGAACGCTACCCTTACCCAAGGCGGGGCGGAGGGGGGGGCGCGGATCCTGAGCAGGGCAGGCAGGCAGGCAGGCAGGCAGGCAGGCAGGCAGGCAGGCAGGCAGGCAGGCAGGCAGGCAGGCAGGATCCTGAGCAGGGCGTGGCACCGAAGCCCCCCCTTGTCCGCAACGACTGAGCCACTCGTGATCGCCTTTCCTCCGCCGCCCCCGCCGGAACGAGCCGGCGCCGCTGTCGGGCGAGATCCTAACAGATGGGACCCTGACGGGCGGGTCGGGAGGACGGGACGCAGAGGGACCCTAACGGGCAAAACGGACTGGCAAGACCATAACGGGACGGTCGGGCGGGCGGGACCCTACCCTAATGGGTGGGTCGGGCGGGCGGGACCCTAACGGGCGGGTCGGGCGGATGTCTGGCGGAAAGAAATGGGCGCACATGTGTATGTGCAAGACTGCGTGTGCAGGTGTGCCGCACGCACACTTTTGGCATCAAAGAGATGGGTCCTCAGGGAAACTTGTCCCAGACAAAAATGCTTCCCCAGGCACGGCATGTCGTCCCGAGTTGTTCTTGACGGCCCTGGTCACTTTGACGGGCACCGGAAGGCCAAAAACACAATAAATCAAGACACTTTCCCTCAGGGCCCCTTGGATAGTGGCAAGCAGAGTTGCCTCGTCTGTTCTGTGAAGTAGCACCCAATGGGACGGCTTAGATTACGAATCCATCAAGCCTCAGAACTGCAACAACCACTCGCTTCTAGCCACTACATGACACTTGCTCGACGACAACTAGTGCTCTCGAGCATCTTCGGTATTGAGGCTGATGGAACACTGCAGCCACGAATCCAAGCGGATCGAGCGTCAATTTCGGATCATCGTTCCAACCCATGTCGTTCCTGTTCAAGCGGCATTCATGAAAGAGCGCCGGCGACTTGAGTTTGACACGCTGAAGAAAGTGACCGCCCCCCTCCCTCCCTCCCTCCTCCCTCCCTCCCTCCTCCGTCCTCGGCCGACCTCCTAGCCACAGCTTTAGAGTTCAACCTAGCCACCCCAGTCCTCCTCCTTCTCCACCTCCGCCTCCGCCTCCTCTTCCTCCTCCTCCTGCTCCTCCTCCTCCTCCTCCTCCTCCTCCTCCTCCTCCTCCTCCTCCTCCTCCCCCTTCCGTCTCCTCCCCTCTCATTCCTCCCCCTCGACATCCTCGCCCTCCTTCTCCCCCCCCCCCCCCCCGCCTCCCTGCCCCTCCTCCCTCCCTCCCTCCTCCTCCCTCCCCCCTTCCTTCTCCCTTTTCCCCAGCCCCGGGGACGCCTGCGGCTCGGCGCCGCCCACCGCCGCGCGCGGGCAGATGCGCCTCCCCGCCTCCGCCGCGACCTCCGCAGCGATGTCGCCGACGACCTGCGCTCGGCCGTCCCCCCCCCCAAGCCCCAGAAGGCCCCCGGGCTCCCCGATCCTCGACCCTGGATCCTGGACCCTCCTCCTGGCTCCTGCTGCCTGCTGGGATGCGAATTCTCCGGACGCTGCCCTCCACAGGAGGAGGAGGAGGAGGAACTCTCTACACTCCCTGCGCTCTCTGCGCTCTGCCCCCCCTGCGATCTGCGTATCTGCTCTCCCTAGGGGAACACAAAGTGACATAAACATAAAAACTCGGAGGTCCGCGCGGATTTCTCGGATCGGCGCTGGACCCCCCAGGGTTGGTCGGCCCTGGGGGGGATGATCAAGCCAAAGGCAGGCGACTCCCGGAGCACCGCTCCAGGAGTCGCCGGCTGGTGGGGCAAGTTGCAAAGGCGGGGGAACTCGGCGTCAGATCAGACAGAGAGGGGAAGGAGGAGGGATATGGTGATCCATCCTCCTCCTCATCCTCCTCTTTTTCCATGCGCTCCCCTTGAGAACAGCTCCTCCCTGTCACACCCCAGACGGCTCGGTGGGGCGGGCCTGGCGCTCCGCCTGAGAGTCCCTCACCATGGATGACCCTGGAGCTTGACGTGTGCCACAGCTTCACGGATGGAGGGCGGGTCGTTTTCAAAAGGTGGCTCCCGCGTGAGCTCCACATGCATTAGCCTTAAAATTTGCAACAAGATCAAGGATGGATGGCTGGTAGCTTTCCACATGTGGTCATCGACTCAGCGCCGCGCACGCTCGTCCAAAAAACGCGCAGCAGCTCCAAGAATGGAAGGTGGCTCGCTTTCAAAAGGTCGCTCTCGCACACGCACTGCGCAGGCTCGTTATGACTGCAAGGATTCGCACTCCCAGGAATTGTGTTTTGGCACGACTGCGGATTGCCAGGACACAACTGTCACGTTGATTCGCGGGGCTGAAATCCGAGAAGTGGCGTTCTGGCACGATGCAGGCTTGTCAGGGCGCAACAGTCGTGTGGATCCACGACGCCAAAATCCAGGAATCGTGTTTTGGCACGATTGTGGATTTCAGACGCTTATCTTCCAAAGGGCCACTTCCAGCAGTGAAAATACATCCTTGCAGGGACCTGCGAAGAAGGAATTTGGAGAGAGGGATTTTTGCAACATCGTTGATGCCATTGGGTTTACACTGGTCCTCGTCCTCCTCCTCCTCCTCCACCTCCTCCTCCTCCTCGAGGGTCGAGGATCGAAGATAGACGCGTTGGCCGTAATTGGCCCTTTCTGGGCCTCCGCAGAACCCTGGAGACCTCCGAAGGCATCTGATGACCTTCGGAGATCCTCGGAATCCTCGGGGGGCGTTCATGGGCCTCCCCCCCACCGAAGGCCTCCAGGGACCTTCGGAAACCTGGGAGACCTTCTGATCCACTCCTTGCCCTTATTAATAAATCCTCCCTGTCGCCCCCCGAGGCCGGTCGAAAGGGCGGGCTGGGCGTTTCGCCTGAGACTTCCTCACCCTTTATGACCCTGAAGCTTTCAAACTTACAACAGCTTCACATATGGAGGGCGGGTGGTTCTGAAAATGTGGTTCTCGCCTTAGCGCTGCGCACAATCTTTTCAATATTTACAAATGAGGGCGGGTAGTTTTCAAAATGTGGCTCTCGGCTTAGCTCCGGCGCACACTCGTCGTGAAAATTTTTTAAAAAAAATCACGGATTGACGGCAGGTCGTTTTGAACATGTGGCTCTCGCCTGAGCTTCGCGAACAAACGTTGAAAAGATTTGCAAGTGCTTCACGGATTGGGGGCGTCGTTTCGAAAATGTGGCTCTCGCCTTGGCGCCGCGCACATTCGTTGCAAAAAGAAACAAGAGCTTCACGAATCGAGGGTGCCTCCTTTTCAAAATGTGGCTCTCGCCGTAACGCCGCGTTCACAGATTACTGTGATTATCCTTTCTCCGCTTTCAAAATGTGGCGCTCGCCTTAGCGCCGCGCACATTCGTTTTGAAACTGTCCTAGGGCTTCACGGATGGAAGGCGGCCCGCTTTCAAAATGTGACGCGCTTGCAACCTGAACGCGCTTGGTATGCTTTCGACACGTGCACGCGGATGTGGGCTTTGTCAGTTGATCAAAAAAGATTGCAGGAAAATCATAATTTGCGAATGACGAGTGCGCGCACATAGTATCATTTGACAGGGATCAAAGGGGGTCGATACCATGTGGGCTGGGGATGGTATGAAATCAAATGGAAAACGAACGACAGGGCAGAATCATAGGTAATTTGCGATGTTCCAGGGGACGCCGATCAGTCCGCAGGGAAGCGGGTGGTAGAGCCTGTTCTTCTTTCGACCCGAGAACCGATACGGTGCCATGCATGTGGTGTGCGCTATGTGTGCTGCAAGCTCTGTGGTGCAATCTACGTGGTGTGATGTATGATATGGGAGCTGTGCGGTGCAGGCTGCGAGGTTCACTCCCTTCGGCATCAGCCACGAGGTGCAAGCTACATATGCGGTGCAGTCGATGTGCTGTGAGCTATGCAATGTCATACGCACGGTGCGCCTACGAGGCGGCCCTGGGCGACCGCGCGGCAAAACCTCCCCGGACCCACACCCACCCCGCGCACGACGCGGCCACGAGGCGGCCCCGGGCGGCAGTGTGGCGAAGCCTTGCCAGACCCACCCGGCGCGCGAGGCAGCAACGAGGCGGCCGCGAGGCGCCCGCGTCGGCACAACTGGCAGGCCTGCTCATGACAAGAAGCAGCGCTCACGCCACGAGCGGCCTCCAAACAGGACGCTCACTCAGCAGGCGTTTTGAGCTACGGTGCGCAGAAAGGCCTGGAGGACGGGCGCGCTAATGGGCTCACCCAGAGCAGAGCGCCTTCGTGGTGGACGAGGGAGGCCTGCAGCGGCACTGACGCCCCGATATGCCCCTGTTATTCGCGGCGCTGCCCGCGATCCGAGCCGACAAAGAGGACTAAGGAAGCGAGGTGATCAGAGGCCTTAGCTGGAAACGCTTGCAGGGCAATCGGTGCGTCGAAGCGTCGGAGCTCGCCGGAGCTCCTCCTGGTGAACAGGCCAGCTCGGCAAAGAGTGCGCCGACGTCGCCACCCGAAGCCCGCGTCGAGCTCCAGCTGCAGGAGGGTCCCATCCCAGAAGCAGGTGTGGGGAGCCCCAGGTTCCACCACCACCGCCACCGTCGCCCACCCAGACCGGCGATGCCGTGGTTTGTCGATGCGCGGTGCCCAGAATTCCCGACCCCAGTTCCCTGGTGGCCAGCTCTTCACCCCAGCTCTTTCTCTGGCGGTCCAGGAGCCCGAAGACTGACCTCAGAGGCCAGAAGTGGCGGAGAACCTGCGCCCTGATCGCTTCGAGTCGTTAGTGAGCATCGCTAAACCGATCCCTATCGCCACCAGCGTGGCCTGGGCACAACAGGCCGACTTGACCCCCATTAGATGGGGAGATCGGCCGTTCCCTTCGAGTCTCGCGGGGCATCTCCCAGAACTGGGGTGGTGGGATGGTGGGGATGGGGATGGGGATGGGGATGGGGATGGAGATTGGTCAGACGATACTCCACATTTCGTAATAAAAGGGAGGGGGTCTGGACCCTCCAAGACAAGCCATTTCAGACCTCCCCCGTGGGAGAACCCTCCAAAACATCGTCCCCAGACCCCCCAGGCCCTCCAAGATAGCCTGGAAGAGACCCCCCCCCGAAATGAGACCCCCCTCCCTTTATTACGAAATCTGGAGTACTCGGTTGGGAGGTCTGGGGAGGGGGGGGTCCCTCCCTGGGGAGCTCAGCAGCGCGGCCTGCCCCCCCTCCCTCTTCGACCGCGCGGGCCGCAGGGGGAGCGCGCGCGCGCGGGCCTCGCGGCGCTGCCCGAAGTGGTTCGCGAGGGCCACGAGCTCGCTGGCCCGGAACAGCGGCAGGGACTGCGGGCGCGCAGTGGGCCGTGCCGCGGGCCAGGACACACAAAGAAATACACACAAATAAAAAGATTCCCCATATGTTCCCATATTTTCTGGGTTTCTGTCTTCCCCCCACTTCCCATATTTTCCCATATTTTCTGGGGGATCGAAGATTAATTGTGTCTGTGTGCACTCATGGGCGGCGCACTCGTCGATCCGACCCCTCGCGTCCTTGACGAGCGAACAACACACACACCCATGCCCATAGGGAGGTCGGAGGGAGAAGGACTGGCTGTGGGATATGGGTGCGGGTTGTCGGACCCCTGAGGAGGCTCCCGTTCGAGCGGGGACCCCATATCCGACAACACGCACCCATAGCTCATTCCGTCTCCCCTATGGGTATGGGTGCGTGTTGATCGTTCGTCAGTCCTGGGCTCCGGGGAGCGACTTTCTGCGGATGCGCGGCCGCACGGACGAGTTCCGCGCGGGGCGTCCGCGAAGCAGCGCCCCGTCTCCGCGGGGTCGCGGCCCAGGGGCCTGGCCCACGAGGCCGCGGGCACGGGCATGTTGTTCGCCCACTGGCCATGCCGATTCAGGGCAAGTCCACCCACGGCGCTCCACAGAAGAAGGAAGGACGGGAGGGAAAGACACGGAACAGAGGACAGGATCATGGTCAGCAGTTTTGGGGAGCAGCACACACTCCACCTGCTCAGGAAGAACTGTCAAAGGCCCCGCCTGGGTGGCCACCCGTGGGCGACGAAAGGCGACGGGTCTCCCGCGAGAAGACAAAGCGACCTTGCGCCGCAGCTTACGCGGGCCGCCTGCGCGGCACGCCACGTCGGCAACGAGGGCGCTCACGCGCGACCGTACGCGGGCAGCCTGCGCGTGAACTTCCGCGCGGTCGACCCCGTTTGCTTCCGTCGCTCACGTAGCCCTGTCTGAACACCTGGACCCAAAACTGTTGACATTGTCCTGTGGTGGCACGTTTTTTACTGCTGCCGCCTTCAGCCGAGCTTCCGCCGGCGGAGCCCCCCTCGCGTCCTCGACGCTGGTCCTTTCCGGGGCGCCCGATTTAAAAAACCTACCCCACCCCTACTGCCAGTCGATTCGGACCAGCAGGTGCTGAGTTGTGGGGGGTCGTTTCACGCGCGCCCGCTCGCAATTTCTGAACCCCTACATGCGAACCCCCTACTGCTCCAATTCGGTGGGCACTAAGCATAGGGTTAACAGGTGGCTGTCTACCGCCGAGGCAAGCTGAAATGACGGCCTAGGAGGGACCGAATCACCCACAAGAGAAGAGAGAGGAGGTAAGACTCGGGCCCTCTCCCCCTGGACCCCGCGGGCCCCGACCTCTCGCGGCTTGTTCGCTGGGGGCAGCATTCCGGTGGCCTGAACTGACACCTGGCACTGCACCCGCGTTGCCGCCGTCGGTGTGGGCAGCTGCCCCCCACAAGGATGTGATGGGCCAGGCGCACGTCCAACACACTGGTTATGATGCGGTGCTGCTGCTGGTGTCGCCTTTTCTTATTCCGCGACCGCAGAGGAGACTCAGAGGAGGGGCCCGAGGAGGGGGAGACAACTTTGGGACCCACTCCACCCCCGGGTCGCCTGAAGCAACGAGACCCGGTTCAGTGATTCTGGCCAGTTGAAGGGCTCCAGGGCCCTACCACTAACCGGGTCCCCTTACCTGGGGTCCTGGCTATACCCGAAACCAGAAAAGCCGAGGACCTGGGGGAGGTGCGGACCCCCCGCATACACACACACACACACTCGTTCCTCCGCCAGCGGAGTGGCACCGCTGTCGCGAGACCTGAAAACTGATACACGATGGGCAATGCACCCAGCATTCCGGGTGAGATGCTAGCGGCGAACCTGGCCTTCAAGGGGACAAGACCTGGATTGAACCCCGGGTGGAGCAGACGTACACACAGTGGGCACCCACACACACACACACACACATGCATACATTGTTCTTCCTCAGCCAGCTGATCCAACGCAGCCGATGCTGAGGTGGGGTACGCCTAGATTGATTGCCACCGAGCGTCTGTCTGCCGGAGGATGGTTTCGACGTCAGACACGTGGCTGACGCGTGCCAGAGCCAACTCAAATGGAGGATGCCGAAGCCATGCAGAGTAGCCTGAGAACTGCACGCGACGTGCAATAGCAGTTCAGAGGCGCCATCCAAAGCGACTCACCTGAAGTGCGAGACCGCCAAAAAGGGGGTGGAAGGGCCAATACTGCTGCGGCGAATCACCCGAACACACACACACACACACACAACAAACAAACAAACAAACAAACAAACAAACAAACAAACAAACAAACACATATACACACACAAACACACAAACACACACACACACACACACACACACACACACACACACAAACACACACACACAAACACACACACACACACACACACACACACACGCCACATCAATACTCTCGGCGAGCCGAACCGGGGGCGGAGGATCCTGCTGCACAGCGCCCAGGTCGACGCCCCAGCCAGCAGGAGCGGGCGTCCCGGGCCCGTCCAGGACGGCCTTGAGGGTCTTCGACGCCTTCGGGCCCGGTGCGGAGAGGCTTCGTCTAAGACGACGTCTCCGCCACTGCTGCCGCCAAAGAGCTGCCGAAGGGTGGCCGTCCCTCCATCGCGCCCACACGCTCCGCAACAGGAAGGCACCTGATGTTGGAAAACGTGTCTCTGGCCCGGGGCGTCTCTGGGGTCTGGGCAACTTTGGAACCTGCGGCGTCCATACCAGGCAACGTGTAAGCCACTTGGAGCCGCCAGTAAGGGCCTCTCCGCGAGCCTTGGGGGCTCGCGAGCCGGGATCATGCCTGCCAGAGCCCGGACGGAGGAGGGAGGCCGGCGTGCCACGCCTTGACGAAGGGAGCCCGCACTGCTGCGCGAGGGCTTCGCCGAGCCCTTCCGGAGCATGCACCTCCAGAGGCGGAGAGATGATCAGGACACTCTGAAGAACGGGCTGGTAAATATAGAGTTTGAACACAGGTATAAGCACACACTTTCGGAGCTCCGCGCAGCTCTTCTTTGGACCGGCGCTGGAGCCCCCATGGCGGCGACTCCGGCGTCGCCCCTGGGGCGCTCCGCGCGCGCCAGTGGGGGCGGTCCGGCGCCGATCCGAGGAAGCCGAGCGGACCTCTGATCTGTTCGTGCTTATGGCATGGCTTGTTCCCCAGCGTAAGTCGCGCACCCCGACGCGCTGCTCGCGGCTGTCCTCGCGCCCTCGCGGGGACACCTCGGAGAGGGGCACCTCTGCGGCCCGGGCCGCGGCGCGCGCGAAGCGAGGCTGCTTTCGCACCAACTGGGGAAAGGCAGGGCAAGGCAAGAGCCATACGCTGTATCACGCGTTGGCTGCGACGGCGGCACTCCGGAGTGCATATAAGTGATCGGCGTCTCATGACTGATGAACTCCTGCATCTCCACAAACGCGAACGGCGTGCGGATGTACAGTCCAAAATTTGATTTCGAAGATTATCAATTAAGAAAGCTGGGCCCGCTTTTCAGAAGTTTCCTCAGGAAACGCTGGGCCAACTTTTGGAGCCGAACTGGCACGAGCCAGAACTGGAGCACTACCAATCCCCTTAAGAAACTGAGCCAGCCTTCTGGCAAGTTGGTCAAGAAACGCCGGGCCAGCTTTTCGGGGGGAGGTTTCTGAATCTGATCCTCGACCGTAGCTGCTTGGCCCACACCAGCCATGGACCCCAAAAAAGTTCTGGACGACCTTCTGGGGTGGGGTCAAAAGTCACTCCCGCCCTCGAGATCCGCTCCAGAGCGCTCTGCCGCGCTCCGGCGAGGTGGCCCCTCCGGAGACCGAGGAGCGGACGGGACGCCCCGAGAGAGGCCGCGCGACTGGCCACGCCCCAGGACTCCCGGGAGGGGCGCCCCCCGGGTGCCGTTCTTCCCTCGGGGTCTGCTTCAGAGGAGCTCGCTGGCTGAGGAGGAGGAGGAGGAGGAGGAGGGAGGAGGAGGAGGAGGAGTGTGCGGGCATCTTGTGTCACGGGATGCATCGCTTGGCAGCGCAGAGCGCAGAGGGAGGAGGAGGAGGAGGAGGAGGAGGAGGGAGGCAGGGAGGAGGGGAGGGAGGACGAGGAAGGAGGGGAGGAGAGGAGGGGAGGGAGGAGGAGGAGGAGGACGAGGAGGAGGACGAGGAGGAGGAGGAGGAGGAGGAGGAGCACCCGGAGCCTAACCCCTGGGCCGCTCGATTCCGCCCGCCTGGGCACCGACGCCACCCCACCCCGCCGCACCCCCCTGGCGCTGCCGCCCGCACGTCGGGGAGCAAAAAAGGGCACAGGCATAAGATCTCGGAGGTCCGCGCGGAGTCCTTGGGTCGGCGCTGGACCCCCCTCCCGACGCGCGGAGAACGTCAGGAGCGCCACGCCGGAGGCGCGCCGCCAGGGGGGTCCGGCGCCGATCCGAGAGATCCGCGCAGAGCTGCGACAGGTCGTGTCTATGGCCTGGCCTGTGTCCCCGAACACACGGGCCGCCAGAGGCAGGAAGGGCGAGAGATTGGCAGGAAGGGAACGGGTCCTGAGGGGAACGGGTCCTTGACCCCACGGGCCTGCCCTGCACCCACCCATACTAACCTTGACCCCGACATGCACTGTGCTCACTACGCGTCGGCCTTCCTTCCCCTGCTCCCGAGACTCATCTTTGTCCGTCCCTCGACGTCCCTGACTCCTCTCCCTCTCTCTCTCTCTCTCTCTCTTTCTATCGGTCCTCGCTACCGTCACCCGGCTCGTCTGAATACAAACACGCCGGGGCCTCCGTTCCCCAAGACCTAACAAGACATCGGGGCGACTCCGGCTGGTGACAACCATGAGGGCCCCAGGAAGGCCGAGAAGGGGCGGCGACGGTGACGGTGGCGGCGCCTGCAGGAGTGTACACGCGAGGGGGGGCTCAGCGGGGCGGGGCCAGGGCGCCCAAATACATGGAATGGAATACAGCTGAAAACCTCGTCACGGTCCAGCAGGCACCGCCAGAATGCACCGAAGCTGCGCTCGAGCTCACTCCGCGTCGGGGGTCTGGCCAAGTCCGCCCAGACCTCTGCTCGAGGGGCAGCGCCCGAACGAATTCTGCACCGCGGCGCGCACGAGGGAACATGGAGAGGGGGGAAGCCCTCTCAGAAGGAGGCTGTCTTAAAATTGAAGAAAAAAACACTGCGTAACCATAAACTGTTGGCGAACCGCGCGGACTTCTTGGATCTGCGCCGTACCCCCCCTCCCTGGCGCGCGGAGCGCGCCAGCGGCGGCGCGGGAGGCGCCGCCGGGGGGTGTCCAGCGCGAATCCAAGAAAAACCCGCTCGGAGCGCCAAAAGTTTCTGTTTACGTCGCTGCTCTTCTTCGAGTACAAGGACCCCCTTCTGCGCGTGGCTGCACACGTAGGGGGCCACATGCGAGCCATACCCCTAACCCCCCACGATTTCGGGGGGGGGGGGGTCACTTCGTCCGGGAGCCCCCGAGCGCAACTGAACCCCACCCCACCCCTCCGAAATCGTGGGGGGCAGGGGCAGGGTTCGCATGTGGCCCCCTAACACGTTCGAGGGGCGAATTCGGCTACACGCAGGAGTGACCCTGGGTAAGAGTGACCTTTGGTGCGCGACTTTGGGGGGGCCTCGGGGGGACCAAACCAGGGCGCGCAAGGCGCTGCTCCTGCCTCGTTTTTACCATTTGGGGACCCATCTGTGCCCGCACCAAACGTCACTCCGGCGAAAGGTCGCTCTTGCGTTAGTCGACGAATGCGAGAAGGGGAGCCCCCGCGGCCGCCCGCGGCGCCGGCGGGCCGCCGCGCCTGCTGCGCGGCGCGGCGGGCCACCAGCCGCGCCCCCTGGGCGGTGCGCGCGGGCGGCATCGCCGGGTCCGCGCGGCGGCGCCGCCCCCCCCGCCCTGGGAGCCGCGGTCGTTCGGCACGGGCGGGCAGGGCAGCCGAGGCCTGCGCGCTCACCTCTGGCAGCCAGGCTCTGGCGGCGCGCACGAGGGGGCAGGGGGAGGGGGGGGAGGCTTCTTAGCAGGAGGCTGCTGCTTAGGAGCAGCGGGCCGTGCGTTTCCAGACAAGGCCCGCGCCTTCTGGGAGGCGGGGGTGCTTCTAAGAAGCGCTCCCCCCTCCCCCATACCCCCTTGTGCGCGCCGCCAAAGTCTGGGTCGCGTCTCGCCAGCGGCTAGTGGCCCTGCCTGGCTCGGGCCGTCCTGGGCACTGGCACGGTCACACGCTCCCCTGGCCGAGGCCGGGAGGGTCTGCGCATACGGCATCCTCGGGCCCAGGATGCCGTGGCCAAGCATGGTGGTGGTGGGGCAGCTGGAGCGCCCGCGCTCACCTCTGGCAACCAGCATAAGTCGAGGCGCGCAGCAGGCTCCACGTCGCGATGCCGCCAACGCTGGTATTCGACACCGCCTGGACCGTTCAGTCTAGACCAGTAGCGACTCTCCGACAGCACACATCTTTCGATGTCGGCCGATTCTGGCCCGTTGGCGGCGTTGCGCTGGGGTCGCCGCCGAATCAGCGCGGCGCGAACCTGATTACAGTATCCTGCGAATGGCCGGCGATGCCCCGCTCGGCCGCACTCCGCTCGGGGCCAAGCCCATGCTCAGCCTCCGAGACCCCCAGTTGCAGAATGGAAAAAGGCGTCTGTGAATGGCTGGGGCCTGGCGGGGCCCCAGCGAGGCCCCCCAGGGCCCCAGCCCCGCCACTGGGCCCGAGCCCTCCTGCCAGACTCCAAGGGCAGGACTGCACCACGGCAAGGGGGCTCGGCTCGGCACGATGGGGCCTCGGAAAATCCCCAGCCCCGCCTCCCGCCTTTCCCGGAGCGTTTTGGGGGGGGACACACGCAGATTTTTGGGTCGGCGGGGCGAGAGCGAACCTCTTACGCCAAAAGCTAGGTGGGCTCCGCACAGCTCTAATTAGGGAGACAAAGCACAGCGGGGGGGGAAGACACACAGTCCCTTCCAGTGAACCATCACGTCAGGACGCCCTCAAGACCAAGCCCTGCCCATGGCACTCCGAAGTCCCACCTCTGACGGTGGGCGTGGTCTCTGACTGTGCGTCGCATGCTGCCCTCTCCACCGCCTCATCAAGCCCCATTTGGCCTGGCTGCCGGCCCAACAAGTGCAGGCAGCACTGAGGATCGAGGACGAGACAGGCAGCCTCCGACTCGAGGGATCGCTCGACACTTCGCCGGCCGCGGTGGAGTCGAACGGGGCGGGACGCCCCCCCACCAGCTGACGCTCGAAGAGAGCGCCAGAGCGATGGTTTGGACGTAGTGGCTGGCCTGTCGCTCTTGGGGGCCACATCCTGAACAGAACAGCCCCATGTTCTGGGAAGTCGGAGAACCCGATGCAAAAAAAGGCATTGGTCCTTCGGGGCCCCAAGGCCCTGCTACTGTCCCTTCTCCCCCCTCGCACGTGATCTGGATAAAGGCAGCGGTGCGCGCGCTCACCGCGGATGAAAAACAGCATAACTGTTGGTGAAACTCGGGGCCATGACCAAGTAGCACGATACATCGACGCCCAGAGATGCGTGGTGAAAAGTACAGCGAGGTGGCGGGAAATACTGATGTTCTTGGAGATAGGGTGCGCAATGAGCCATTGGCACATCAAGAGCAGCTGAAAATTACCAGGAGGTAGTCTGGGGTACTACGACATCCTGAGACGCACGAAGACAAATTATAATGTGAAACCAGGTAAGAGGATATGGTGATCAGGGTTCACAATTCAGAGGCGCTGAGAGATACCAGTATACGCGATAGTGTGATTCGATATACTGCGGCATCGATTGCATTGTTCTCAAAAGGGCGGTGAAGCCGTGTGCCATCCACAACTCCGCCGACCCCCACTTGCGGGGAGTGAACAGGCGTGTGAAATGATGGGCTGCCCCCCTCCCCCTGCCCCCCTCTCCTGGGGTCCAAAATCCCATTTCACGGGGGGGGCGAGCTCGTCAACGCACCCCGGGGTTCCTCTGGAGCCTCCAAACAGCTCCAAAACGGCCGCGGGAGTCCAAACGGTCCCAAATAGATTCGCGACGGCCCACGAGGCCCCGAACACGGTCCAAGAGCGCTCCCAGAGGCTGGCCGAGAGGGCGCCAAGATAGAAAAATCGCCCCATCCTCTTCGTCTTCACAGCGTGCACCACGGCCCGAGGGGCCTCCAAAACCGTCGACAGAGGGTCCACGAGACCCCCAAAAAGACCCCCCAAGACGGCCCAAGAGGGCCCTACGGTGGGCGGACACAAAGTGCCCACACTTGTCGCGCCAAGACAACTCGTCGTCAAATGACGTCGAACGAATACGTATACCCCCCTTTCCCACCAACGCAAAGTTGGCGGGCTTAGGCGGCAGGCCGCGCGCCAGGGACAAAATACGGACACTTCAACTTTGGGTTTTGGGGGGAGGGGTGCGAGGCAAGTACATCATGCTGTTGCGGTTGTTATCACGTCGCAGTGTCTTGCCGCCCTGGGTGTGGGCACTTTCTGTCCGGGCACCGTCCAGGTTAGATGTGTTTGGTGGTTACATGCTGCTATCGTGCTTACATGTGCGCGTGCATTTAAGTGTGTGTGTGTGTGTGTTGGTGCGTGTTTATGCGTCCAGCACGACACGCAATTAGATGACGCTGTGCGCGTAAACGGAACCACGGGACACCCGCAGGACCACCGCGGGACAACCCATGGGACAACCCGCGGGACCTCCACGGGACAACCCACGGGGCAGCCCTTGGGACAACCGTGGGACTACCCACGGAACAGCCACGGGACAACCTACATGGCAACTTCGAGACAGGGTCTGGGGGCCCACCACCGTCTGGCTCCAATCACGAGGCCGACGCCGGGCTCCGCCGACGAGTCTTGCGATTCCGTCTCACACCGCGCCGTTTGCCAATGCGCCCATGGGCGGCTCGCGCGCTGGTGCGTCGAACCTTGCCCAGCGAAACGTTAACCGCGTTCACAGTCACAGCCCCAGCTGGAACAATCAGCCACCGCCCACCCGCGCAGGCGCGCGATCGCGCTCCGATCTTCGATCATCGCGGCCCGCTTCCGCCACAGTAGATGCTCGTGACCGGCCCCGCCCGCTTGCCCGATCGCGCGGAGAGCTTCCGTGATGGAATGTTCTTTCCCAGCATCGAAAGTCACCCTGTTAGCGCGGCACCATTCATGCAAGGACGACTGGCAGGATGGCAATTGGGAATACGCTTCTTCGTGCGACTTTGTCGCAGGCAGCGCTCTCCACACATTAAGATCGCCTGCAAAAACGACCTCTTCAAAATTGACTGCTCTAGTTGCCATGCATTTGTCTGCGCAATGACAATTCTACAAAGGAGGGCCGAAAACTGCGCCCTGATACGCCACGCGTTGAATAGCAATAGGCTGGGACTGTTGCCCGCCAACTACCACGCGACCCACGAGGACGCAACCAGCCTTTCAACAAGGACAGTATACAATCGGGCACAGTGAATACTCTGAGCTTAGAAAGTAAGATGTCGGAATCGACGTGGTCAAAGGCACCCGGTACATCTGAGCAATACAGAGCAACGATCACCCCTAGTGGCAATGCCAGAAGCCAGATCCGCCGACCCCCTTGTGGGGCCACCAGGCTGCATTTGTAGCTTGTAGTTTCCAGAGTTACAATTCTGCTTCTTGCTGGTTGCTGCAACGAGTTGATTGACCGCGCGAGGGGGGGGGAAGCCCAAACTCGATTTTTAGCACCCCCTGGGCGCGTTGTCTGAATTGCTGGGGGGCTCGAAATCGACATCCCTCAAACAGATCGGCGGGGTCAGTGCCCAAAAACACAAAAGGATTTGCACATTTCTGAAATTCGGTGCCACCCCTCACGCAGATCCGCGAAGTCAGGGTCAAAAAACACAAAGGACCCCTCACGCCGATCCGCGCGGGCAGGGTCCAAAAGCACAAGCGATTTGCCACATTTCTGTAATTCGGTGCCACCC
The DNA here is from genome assembly GCA_963575745.1 of Prorocentrum cordatum. Taxonomy (NCBI): domain Eukaryota; class Dinophyceae; order Prorocentrales; family Prorocentraceae; genus Prorocentrum; species Prorocentrum cordatum. Next base: position 141,965 of record CAUYUJ010016810.1, read on the forward strand.
CACACGCAGATCCGCGGGGCCAGGGTCGAAAAACACAAAGGGATTTGTCACATTTCTGAAAATCGGTGCCAACCCTAACGCAGATCCGCGGAATCAGGCCCCCCCCAAAAAAATTTGCCTTATTTCTGAAATTCGGTGCCACCCCTCACGCACATCCGCGGGGTCAAGGCCCAAAAACACATGGGATTTGCCGCATTTCTAAAATTCGGTGCCACCCCTCACGCAGATCCGCGAGGTCAGGGTCGAAAAACACAAGAGATGTGCCACATGTTTCAAATTCGGTGTCACCCCTCACGCGGATCCGCGGGGTCAGGGTCCAAAAACACTTGGGATGTGCTTCATTTCTGAAATTCGGTACCCCTCACGCAAATCCGCGGGGTCAGGGTCCAAAAACACAAGGGATTTGCCACATGTCTGAAATTCGGTGCCACCCCCTCACGCACATCCCTCGGCCCATCAATCCCAAGGTGTGGTAACCAAGCTCGTAAACCATACACGTCAACCAATCACCCTGTGTGGTAACCCCTCTTGTGATCAGTTGGTTTTGCCGATTGCGAATCGGTCTCGCATGAAGTTCCAATTCTGCTGCACGAAAGCGCCAAAGCCTCATGACTTAGCGCTTCCA